>JAABNY020000038.1:18430695-18462142 GCA_015164015.2 Brevimyrus niger
TAAATATAAAAGTTAAATGTAAATATAAATGTTAAATATAAAAGTTAAATATAAATGTTAACATATCTAAATGTTAAATGTAAGACTTAAATGTAAATGTAAATCTAAATGTTAAATATAAATCTTAAATGTTAAATATAAATGTTAAATATAAATGTTAAACGTAGACTCTAAATGTTGAGGACGTATGCAAATTAGCCACGCCCATCTGCATAAAAATGGGCGGTAACGACGAAAGCGCGTTAAGTGGTTGCGACATGCGAACGAGCTACGAGTAGCATTGATCGGTAATCTCAATGGAATGTTTCGTAACTTTACAAACGGCGCCCCATAACATATAGGTGGTCCACACATAACCTATTATTTTGTCTGCCTATAGTATACCAACAAACGATGACTTCAGAGCCTTGGGAGTGGGACAGCTAAATCCTCGAAACGCGGGCAAATTTCCAAATGCATTTGCAGATCTGCCGCGGCAGACGTTTAGGAAAAATTACGTAAAAATACAGGCAATTGAGAGGTCTGCCTGAGTTGTAACTGATGACTTGTCGGTACGTACAGCTCTTGGAGCAAAACACTTAGACATGAATCAGATTGCGCACACGGATTGTGAATACACATTGAAAGATTTTTGTACACATTTGCAAATAGGTTTGCTACAATAACAGCCCCGTAACAAACAGCGTATGCAAGAACATGTGCAATGCTGGTCTTGCTAATTGTCGTAGAGCGTGAGCGACGAACAGGTAAGGGAGGCGAAAGCAGCCAGGTTGAGATCCAAACGGGGTTTATTAAGGGTAACACAGACAGGACGGGAACTCACGCAGGGGTTAGACGATGACAGATCTGGGGAAGCTAACAGAGACGCGGACTAAATGCACAAGACTAACTGAGTTTAACGAGCAACAGGTGAGAACAATCAAGCATAAACACAAGGTAACGAGGTGGGCGTGGCATACAGAAGGATCAGACAGAGCTGGGTGTGACACTAATTAATTGCAATTTCGATTCAGGCGACTAGGAGCGCAGTGTCCACCCCTCCCCCAAACTCCGCCCATGTTGAGGGGGCACCAAATGATTTCACTTTGCCTCATACAGGGGACATAAACTGTGATGCTGGCCTAGAGTATGGCATGGGCTACAACCAATACTGGATTTCAAACAAAAACAAGGCAAACAATGTATATTAGTCTAAAGTTTTAGATTTCCTGTGGTAATTGTTAATGCAATCTGACAGCGTGTGGTTCAGTGGGCAAAGCCTCCATAACTATGATCAGATGGTCACCGCTCCAAACCCTGCTTTGGCCGAACACCACGTGCCTGTGAGCCCTTCAGCGTGGCCTTTGACCCCCAGCTCCGCAGATGGCTGCCCTTTGCTGCCAAGCTGAATCTCACTTACATGTTTGTCGCGGAGAGTGAGATGGGGTGGCTGGGAAGAGAATTTCCCCCCAGGGGTCAATGAAGTATCATTATTAGACAATCGGTATTATATTTCAATGTTTCCTAAGTTCAGAAGATCATTATTTTGCATATCCATGCATTTAGAGGCACATGTCATTGTCTCCAATTGGCATAAAAATCTTTAATGTATCTTTATATATGGTTGTGTGGTGCTTAGCGTCGTAGCCTCATACCAGCAGTGCTAGGGCCTTGACTCCCACCCTCGACACTCTGTCTCCCTGTCTCTATGCAGCCCCCACTCCCCAGCGGTGATGGAATATGGATGAATATGGGGTTGGTTGCTCTAAGTTTCTATAAATATGCATCACACTGATTCATTCCTATCAGGCTACAGTTTATCCATTACACTCAGACCAGAAGACTTGTGTGCAGGAA
This sequence comes from Brevimyrus niger, assembly GCA_015164015.2. Classification (NCBI taxonomy): domain Eukaryota; kingdom Metazoa; phylum Chordata; class Actinopteri; order Osteoglossiformes; family Mormyridae; genus Brevimyrus; species Brevimyrus niger. The sequence continues at coordinate 18,432,532 of JAABNY020000038.1, forward strand.
TGCATTATTTCAGAAGCGGAAAAGGGGGCGAGGGCGGGTGCTGGAATGTGGTTGTGGGAAGGGAAGAACCGGTTCACCAGAGATAGGGCAGCTTGCCGTCCTGATTGGCCAGGAAGCAGGAGCAGTTAAGGAAGATCAGCAGGTCCTTCAGGCACCATCAGCAAGCTGATGAGCTACACAAGGATGCCAGGGATGCTGACAACAGCTCCAGGTGTCCCCTGGTCAGCTTGAGACGGCAGGCCTCATCCTCCCGCCCGGTCAGGGGTCCTCTGATGGTGTGAGAAAGGAACGGCGTACTTCCAACATCCCAGCAATGAGTCTAACTTATTTCCCCATGATTGCAATCTGGCAGCAGCCATTGCCAGGGTGCTGTGAGACAGAAAATAAGTAGGAATGGGGGTGATGTGTCACATTCCGTCACAAAGCCAAAGGCTTTCACTCGCATTAGCCAAAAAAGACCTAAAATGACACCAACCCCATTTATTGTGCTGCTATTTAGTAAAATATCTAAACACACTAGCTTTTCTGTGTGCATCGGTACTTACTCATGGAACACCAAACAAAACACCAAACAAAACAAATGAACGATTATTAAAACAAAAGCAGGTTTCCCCTTTTTTTGGGAATTACATGGAATCCCACAAATCTGAAAACATCTAAAGTTTAAAAGATGCCATTTCATAGTGCCAGAACTACTGTGAAGTAAAACTAAAACATAATTATAATGAGCAGGTATCAGTCTACTAAACCAAAGTGTCCTGCTGAATTCTGCTGTGGTTACCATTCATCCCTGGTACTGTTCTTTATATGGTATGCATTCAGCAGGTAAATAAGTACTCCCATTCTTCTGAGTGTCTGGGATGTTAGGCACAGAGAAGTTATACAGTCTAGCCCAGTGTCTCCCAAACCATTTCGTGGTAACCCACAGACGGTCCATGTTTTTGCTCCATCTGAGCTCCCAGTTAATGTGGACTGTCTGCTAGGGAGCTGGCAGGGAGCAAAAATGTGGACCGTCTGTGGGTCCCAGGCCTGGGGACCAGATTGGGAAACACTGGTCCGGCCTGCTCCCCTGAATGCATAGGACACCATTCTGTGGTCCATCTGGAACGCCATCTCTCCCAACAGGCTCTCCAGGATTTTAGAAGCCAGGTCTATGAGTTAAGTGGAAAATAACAGGATTAAGTTACACTGAGATTTTGCCCCTGGTAAGTAAGATAATACCCCACTGTATAGTGCTGACTGAATCCAGTCAAAATGCATATCATTTGGTGTTACATTTTTATATAGTCAGCGCCATGCTACATAAAACTTTCTAGAATTATTTCCAAATGCAATAAATATGTTTACCTTCAGATTTAAATATTTCCCATAATATCTGAAGGACTTAATATTACTTGGACTAATAAAAAAACTATTTGTCTTTTCAATTAATGAATATCATCTTATCAAAATTATTTATGTGTTTAGAGTTTCAATAACTCTATTGTCTTGATGTAAAACCATGACCCACGATGTTACAGTTGTTTAACTTTAAAATACTGCCAGGCAGGGCCGCCCATAAGGGGGGCCACACTAGTGACTAATAAAATGTAATAATCCAAATTTAATGATCCATCTCCCAACACACACACCCCTAGTACCGACAGTACCTGCCCCTCCCCCATTTCCACATCGGAGGCATCAGAATCGATATTGGCTATAGGCCTACAAACCTCGGTTGCCCTATCTGATCAAATCCGATCGAAAAGACAATCAGTGGAAGCCCTTAATATGACTTAATAGAAGTAATATTATTACCAGCTGCCCCCTGCTGGTGATAGATAAAATGGACAAATCGCAGACTACTGTACGGTGGGAAAGTGGGAGTAAATCAAAGCCTGGCCAACGTTTCAGCAGATGAGAAAAATAAAAAATATTCTCCTTATACATAAATGCTATGTATTTACTCTCTGCTTTTGTTAAGGGTAAATAGTTTTGTTCATAGTTCGAGATTTTCTTCCACCGTCCCAGCCATCGATCAACACCGTTTACGACTAGCCTGGTGAAGTTGGTTTTATATTGGAGATTCGCTGGATATTACTTCCCCTATATTTTATTAGAAACGACATCACCTAAAATCACTAAAGCTGACATTTTCCGTTTGAGGAGAATATACACATTGTAGTATAACACGGTACATTGACCGTTAGTTTGTTGTTCTTGTTGTTACAGGGTTGCCAACTCAAGTTGACTAGAGATTTTCAATTCGAGACAAGTGTGCACACATGAACTCGCATTTATATCTATGTAACAAGTTTATTACCTTGTGAATAGGGCTTGCAAACTACCCCAACGCTTTGAATGTAGCTAACATTAGGTTTATAATGAAATAATATTGTCCCTGTCAATGTTTACAAGGTAATGAAATCACATGGATATAATGTGACACAACAACAATGTAACAGTGTGAAAATGTTGTGGTATGATAAGCATGTATTCCACTATCAGGGGATCGATATATATTTTACCGCCAATACCCTCCCCACCCCACACCCTCCACGTAGACAAATTTCCACCTCCTTGAAATCAATGCCAAAGCAAGGTGGGGTATCTTGCAAGGGCAGTGTAATCGAGAAGTCTCCCTCCTTACATGTGCCTGGATTATTCTTCTCTTCTTAATAGAAGTAGTTACTTACTGTCCGATTGACATCCGTGCGTGAAAAATACGTGTAATATACTGTAGATCTATATTCGCATTTTTCAATTATTACCAGAGGGGGTCGCTGTTTGCGTATCCTGCAAAATTACGCGAACCACATGCGAATACAGTTGCCTTATTTATTGTTGGGTCATCAATCCATTGCCAACCGGGGGCGGGCTTAAGCCGGGAGAGGGCACGAGGCAGGGGTACACCATGGACAGGACAAAACACACTCACTTACACATTAGAGTAATTTAGAGACAACAATTCCACACGCACAGCAAAGAGAACGATATATCATTACAAAGGTGCATGTAGCTTGTTGTATCTAGCTATAAATTTCCAGTCAAATAAAATGGCACAATATATTCAATAAAAATTATATTTCTAATAAATTACCAAAAAAATGTATAGTAATAATTATTTGTATGCTGTATTTCATTTTAATTCCTTACTCTTTTGTTTGTAAACAATCACAACGTTTCTGAAAGACACAATGGGTTACTGTGTTGATTAATTCAATCATTTCACCGTTCTTTGGTTAATATAAAAACACTGTGATATATACAATGGCAGGTACGATATCCGTATTGGTAGGACTACCATATTCTCGAATATTTTAACAAAAAAGTTAGTGCTTTTTATTTTACATTTTTTTCTGGCAGTTCACAATCACAACACCTACCCCCACCTACCTTCAAAACCAAAACACGTGTACATGTGCAAGGGATCCCTGTCACGTGTTGGCTGGTGCCCTTAGCAAAACAGAGAAGATGCCATTTCTTAGTGACTGACAGATGCATCGACCAATGAACAGCCAGAGAACGGGGTAGCAACAGGGTAAATATAAACAATGCGACCAATCAGAGGTTGCATGGAGGCGTTTCCCTGCAATCCGGCAGAGACGCTGTTTACTTCCGTCAATAATTGTAGCGAAACGACGCGCAACAAAAGGAGAGATTTCGGCGAAGGGATGCTCGGCGCGTCGACAGGACGTTAGAACACCCGCAAAGCGTCCTGTGTTTGTTGTGCTTTTTGAATTGTGTTTTGTCGATTTTGTGCTGCTTCTGCATTTTTATCCAGCCGACGTCGCTTAGCTAGGTATGGTGCCCGCAGTGTCTGCTCTGTCTTAAGTTAGAGGGAGACAAATCACCAGGAAGCTATGAGAGGCTGCAGGGGCTTTGTGTCAGGAAATGTGCGCTTTTAAACCAGGATGTTGTTTTTCATTATTTACGAGGAACGGTGATAAATGATTCAGAAGCGGGGTTTAGTTAAGCAGAAAATGCCTGGTTTCTTATGTCAGACCCGATTGGTCTGTGTGTATCTGGACACAGCAGGTGATCAGTTATTGGTCTTGTTCAGTTAAAGCAGGGGACGATGCCTTTCTTGGGCCAGGACTGGAGGTCTCCGGGATGGAGCTGGATAAAGACCGAAGATGGGTGGAAACGTTTCGAATTCTTTGATCCCGACCTAGGCGAAAACAACGAACTTGACTTGGAAGAGTAAGCCATCGTTTACCCAGTCATCACAGGGTCCATGACATGCATTCCGATCAATCCCTGAATTTACTGCAATGTCTGATTGTAAGAGACAATTCATTGCATTATTTGTTGTTATTAATTTAGTTAATTACCGAAAGAACTTTTTAACTTCTCGGTTGTGGTTTTTAATAACAGTTTGTTCGGTCATATTTGCATGTTTAATTTGTGGATATTAACCTTAAACTTATGTACAGGCTCATATTAAACTTAAGTAAGGTATTACTGCATGGAAGCAGTCATCAATTTTATTAGTTTTTGCAGAGTAAATTGTTGAGGGATAAAAGATTCTTATTTCTTTCTAGTGAAACACTGAGTGGTGTTGTTGATATTATTTGTATTAGTTGTACTTGCATTGAAGCGTATTTCAGTGAATTTGATTAGAGATCCACTTTGGTCCTCAGTTGGAATTTGAATTGTTTAAGAGTGCAAGAGGTTCTGTCTCTGGCACTGATTAGAGTTTGGGATTTCAGGATCTCATCGTGAATGTATTGAGCCGCATGTGGTTTTGTTTAGAGACTGGACGAGAATTGGTGCCCTGGAGTATTTGGGGCTCAAGTCGGAGGAGAAACCCCATGCAAGGGAGGCAGGAAGCTTCTTGGCCTGTTCAAAACTTCACAGATGGCAGTAGCGAGCACTGTCCCATAATTACCCTGGAGCCGCTACAGCGTTAACCTCCAGGGCTTCCAGGAGAAGGGGGGGGGGGTGCTTGGGGTACACTTTATCAACCCACCTGGGGGGTGCTCCCCCTGCATAAATACTGTATGTTTGTCGATTATGAAAAAGGGGTGTAAGTCAAGAGCCCAGAGAATTCTGACAGACGTGACCAGAATGCTGATTTACCATGGACATGATTTTATTTTTTTCTGTTTATTTTTCTGTTGTGATTTAGTGATGTATGGTTTTGTTTTTTCTGATTTCTGTTCTGCATATAAAGGAGTCTTGCACAAACACATTTGTCTGTGATCGGACAGTTTGACTCTCTTAAAAAAGGCCACTTAGAGCATTTTAATAGGGGTCTTTCTATCATTCACGCAAAAAGGGCACCCCCCCCCCCACTCATGCCTGACTTGGTGCAGTTGCGTGTAGGGATGTTTAACGTTAATTTGATTGTTTTACTATTTTATAAATCCATGTATTTGAGAATGTTAGACTTAAACTTGATCTAATGCTTTGACTGAATAACATCACCCTGCTTATTGTCCATGGAGCCTTGCCCTGAGCATTGGTCCCAGAGAAGCCTGTAGCTGTAGCCTTGCCCTGAACATTGGTCCCGGAGGGGCCTCTAGCTGTAGCCTTGCCCTGAACATTGGTCCCGGAGGGGCCTCTAGCTGTAGCCTTGCCCTGAGCATTGGTCCCAGAGACAGAAGGGAACCCATAAGTCTTAAGGAAGGAAGGGAGGGCTGGCTGTGCAATGGTCCCTCATCATTGGCCAGACTAATGGGGTCACTGTGAATGCACTAAAGCTGGTACAATGACAGCATTCTGAAAGCCCCCTGCCCTCCACCCTGCCCTGCCCGCTAACAATGAAAGTGGATCAGCAGTCAGCACAAGTATGATTTTTCCCTGTGTTGGTACACTTTCTCGCTGACTACAAACAGTGACCAGGGGTGTTCTTGGGGGGGGGGGGCATTAGCGTGGGCTAGCTGCCTTCTGTCTCCCCAGTGGTGACATCATTGTCCTGCTGCGTCTTCACAAAGCAGTTCATTCTGTACACTCTGACCTGTGTTAGAGGCTCTTATTGTTGTTCTTAATGTCACATGTAAAGTATCTTTACACATTAGTACGCAGGCCTCAAGCGGAGTACACTGTACTCCACTCATTTGTGCGTCTGGCACTAGAAATTGAACCACATCACTTTGTTGTAAACTGGAATCTTCTTCTTGATATTTGGCATGATCTTAGATGATAAAATGTGCTACTGTTTTAGAAACACCCTGCATCTACATCTGACAACTCATAAATTTAAGCGATTATTTTCTTTTATGTAAATGAAGTGTATTGGATGAATTATTCCTTGTCATCTTGGGTTTTTCCTAGTTAAAGGGTAGCTGTGCCAGGGCTCTTTTGTGTTGGCTGTCAACATTAGTATGTTCATTTCAAGACTCGAGAATTTTTTTTGTCAACACATTCATGTACAAGTACACAGTATATTGAGCTTGGGCCACAATTGTGCTTTAGATAACTGACAGACGAACAGACCACACCGGCTGCTACTCGCAGGAGAGCGATTGAGTGTTGCCATCTTCACCACCCGCAGGTATTTTAGTCTGCTTTTCAGGTGGCTGACACCTGCTGGTGGGAGTGTGCTCATCTGTGTGTGCGTGTTCGGAACTCCCCCATGCACAATTGTGTAGGGACAAAAATGACAAGCTGTTGTTTTAATAATTTGAATTTAGTATCTTTTTTTATTTATTTAGTGAATAAGATAAATAACATAAGGCTATTTAGTTTGTTTAATAAAAGGACAATGTATATACCTATTCTATAGGAAAGGTAACCTTAAATGACTTCTATTGTGATCTGTCGCTATATAGAAAATAAGCAGGCTTCTCTGCTTCGGCCGCGCTGAGTGACAATCAGGCGTTCAGACGATTCCGGAAGCTTGTAACAACCTCATGACCCTGTGGCCATGGTTTTCGCAAACCGTGGGTCCCTTCATTGATTATTTTTATACATATGAGAGAGAGATCATGAAGTTAGTTTTGTTCAGTCACCTGGAAATTTCTCTACGCATTGGCATAAAAGACCTTTTTAATATTTCTATTATTTATATTGTAATTTATTTATTAATATTGATTGGAGAAATGGTATGACCCAAATCAACCTGTGAAATCAGCCTAATGGACTCTAATGTGAAATCCTAGCAGAGTTGCTGTCAATAATATTTGTAATGTACTGAATTTATACAAGCTGTACAGGGACTGTATTTCTTTGAAATGTGTGTCTTGTCTGGTCTCCCGTTTGAAAGCCATTATTAACAATAAATGGTAAGTGTTCTTCAGTTACCTTGAAAATATTCACCGATCTTATTAAAGTTTCCTTTTTTAGAAGGGAAATATCTCAACATAGAACTTTGAAAGTTTTTCTCAGAACCTCTGCTTTGTTTAGTGGATTAAGGTATTTGTGGCGTTCGTGTTGATTAACCCTTTATGTCCATTGTGTCATGGTTGAGGGAGTGGTTTTCATCGCTGCCGTTCGGGAACCGAACGCAACTCTTATTCAGCTGCAGGATTTAGTTTTTTGTTTTTGTGAGTGACGCCTTACAGAAGGTGGTCAGCCAGTGGCCGGGTCTCAGCTGTCGGTCTGCCCCTCTCTCTTCAGCGCAGAGGGTGATAAAAGAGAAGCACGGCAGGAAGGGTTCGGTTGGGAGCTGCTTTGCTTTTGGTTCGTTAAGGAAATGCTTCGATCTGTCATCCCTGTAATTTATCTGCCGTGTACAATATGTGAGGATGGTTCCCGAAAAGGTCGGCTGACCCGCTCTTCCTCAGCTAGATCTACACACCGTGCAGTATTTCTGGCACTGCTTCTGCTGCCAAATACTAAATATTTGGTCTTTTTAACAAAAGACAGCCAGACAAATTGAGGCTTAGTGCTTTATGTGTGCAGGGTCCTGCCCTCATCCTTTGCAGCCCATGAAATTAATCTGAAATGATTAATAGTGACAATTTTTTAAACTTTTTCTTGAATGTGTTGACTCTGCTCGCTATATTTTGCTTTTAAGTTTTGAATTACTCCGTTTAAACTACCACTTGTATCAAAGGTTCAAATGAACTTCAAAGTCAATCATTTAATTGGCTCATTAATTTACCTGTCTGTGTTTCTTAGCTTATACTGGGAGATGCGCTGAACTTGGAGTATGCGGGGGTCATGTGCTCTTTCTCCCCATAAACATGCACTACCACCCCCTCCACCCCCACCCAACCTGATTCATGACCATGTCCTTTTTTTCAAGCAGGCTGCATGATGAAAATAAAGAGAACCTCTTCGTAGAAGATGTCTGCGAAGTGGCAGCTAAAAAGAGGAAGAAGGATTTCTTCAACAACAACACAAGATCTCAGTGTAAGCGTGCGGCTCCCTCGCGGATTCTCACAGGCTTCCAAATATAGATAAAATCCCAGTATGAGGAGAGAAAATAAACATACAGGAACTCGGCAAACTGGGACTGAACCAGCCCATTCTGCCTAGTCGGCGTCTGCAGTAAATATTATTGTTAAATGTTTATTTTTAACCCAAACCCGACTGTATTTGTCTTTTCAGTTTTCTTTCAAGAGAAGTGGATTTATGTTCAGAAGGAGAGCACAAGAGAAGTGAGTAGTGGAGGGAGTCTGAAGCTGATTATTTCCATGGCTTTTATATCTTTGTTCAGTAGCATAACGCTTGATCAGCCGCAGCTGGAAGCCACTGGCTGTCGTGGCGATGAGGTGATGAGCAGGTTGAAGCTCTCAGTGGGCTTCAGAGTCTGTCCGCTTTTGTTTTGGCCGAGGCATGCAGTTACTCGGATCAAACCTTCCTCGCGAGTCTGATCTGTTGAGTGGGATTTAAAAAAAGGCGAGGTGACAGTTTGGTGCCGATTGGCTGCTGGCTGAGCTTGGAGGAATGGGGGCTGTTTCAGCCGGCCCATGTGTCAACACCTGGTAATAATGACCCTCCAGGTGTCTCGCTAGATAGCTGGCCGTCAGTATGGAGAGACATGCCACACCGTCCTCCACCACGTAATTACACCATAATTGTATTTGAGGAAAATTAATTAACAAAAATGTGTGGACAAAGACGTTGAGTGGAATACTTCTGTGTTGTTTTATAATGAATTTTATTGCATTTCTTCTTTTTTTGTCAGAGACATGGGTACTGTACCTTAGGAGAGGCCTTTAACCGCTTAGACTTCTCCAGTGCGATTCACGACGTCCGGAGGTTCAACTACGTGGTCAAGGTAAGACTTCAGTGACAGCCACGTCGAGTGAGTCGGCCAATAGCGATGTGATGTGACAGTCATGTGACCCTGTTATCTCAGCCCATTTTTCCCCCTCCACTGTAAAGTTGCTGCAGCTGATCGCGAAGTCACAGCTGACGTCCTTGAGCGGCGCTGCCCAGAAGAACTACTTCAACGTCCTGGAAAAGATAGTGAGGAAGGGTAAGAGGTCCGGCAGCGTAGCTGCACGTGCACGCCCACCACCAAGGGCGGGACTTGGGAACCAGTCGTTTCCTGCAACGAGGTTCTAAGCCATGTTGACGAGTCAGGGATCTGATTACGATAATGGCATTGCTTATGTTTGATGCATTATGTAGGTGAATGTATCCTTTGTCGCTTTCTGAATGGCACAAGGTTATTAGTTTTACCCTTGGAGTAAAGATGGAGTCTTCATACAGAAATGTAACCGGACATTAGTGGTGCTGATTCCCCTGTGACCGGATACCCTGACATAAACTGCGTGTAATATCTCAAGCATCATCATCTATCCTCTTTACACCAAGTTCACCAATCAGTGAGCTCCATACTCCTATTGTAACTGTAATCGTAGCCCAACTGAGGACTTTGTTCTTATAATCTGGAGAGACAGAATCAGCCTAGCTGTTGGTCATTGAGCCGTTCTGTTCTGCTGATCCCAATTTAGTTCTGGAAGACCAGCAGAACCCACGGCTCATCAAAGACCTGCTCCGGGACCTGAGCTCCACCCTCTGCATCCTCATCCGGGAGGTGGGGAAGTGCGTGCTGGTGGGCAACATCAACATCTGGATCTCCAGGCTGGAGACCATCCTGAGCTGGCAACAGCAGCTCGACAACCTTCAGATTACCAAGGTAACTATGGCAGCCAAATGACTCAGAGCCAAGCTTGCATTGAGCCAAATAGAAATAGGTAAACGTAAGAAAAAATAAGTGTTAGTTTGATAAACATCACACGCAGTAAAATTTTTATAGATTTAGGAACCTTGTGTCCTAAATGTGTCCAAGTCATTTTTTTAGGTAATCATTTCCTTGAAAGGGTCTGCAATTAATTATTTAAGGCAATCTCTCAGGCAGTTCATGCGTGTTCGGGTTATTAACTAAGGCTTGGCACATGGAGCTATGTAACTACCCGAGATATGGATCAGTTGGTCGCTGTCGGCCCATGGCTCTCTGACTAAGCGTGTCCGTCCCCGCGCCTTATCTCCCCCAGCAAATAACAGGGGATGTGACCCTCAGCGACCTCCCGCTGCACATGCAAAACAGGATTCTGTACAAGTTCTCCGACGCCTTCGACATCATCAACCTGGGCCAGGCCACGCCCACGCTGCACATGCTCAGTGAGGACCGTCAGCTCTGGAAGAAGCTGTGCCAGTTTCACTTTGCGGAGAAGCAGGTGAGACACGCTCACTGTCTCTCGCTTGGCCTTACAGATTTCGATATTCACCTTCTTCATTATATGGCTTTAGTGGTTAAATATATTAGCAAGAATACTTGATCCCTGCAGTATTTCTGTTATATTTTATTAAGGGAGGTTCCCTTTTTAAATATTTAACCGTGTGTCATAGTATATAATGTAAAAGAGTCTAAAATTAAACCAGAACGTAGAAATGTTTTTTCTTCGTACTGCTCAGGGTAACACAGAAGGCCAGCTAAGTTTGAGGCTGCAATGCACAAGAAATCCACTAGAGGGCCACTGGAATTCTGTACAGATGGCGAATGGCATGATTCCTTAGCTGTTGTTGGGATTTAAACATGACTGTGTAATGAAAGGCCTGATGCCTATATCTGTAACTTATACTTAAGCTAATTGTATTTCTAAAGATCTGTAGTTTTGAATATGTCTGTATTTTGTAGTTTTCTGCTTGGTGCCGGTTTTAAGGAGCTTGTGTGTCTTTCATTTTCCAGTTCTGTAGACATTTAATTGTGTCGGAAAAGGGACATGTGGACTGGAAGCTGATGTATTTCACCCTGCAGAAGTACTACCCCAAAAAGGAGGTCTACGGAGACACCCTGCATTTCTGTAAACATTGTGGCATTTTGTTTTGGAAGGTAAGTCTGTCATTTTGATTGTAAAGCAGACCTCACAGTGTCACGTGCTTAGTGTGCCGTGATGGAAGGTATGATGTCGGGCATCTGGGGTGTTGAAGGTGTCACAACAGAGCGTTTAGCTGTCTCACCTGGACCTTTGGCATTCCATAGTTTGTAATAAACAAACGAAAACAAAAAGTCTGGCCGACTGGGATGTAGTGATACTGAATATGACCCGGCACATCAGCTTTGGCTTTCTGGCTTTTGTGGTTATACCGCCCCCTACTGGACGTAGTGTCCTCCCTGCTAGTCCCCATCTGAGCCCCCCTTCTCGCCGCTGTGTTTCCCCGCATGCTCTTCAGCCTGGAAGTTTCTAGATACGCCGTCCACATTCCTTAGTGATGGCTTTCTGGTATTCAGTTTTAAACTAGTATTGGGATTGAGTCTTGTCAAGTCCTGTGTTAGCCTTTGCTAACACTGATGACCCACTCTGTTATGCTGGAAACACACGTACATAAGTTTTTATGGTGTATTACATTAGTTAATTGTCAGCTAATTGACCATCTTTATGTTTTCCGACCTTGTGTTTTGAATGGGACGCTTTACCAGCTCTGGTTTCTATGAAAATGTTCCGCCTGGGGCACTGGTTGTCATTTCAGCTGCAGAGTTTGATCTGTAACTTCAGCCGGAAGACGCTGTCCTGCTTTAGAGTTGTCCTCAGATTGGGGACACATGGGACACATCTGCCTTCCATTTCACTTCTTTAGTTTTGACTTTAAAAATAGAGGCTCGCAAAGAAATGTGTTAATCCTGGGACTGGCTGACTTGAATGTTCTGACTCTCACCATCATGCTGGGCCTCATCTCAAAACTGGTGGTTTCTGTCAGTCGGGGGGGTTAATGCTGGCCAATCGGTAACACGGTACTTGGGTTCCTTTTTAACCCTTTATCCTAATATTTTTCTCTTAAAGTATCCAAAGTGATTAATGTACAGTCTGGGTACTGTGCGGCACAAAGGGTAGGCCACACCAGGAAGGTCTTTCTCTTCAGACCCTTAATATTCTCTGCCCATTTCCTCTCTTTCTGTTCCTTCTCCGATCTCTAAAGGACCACCACCTGGCTTTAGTCTTCAAGGTACTTCATTCGCTTCATTTGTCAGCAATCATCACTGTCTGTCAAGTACATTTATTGTTGAAAAAATACTTTTTGGTCGTTCTGTGTTATGAGTAAATTAAAGTTTTTCATTCGGCATGCATTCACCTGCGATCGCTTCTGCGCTTAGACACACAGAACATATTTTTTTGTATGTCGCATGCTGTTTTATTTTTCTCGAGGCTGTCTTATAATTATGCCCGTGTTTTGATGTGTTGTCAAATGATCAGTCACATGGCTTTTGTACTTGTGTGACAGAAATGGTATTACTATATTTATCCTTAGACCTTTTGCATAAATATAACCTTCATAGGTCCTATTTTTTTGTATTTAAAAAGACTGCATGTTTGAATCTAGTTTTGGCAGCCTGCTGGGCTACATAAGGGAAGTTCGCATTCGGGGTAGATTCCCAGTTTACCTTGGGCAGTTCAACCTTCCCAAGGCTACGAACTCTCTGTGAAGGAAGAAAGGTAATTTTACGAGAGAGTAACGCTGGGAAGCAGGTCACATGGTACACATGTGGGCGGAGCCTGCAAGCAAGGCCCAGTAACACGGAGTAGCACTGGCCTTCGGGCCCCGTGACACAGAGTAACACTGGCCTTCATTCAGTGGTCCAGCAGCCACTGTCATCCATGAACATGGTTGTCTTTCCTCTTACTGAATGGCGTGAGTCTGTTGTGAAAAACAATGACGTGGCTTAAGATCTCTGTCAGCTTACAGCCATCTTCCTGATCTCCGTGGTTACCCATGGTAGTTCACCAGTATAATACATACGGGACAGCTGAATTATTTTCTAGTCTGTTTTGAGGTAATTCTTCATAAAGGAAAGTCATGTGAGGTAAGGTGTAAAATGAATGTTCATCTTTATGTGCAATTACTAGTTAGATATCACTTTTTTGCATTGATTTACATATGATACTTCCTGGGGGTGTCTGTAAATGTCCAGTGTCCTGTAAATAGTATAGTAAGTGAATTTCCCCAGCTGCCTCATCTCAAGTTTCAGTTCACAAAATTCACAAAATTTTCTTTGTCCCCAAGAGGTAATTAATCAGTTAAGCATCAATATCTTTTATCTATTGGTAACTTGTGCCCCCAGATGACACCTCTATTACATTATAAAACAAAACATTGACTTATTAAATAAGTATAATTCTTAACTATTAATGGGAGTTATTCAGCTATTAAAGATTTCAGTAGCACATATAAAAGACTATTTGTACTTTGCTTTTCTGTTTGTTCCCCATAAGCTTCATTGTTAAACTTAATTGAGTTGCAATTTCAGTAGCTGCACTGGATCCAGGATCCAGAACAATTAAGTAATTGAATGGTTGGTGATTTTATAATTAGGAATATTATGGATTTGTACAGGTTGGGGTAACAGTAGGTGACGTTCTTATTCCTGCCAGTGTGAGATGCGCCTGTAGCAGGTCTCTCTGCGGTCTGTGGGGCTGGGGGCTCCATAGCAGAGTCACTCCGGATGGCATATGAACGGCTCTCTCCTTCTGCAGGACTCCGGACATCCCTGCACAGCCAACGATCCCGACAGCTGCTTTACATCGGTGTCTCCACAGAACTTCATCGACCTCTTCAAGTTCTAATACTCTCCCAGCCTCCCACTTTCGTCTTTATCCAGAGGATCAGAGATGGCGTCTTCACGCTGCTCTGTGTGCAATTTCTTTTTAAGGGCTCCATAAGAATGTTTTGTTTTCAGTTTTTTTGCTTTTTTTTCCCCTTTTCTCCCTCCTTTAACCTAATAAATGATCACAGATGAATTGAGCACGTGGCAGGGACGTCGGAGTTGCCGTTGGACACCGAAGACAGTTGGGCTGGTTTCTTAATTCGTTGATGTTTACAGAAAATCGGATTTTCTGCGTTTAAAATTGTGTTTTTTCCTGGGGTGGTTCGATTTTGTGCGTGCTAGATTGTTGGGTCTATTGCCATTTCTTTTGGAATGCACTTTATGTCCAGTAGTCTACTGTTCGTGTTTCTGTGTTCCTTTTCTGTGCTGTGCAATTACCTAAGGTAGCGACACAAAAAAATGTAAATTCGCGTTTAACGTACAATGATTTGTTTTTTTATTATTCCTTTTGTCACGCCTGTTATGGAGAGGAAGGAGGAACAGCATTAACGGCACTATTTATGAAAATCGTCTTTTTGTATACTGAATTTTTGTAATATTCCCTTATCATTCCAGTAACTGATACTTAACTGTAAGGAAAGACAACTGGCACGATTCTTTGCTATGAACTTTAATTAAACCTGAAATGCATCAGTAGTTTGCAGTTTTAAAGGGGTGGGGGGGGGGCACTTGCCTGTATTTCTATATCTGAAGGTTAAATTCAATTCCTGGCACCACCATAAATGCTTCATCTACAGTCTTTACGACTGCTGGCAGAACAGAGAACTGAAGCAGCAGAAAGAGGACGGCTTCAGCATGACCTTAAACCAAATAAATATATACATTTTATCACACAATGCAATATAAAATACAGCAGAATAATGATGTCAGATACACCAGGATTTGTGGCATTGTGCATTTTTTGCAATACTTCAGATTTAGGTACGACTTATGAATTGCCTAAGTAATTGTGAACTAAATGAGAACAGGCGAAGGGGTCACATAAACAAATGGACAGATTGCTTTGAACTTATACAATACAATGGAATAAAGCAGGCATTTTGATCTGATATGAGCAAAGCGTGTATTTTAATACATTTTATATGTTCTCTACAATAATAGGCACCTGTGCATGGATGAAAATCATAAGACTGATTCCTGTAAGCTAACCTTTGATTCAAACAGTCTGCAAAAAAGGCAAGAAAACAATCAATTTGAAGAAATGAACCTGCCTGCTTCCATGAATGGAGCGTAACAGGGAGGCCCATAATGTACCAGAATGTCTACTGGCATGACCCAGGGGCCTGGGATGAGAACACGCAGAACCAGGGGCCTGGGATGAGAACACGCAGAACCAGAGGGCTGGGATGAGAACACGCAGAACCAGAGGGCTGGGATGAGAACATAGAGAAGGAGATTCTCACGTAAAAAGTGAACAGCGCTGAGAAACTCAACATGTCTAAGAGGCCAGCATTAAAAGCGCCGGCAGGGATCGTTTAATGCAAAGTGCAATGGAAACGTTTGGTCCGTCCTGCATTTTCCATGCAATATAAAACCATCCATTTGGCCAAGCAACCTTACGGATAGAACTTAAAATAAGGTAATAATAAAAAAAAAAAAAGTTTTTCAAAAATATATACAATAATTGTGTATTTTAAAGTTAAATTTACCGATTTAGTCAGTGTTGACAGTAGTTCATATTGTCACATTCATCAACAGACTCACAGAGCACAATTTCAGTAAAAATGGCTTGTGCAGCTTAATCCTGGCAGTGAACCAGCCTTCCAAAAACATAAGGTGTTTAAAATATCAAAGTTGCTATATTCTTCTAAAAAAGTGTCTTGCATATGGTCCTTTATCTTTGTCATCTTTAAAAAGCAGTCTGTCAGTTTGTAGGTGCCGTAAGGCTTATCTTTCCTACTCCACCTATTCTGCCTTTCCACCCCATTTCCACTGCACCCCTCATTAACAGGCCACAGACATCCGGATTAACGTATTCCACTTCCTGAGGCTTAATGCGCCGACACATTTTATTTTTGCCCCATTTGTCGTAAGTCGACCGGGTTCAACAAACCTTTCTGCTATCGCAAAGCGGTGTGCTAACTTTGCAATAACAAAAGGCTGGTCCAGGACAAACAGGTACTGCTTTCTCATAGGACCGTGGGCTTGCCTTTACTTAAGCCCCTCCCAGTTCTCAGAGAGGCTCCGCCTCCTAATACTGGCCAGCTTATCTTTGGCCTTGGTGGTCCATCGGGGCCCGGGGCCACGAGGCCCCGACAGGCTGGCATATTTGGACAAGTCCCCTTCGAGGTCCGTCCAGGGCAGGGCCTCGTCATGGCGGATGAGAGTGTCCCCGGCCACGTGCTCCTCCGTCCCGTGCGTCATCTCGCCGACACCCGGCGGCTCCCAGCCCTCCAGCTTACCCATTTTCTTAGTGGGTGTGATCTGCTTCATAGTCATGGTGACACTGTCCCAGAAACACTGGCCCTTTTCCAGGTACGTCCTCTTATCCTCCTCCTTACTCTTCTTGGCAGACCTACCGAAACACGTCATCTTTGTTTACTTCTCAATATTTAACATCAAACACCTCCAGTGACATCAGACGGTGCAGACAGTTGGGTGGATCTACCCCTGGTGAACTGCACTGCATGCAGTTTTCAAATAAACATCAGCATGGAAATTCAGAGGAGCAGCCTAGCTGGTTATCCTGCAGATCACGAATCCACCTGATAATTCAATTATCGCAGTACTGAAGATTACAGCTTCCCCAAGCACTTGCAGTACATTGAAGAAAGTGCATGTCTTCATCCAGTAAATACAGCTTGTTCAGAAAGCTAAATTCAAGGCCAGAAACAATATTCCACACATTCATCCCGAGTCAGGAATGTGGCGGGGAGGGGGCGCTGCATAAAAGCAGGTGGTCAGGATCATTCACATGTACACAGTGCCATCTTCTCATAAAGGGTCTTTTCAGGAAGATACCAGAGGCTAATATTTCATTCTGTTTATCAGGCACGCGAGGAGAACATGTCATGTGGTTTCTATGCACGGGGTCGTGACCTGGAAAAGCTGCTTCTAGCGGCACGGAACATCTCTCTGGAAACATGCCTGATGCTCTGCAAGGCGTGGCTACCTAGCACAGAAGCTAGTTTAGCTAGCTTAGATAAAATACAAGGATACGAAGCACCCCCCTCGTTTCTCACACATCCGCCGCTCCATAATTCCATGGCGTGAACATCAAGCCGCGGTTCATCCAATGACTGACGTCAAACCCAGAGTGAGTGGAATTACTTTGTAAGTGCTATCAATCATTGACTAGTTTAACCCAATGGGAACCAATAAAACTGGGAATAGCAAGTTATACGAGTTTGGTATATACTGACCGGTAGCAGCCTGAAAGCTGCATTATTAACATTATTGGTAAGCGACTGTTGTTCTACTCGCTACTTTTTCCTGTTGATATTATTTCCCAAAATGAGGGAGGGCAGTAATACAGAACATGCACTAATGCCCATAACTCGTATCCCCCATCTACCTTGTCAGCCTGTTTGACGGCACAGAACGCAAGCATGACGTTATTACGGAAAACACATACCCTCTGGCCTCTGATGGAGTGACTCCAGTCAGAAGAAAATGCTCGTCATCTTCAGAAGAAAAGAGTTTCTTATCTTTTTTGGATCTGATTATTTTAACTTTAAGCTCCTGCAAGAAATGAGGGAGAGGATTACATCAGAGAAAGGATCAGTGCAGAAACACAAGTCAAAAAACCAGGAATGAGTGACAAGGTGTTCGTCTCAAGCCAACGGTGACCATCATGACATATACCATCATGACATATACCATTTGACAGTACCAGTCAAAAATCTGGGCATACTTGCTTTTGTCTCTGTTTTTGCTGTGTCATTCACCTTATAGTAAAAGGCCTGGAGGTAATGAAATAATACATAAGAATTGCAACAATTTTCTCTAAATAGCCCCCTTTCACTTCGATGACAGCATTGCAGGCTCTTGGCGTCCTTTCAGCCAGCTTCCAGGCAGTGCCACCTGGAATGCTTCTCCAGTGGGTCTAGGAGGAGTTTCCACAACCTCTGGACACAAGTTGGTTACCTTGCTCTTACTCTTAGAATCAATTCAACTCATCCCAATCCAGCTGTACAGGGTTCAGGTCACAGGGTTGTGGGGACCAGGTCTACTAATACAACTGTTGAAAAATGGTTTTCAGTGAGTGTGTCCATACTTTTCACTGGCACTGCATACATTTTTCCCCACAATTCATCCACCAAGATTATTACTTATTTTCTCTGAACTGCATCCCCTAATAAGACTAGCCCTGTTTTGCAGCCCCCACCCCCTCAGATTCTCCCTGTCACACAGGAATCTGGACCTGATTAATTACAGTTTACTTAACGGTGCTGGTTCCTTTCAGCACCATTTGAAGACTGTGTTACTTTCTTAGTTTATAAATTAGTGTCTCATCTACAGTCAAGCGTGGAAATAGGCCTCATCGGTGGCGAAGCTTCTATAACAATGCAGATCTTAGCACTTTTTATAACTCGTGTCTTCTTGAGGTGTCACAAAAAAAAGTCTCTTTTTAATACATTTCACTGTCTGTAAAGCAGCGGAGGGGCACAGGAACTCTCAGAACCCATAACCGTAAAACTGTTTTTATAATGGATGGACTATTATAACACCACAGACTGCGAAGCCAGGTACTTATCCAAGACATAATTTCTGTTAGATTCATCCCCCAGCCCGTTTCATCAGTGCTGGAAAATCGCCACAGTCGCGGCTGGAGCGTGCAGTAAACGGCACGGAACTTTCTTCGCACCATCTCGGGCCAAAAGCTTTTGGGTGCTGCCAGTTCAGACCGCTCCTCTGCCAGCTTGGGCCATTTCCTCTGGATTTTGCTGGCTGTCACAGTCAACCCTGTTTCTGTGCATTTATTTATTCTAAGAAGCACATATTTTAATCAGCTTACATACCCTGAAAAAGAGCAAGTTTCTTTGCCTCATGTTCAGCCCGCGGTCTGACTCTCGCACCCAGTACCAGCAGCATGATGGATTCCATCATGTATGGTCCATTTGTATTGCTCTAAAAAGCCACAAAATACCAAAATTGGAAGATGCAACCCAGATCCATTTCCTTACAACCAGATACCAGGATCCTTACAGGTGGATAGGTTCAGTGGCCGCCTCATATTTTTTTTTATTTGAAGAACTGATTTTATTTTTTCCTCACTTTTCAATAATACACACATAATCTCTAAGGAATGTCTGCCTTGTGCTGACATTTGTGATAAAGTTAACATAACTCTAAAATGTAGTGTATTCATTTTCAGCTCAGTAGTTACCCTGTTTCTCATCGGGTTCCACCTGATATTTCTGAGATGATTAAAACACACCCAGAGGACAGCAGCTTATGTAGCAGCACGGACAGAGACAGTTCAGACTGCGTTTGGGCTGAGATTTAATGTTCGTGCTGAACTTCGTCAAGTTACACTTATATTTTTAAAACGACATACAAAAAAACAATTTATTACGATATAATAAAAACGGGTTTGTGCTTATAGAAAACATGGCCTTTCTTGACACCCAACATTGGAGCAAACCAGGAAAACTGAAAGCAAGTGTGTGTCTTCTATTGATGTTACAGCAAAAGAACATACCCTTGTATGACCTCCCTCGGCCATGAGTCACCTACATATTTTGTGCCTGCAGATTATGATGAACATAAAAATGCTTTGTTTGTGCTTTTATCATCATGTTGAAGTGTGCCAAGGGAAGCAGAACCGCCCCTGATATGCACCAAGGTACTGCTCTCCTGGAACCTTAACAACGAAATACAGAAACAGCCAATCCCTGATTAACATAGCAAGACCATTCCATTCACAAACTCAATGCTGATCCAAGTTTGCTGTCGCCAAAGGTGTGGGACTCTGTGGGTTAGGATACTATGCCTGTGGTCAGACTGTAGTTGCTTCAAATCCTAGAATCAGCATAGTGATTTTACTGTTGGGCTCTTGAGCAAAGCCCTTAACTCCTTATTGATCCAGGGATAGAACAGTCTGCTAAATAAAGAGAACATGTAAACATCAAAATCGAAATCGGCTACTCAGCATAACCATGAACTTAAAATAAATGAAGTAGTTAGTACAGCTCATCACAGAAATAGCCAAATGCAGTAAACAGATCAGAGGGAATTAAAAGGCACATAAAATAAAAACACAATGTTAGTATTTATTATGGTGCAGCATGATGGGAGGGAAAATCCCAGTGCAGTGAGGTGACAGGGGATCGTTTTCTAAAAATAAAAAAAAACAGGAAAGAAAGGAATCATTAGGGGTCAAAACAAGAACTAGGGTGTGGAACACAAGCGAGAAAAAGCACTGGGAACACAGAGAAGAAACCATCCAAAATCTACAACAAACAGACATACCTGCAGGTAATACATGCAACATCTATAAGGACCATGCAGGAACAAGACACAATGAAGCACATACAATGACAACTGAGGAACAAGAGCAAGGACAGGTACACAGACAGAAAGATAAGGGCATGACGAGGGACAGCTGTGGGCCATTAGTAATAACAGACAAGGGACTAGGAGCTACAGGGAACAGGTGAGAGTAATTAATAAGCACTAAGGACTGAAATACTAGGAGGAACTAAAAATATATGTGAAACATGTATGTGAACATAAGTACAAATATAGACATGGACCAGTGATTACTAGAAACAAAAGATACAAACAAAGACCAATAAAAAAACATAATTAACATGGGGAAAACAATATCACTAAAGAGTCCAACAAAGTGCACCCATGTCAGTAAGGATGCATAGTTTTAAGCCATATGCTTAGTCCATTCAGCCACATGGGGGCCCAGGGAGCTGGGGAACACTCTAGGGAACACAACAATGCCAACCTAGGGAAACAAGATGACCTGCGCCATCTGCTGGCCAAATAGGGAGATGACAGACTGAACAAGACAATACACACAATGTACCAGGGCTGTGGAGTCGGAGTCAGAGTCGGAGCATTTATCTACCGACTCCACAGCCCTGCAATGTACACCCGAAAGACCATTGCAGATACGGTCACAATAGACCAGAACAAATGTGCATGATTCTGACCATTAAACCTTATTCACTTTATTTACCTGCAAAAAAATGTTAGCGGATTTACAGTGAGTAGAACCAAATCCTGCAAAAGTTAATTGGTCAACTAATAGTTTTCAAAGTTAGTGGAAACACTAATCCACTAACAAAAAAAAACTAGTTCTGTTAGTTAGTGGAAAATTACCAACCTGCCATCTCCTGCAGGGTTGGGGTGGCACTGGGATTTAAAGCGCCGCTCAAACGAGTTTGCCCTGGGGTTCTCCAGCCCAAACAGTTGCCACGGAAGCAGCATCTCACGTTTATGGGATGCCCACGGCATCCGACTGGCTTCCACCGCTATATACCGGATACCCATCGGTACCAGGGCAATATGCACATTTGAATTATTTATGTTTGATGCTCCCTTTGTGAGCCACAATGGGTCTTGCATTCCCAAATGGACAGGAGCCTGTTCAGCGGGATGAGACACCCAGCAATTGGAACTGTCGGGTAAATGGTGCCGTTTTTACGTCAAAAAAATATATATACGACTCCACCCCCCAACCTTGTGTTTCCAAGAGACTGTTTACCTTTGACGCTGGGCTTGCGATTTCCTCATCTTCTCCATCCTCTTCCTTATCCTGCAAGAAACAAGCCCACAGAAGGCCGGTGAGGAACCAGATCTCAGCAGAGAAAGCACAACCGCCTTCCTGTGCAGGAGTATTTTGGGACAAGCCATGTAAACAGGTCCTTCCACAACTAGAGGGGGCCTGCTTCTGTCAGTGGCCACTATTCACCACAGCCTGAAATGCACATGAAAACAACCGACACTGCAGGTCTGAAGCATAAACACATCCAGTGATTTAGCTCTCCATCAGCTGGAAGATCGAAAACACACCTACTTCCTTTTCATCTGCCTGTTGACCCTAGAACACATCTTGACTTGCGGCCAACAACTTAAAAAGGCATTTCTAATTATGTTGTTTTGTCCGTCATCTGCTGCCGTGTTTTCTAGAACACAGCGGAGACTCTCAGACGTTCCATTGCCCGAGCACCTCAAGAAGGACCCGGTTCAAAACCACCACTACAGAAAGCACAGAAGCCGACCGCACCGCTAGATGATTTTTACCATCAGAAGTTAACGGGCAGAGGCTAAAAATATCATAAGGAGCTAACAGACATGTCTAGGGATACACCTCTTTTGTTCTAGGAGGGTAGGGGGTGGTTTTCGGATTCGTCTGGGCGTGTTGGTGCATCACCTGCCCAAAAACGCCACCAGAGAAGATCAAAACAGAAATTAGCTTAAGAGATCAGACAGACAGAATCTCAACCAGTTTTGCTGCATCTCCTGGTGGCATTCAGTTAGTCAGCATAGTTAACATGCATGTAAATGACTTTGCGAAAAATAATCGTGTTAAGTGTGCAGTATAGTTAGGGTATACTCTGACTTTGACCAAAAATATTTGCGTTTTTTTTTTTACGTTTCCATTAGAGATTAACTGGCACATTCTTCCACAATGGTGACTTCTAAGTATTAATCTTTCCAAGGCCTTCAAGTTTTCAACTCACCCAGATGAAATTCTAGAAGATTCTGCGAGCTTAAGGAAATATGGAAACAAAACACCCAAGAAAGCCAGGCACAGGGACATTGCTAACTAACCTCTGCTTAACAACTTCAACCCGCCAGTTAGAAATACCAAGTCTGGTAGAAGGTTTCAAGTAGAAGTGCAAAAAGGAGTGAAAGAGTACAGACGGTTTTAATACTTTTTATTTAAAGGACATTGGGGGGGGGGGGGGGGCTCTGGCCCCCTTCCAAACACTTTCTTACATCAATAATTTGATTCGGTTTTGGCTCATAGTCAAAACTGTATGTCCTAGTTGCAAGTCCAATTAATAATTTTTTGTTGTCTGTGCACACAACAGTAGGCCTATTCGTTGTTATGTTTGTAAAATACTCATCTTGACATTGTGATTGTGATCTTGACTTTTTAAGCTCCTTGATTTCTGGGGGCACAAACCACAGGGCAGGACAAAGAAATTACAGCTGGCTGAGGACTGGCTTCAAAAAGCAGTCAGAATACTAGACACCTACGGCAAGACTCACTCCTCCTCCTGTCCTGAATCCCTAATGTGAAGCACTTACTGTCAGGACGTCAGCAGTGCTGCTTATTTTAGACTTGATTCTAGGTAGAACCATTGGCCATCCCATTTTCCATAATTTGTGAGACTGTATAAAAACTAATTATATGTGTGCTGAGAAAATATGAAAAGCCAAAAAAATCATTAAAAAAAAAAACAGTTTTTAGCTACTGCTCAGTTTCCAGTTGACCAGGAAATCCCCACGCCCATCTCTTTTACGGTCGATATCATTAATAATTAAAACGTAAAACAATAAACTTCATATAACGGTGTACGGATGTCAGTAAACCAGAAGAAAATCTGTGGTCTGGTTAACTTTTACCTTAACATTTAATCATTATCAGTGGCGTAGTCATGTGTATGTCAGACCAACCACAAAAAAAAATCCTTCCTGCTTTTATGTATCATTTCACACTTAGAAATCAGGGTGATTACAAGACAAATAAGTGGTTACCGGTGAGAGTTGGGGAGGGGAGACCAGGTTGATTGATGAGGTGACATCGCCTACAAAAAGTTACTCCCAATTTACGATTTATAACATTTGTTGAGTACAAACAAGGTGTTCGACAGCAGAAAAGCAACAAACTGCAACCCATTAAACCTTATGTCCGGGTCTGTGCATTGGCGATTACGCTGATTACAGGGCAACACTAAAGTTATTGTTACTGAAGTACCTACAATCAAAGCGGGCGCTTGTGGTTAACGCGTAAGGAGTCGTTCGCCTTTTTCCATCTGATCTCTCGTAAATCAGCTGGAAAGCAGCCCATCGAAAATGAACACGGATCGAACCCCCAATTTGTAGAAAAAATGCTAAACGTCCAGGACAGGAGCTCACGGTCTCGGACGGCACAGGTACCGCATGCGGGGTAACTGTTTAAACAAGTTAACCTAAACGCCGAGGTCTCGTTTTACATGAATTAAACGTCTGTTTTTATAAATAATTGATTGTTTAATAGTGCAAACAAACCATGCAACACCAGAAGTGTTTATTTAAATAAGATCAGTTCACAATTAGCCTACATTTACGTATGAAATATTACTTTCCGATTAAATGTTTTGTGGCTTACTTTAAAACAATATAAACTAATCGCCGTTCTTAGTTCTTTGTCGTCTTGTCTGGCTCTGTGCGACCAGCGCCTTTTAACGGCCGCCTTACCACGTCCGTGTGCCGGCGATGCCACTGCACCTCCTCGTCCTCTTCTGGCGTGTCGTCCACCAGCACTTGGCTTTTGCTCCTTTTAAACATTCTCTCTTTTTTATTCTGTCTCTTCAACCCCTCCACACTTCGTCGGTGCCTTTTTCAACCTCCCGGTAGTGTAAAGTATGGCCTGGCGGAGAAGCGATCGTCTCCGGTGACTTGGCGATGTTCGGAGTGGAGGAGGAGGAGGAGGAGGTGGTGGGAGGAGGAGGAGGAGGAGGAAGCCGGGAGTTGGATCGCAGGAAAAGTACCATTAAGGCTAACGAGCCCACCGGCGATCCGGCCGCAACTGGTCCTTAAATTCCGGAAAAGCCTCGCAAAGGCACCTTTAATAAAAGTATCCTAATGCTTAACAGGGACCGCGGTCTCGTATAAGGCGATGCGTTCAGAAAACCCTGCACTTATCTGATGCGGAGTTACTGCAAAACTAACACCTGGACCTACAAGTCGCTCCTCCCACCACCATGCATCCCCCAGCTCCCGAGCTCCGTTTATGGTTATAGAAATATTAAATGGATTATGGATAATTATGGATTGTTTAAAATTGTACTTATCTAAACTATAAAGTGGTAACTAACAATGCTAAGTACAATTTTAAACAATCCATAATAAAATGTTGTATTAGAAAGTACTCGGAAGTTACAGCTATTGGTAAATAGGACGAATTTTTGGACTAAGGCGCCTGTGTTACTGGTGTGTGAATTTAACAGAGCTAATTTTATTTCTTAAATGATGGTGGGGAATTTAAGACTTTCACCTTACAATAGCCCGTGTCTTCTGTGGTAATTAAGTAAGAAGCACTATTATGGTGTTGCTGTATAATATTAAATATAACTGCACTCTATCTGCAAATACTAACACTGACTAAATGTAACCGACAAATCAGCTTCTATTTGTATTCTAAGTTATTCATGTTTAGATTCTTGTTTGCAAGGCTGAGACTGAAATGTAGCCTGATTTGGCTGGCTGCAGAGAAGTTATTAAAGACGAATTAGGTAGTTGAACATTAGACATAACCATTAAATATTGCCACAGAATTTCTTACCTGTATGTTAACCATATACATCATGCATGTCTACAGAAGTAAATGAGGGTATTGTAATGTGATTTTGGTGTATTTGGACTACATCGACAATCCCTGATGATGGATTTCACTGTAAATCATATTAAGCGTATTCTTTATGTCTGGAAACATGGCGGTTTACCTCACACAAAAGGCATAAAAGCAAGTGGCGTGATGTTTTTTAAACAGCTCCTCTAGCCTTGCTAACACTGTGTAAGTGTTATTTGGTGTGTTTTATTTCTTCCTGGGATTTGTGACTTCAGTTGTTTGGTTTCAGATCTCCAGGATATATCAGCGTCTTATATAAACATATCCCTCCGACAAATAGTCCAAGGGAAATTGACATAAAGAGCACAGATGAATACATAGAATACAAAATTAAGATGTAGAACGCGCTCCTATTCAAATCATTTAACAGCTACAGTGTGTGGGTTCATGTCCAACACGGGGTTCAGCCTGTGTCTGTCTCCGTAGAAAATGCTTGCTAGCAGTTATTGGATAACAAACCAGGCTGAAAATGAAATTCAAAACGAAATGAATATGAAGTGAAATTCGCATTTTCAAACGGTTGGTGGTTATTCAGTGACGTGGGAGGGGGGGAAATTGTTTGATAATTTGTTGTATACTGTCCCATGACATCAGAGGGATTTGTTTTTGGTCATGTATTGTTATGTTATACTGGTCAGCTAGTGGAGTGGTGCATGCCCCCCATGAAGTTAATATGTATATTGTTACTCCCTCCTCTTCATGTTTAGTGCTTCAGAGACGTTTCTGTCATCCATCATTCTGCTGAGTCATACTATGAAGCTTTCGCGTCCCAGAAGCCTTTGCTGCCTGTGGATTGGGTTGATGTCATTCGTGTAGCAAAGCTTTGCCAGCTTCAGTTGGGCTTTTCTCTTGGCATCTTGTGCACCCCGTCTGTTGCAGGGCTTCGTATCCTTGGTGACTTTGGTGGGGGCAGGTGGGGGGGGGCATACAAGGCATGACCAGGGTTACATTTTTTACAAGTGTTGCTTATGACGTTTTTTAATGATAAGCTGAAAAACAACCACAGATAAGTCCATTTATTATAAAAATCTGCAAGGTGCAGATCCACAGTAATCCTCCTTCCAGGACCCATGTCCTTACAGTCTGGTGATATGTGGCGATAACATGGGACGTATCCTAGGCAGAATCAGGCCTCAGCTATGGCTGGGCATTTCATTCATCCAAATAACATTTTAAACTATACATTTCATGCAATACAACTTTTTAAGCAACGTTTACTTTATTACTGCACAAACTTAGAGTTGTAGCAAAATTTGTTTTCTGTTTAAATGTTCGATCTTTGCTGTTTTAATGGGTGTTTGTGTGAATTATGGCAGGATATTTGTAGAATATATAGCATACAATTGGTTAAAATTGGCTTTGTCACTTTGGGCTCATTTGAATTTTTATTTGCAACTTCTGTACTAATGCTCGGCCTTACAATTCATCTGCTAGTGTTATTGATGTATTAATACCAATGATCCTTAAAAGCTTCAGACTGAACTTGTTTGAATTTTATTTGATTGAGGAAAGCAGAGACCTTTTCTAATGGTCATCCAGTTTAAAATATTTTTGACATCAAGAAAAAATTTGCAATTGTAAAACTTTACAGTGCTTTTCCCCCCTAGCTGGTTGTGACTGTGCCCAGGCCCAGTACAGCTGGCCAAGGAGTTATGAAGAATACATGTGCAGTGAAAGATTAAGGAGCCGGGCAGGCTGAAATATTTTGGGATTAGTTTCTGCAATTACTGTATGTACCTTCAAGGACTGTGCTGAATCTCAGAATATTGCCGGTGCATAAATCAAACATTGGTTGTGAAAATAAAGTTGACCCCCTTGACCGTATCTGTGCTCATTTCAGCTGGTCACTGGGAATTTCAGTGAATCTCTGGCAAGCTGTTGCTCTCAGGGCAAGAGGAAACCTTTATGGGATGTCAAGGATTAAGTAAAATAGATAAAGTGCGTCCGTCAGTGTGAGCCATGGATGATCTCGACTCAGTAGAGGTTTTGATGCTGATTGGATTGGCTCATAGCTATTCAGATTATTTAAAGACTATCCTTGAATATTTTCTCCTCAACAGACTCATTTAATCAGTGTATAAAGTTTTATGTTTTTATCTATTCTTTTTTTTTTGTTGTTGTTGAAAAAAAGTTTTTTTTTCTTGTTTTATGGCTTCTGTGCGGGAAATGTTGTCACCTATGGAAATTTATCTGTTTAGGCAAGTTTGCAGTAATAATTTACAGTTTGGCATGAAAAATAACTGTAAAACAACATCTGTAGTCCAGGTTTGGTCCAAAATGCTGTCTCCCGTCACAAAACGCTGTTTGTATATATACTCACAGCCATCTGCTTACACTTGTTTAAATTGTTTATATGCTTGAGTGACATTGTTCCATGTTGTGTTTGAAAACTTTGTCCTGTTTTATACTATGGGGAGTTTGCTGAACCAACTAATAGCAGTATAGGCCTTGAGTACAGTACTTGTTCTGTTTTAAAATTGGATCAAATGAATCTCACTGCCGCACCTTCCTGTGAGCTTTTGTCAGTTCATACTTAAGAGACACTGAATATGTCAGCAATGGCAGCTTCTGCGGTAACTTGTTCATGGGGAGGTAGATGTCAGCTGGACAGTTTGCCCCGGGACCTTTTCTCTCCGGGGGCTACCAGCATGACAGCAGGCCAAGGGTGGAGTAAAAAAAATAAATAAAAAATAACTGCGGCCAAAACTCTGGCTGTAATGTATCGGGTTCGAATGCCGCAGGTGTGTCCTTGGAGAGGGAAGGTCAGGTGAAGGTACATCACCGTCTAACCTGTCACAACCAGGGTTACAATGAATCACTTGTTATCTTAACAGAAGCAGGACAGCGGTCAGCAGTTTGTGTTGTTAGGTTTGGGAATACTTTACATCTCACTGTAACTTGTATAGATATGCAAAATAAGATGGTTATAGTGTTCATAAAAATCTGGGCTGAAAAAAAATCATAAACCAGGGTATTATTAAGGTTAATTATCCTGCCGTGGATTGGCATCCCATCCAGGGTGTTGGGTGTTCCCCTGCCTTGTGCCCTGTGCAGGCTGGGATAGGCTTCAGGGACACGGTGAGCCTGTACTCGGTAGGTGACTGGGACATGGATGGAGTACTTAAGTTAATAGATGTTTTTCGTTTTTGTTTTGCTTGTTTAGTTTCTGCTGTACTGAAATAAATCACCCTGCAGTCATCCTGATTCTTCTTCATATAAACGGATTCAGTTTCAGTCTGAAGTGCTCAGATTCAGTTACCTGAGCCTGAGTTTTATGCCGTCAGAGTTCAGATTAACACAGTTTCTAGTGTGAGTCAATAAAAGGCTGAAGCCCCCCCCCCCCACACACACACACACTTTTCCTTGGCGCTTAGTGAGGTGGATCAGGTCATTATGTGCTCCTGCTCTTCTCGGTGGGGGTGGGGTGACATGTGGGATTTTCTGCCCCTCCCAACTACCCTCCCCACTTTCAACCCCCCCTCAGGGCGTCTGGTTACCTGCTTAAGCCGCCCACAACAAAGACATGAATGTCTGAGGTAATGACAGGAGAGGGGGAAAGAGGAATGCAAGCCCCCCATGAGCAGGGCTTGCGCTGTGACCAGTTATACAAGAGGCACTAGCACTGACTAGCACTCCATGTTTCCTCAGTTACACTTTGGGTCACATGACCCTGACTAGCATTTTCTGACCTGGACTTCATGGTCTGTTACTGAAACTGGATAAATAAATGGATATGATTTCACCAAGGTGTCACTTAATGCCTCTTGGTGCCTTGTACCGAACAATAAACTGGGCAGCAACATTGTCCATAATGAAAGCAATTGTCTGTGTTATTTGTGTCTCTCAGTCCTCAGTCTTAAACAGCTAGAGTACTAAACATGTTACGATTGACCCTTCCACATCGCAGGAGTTAGGGGTGCATGCTGAGCAAAGAAATGTGACAAAGATGACTGCGAGATTACCGAGATATGACATGAGAGGCCGCGATGAAAACACTTGGAATTCTAAAAATAAACACTGTGTACTGTGTTACTACATTTTTTTGTGTGTCATCTGCTGGCCTTCGCATGTTGTGTGTGGCTTTTGCAAAACTCCCCAAAAATTCC
>JAABNY020000038.1:18467243-18489992 GCA_015164015.2 Brevimyrus niger
CGATTTGCTTTCCAGATATTCAGTCACTTTCTAGTATTTTAAATTTCTTTTATATATTCCAGATATTTTATATTGTTACCTTGAGTGTGTCTCATAACTACAAATTATCCTGCTCCAAATGCCCTGTGTTCCACCTGCATTTTAACCCGTCAAAAGGCTAGGCTCTGTCTGCCAAGTTGTGCGTTTCACTACTAAGTTTTTGTGCCCTCTGAGGTAAAGTGCTACCCGTCAAGGTCACGTTTGTGCAGGTGCTCAGAGGCGGACATGATGTGGCCGCCTGTGCAGGTGCTGTTCTGAATGGGATGTTACTGTTCTGGGTGCAGGAGGCAGTTTAGATGTCCTCCAAAGTCCCTCAATTGTATTTATCTGAATTGTGTGTCGATCACTTTAAATCTAACAAGTTATCCAGGTAATCAAGAACCCCCAGGTGTCATATATGATTCTAGTTGCAAATATTTTGGATTAGATTGTTTACATTAAATACAGCATTTTTCTATGAAGCCTCGGATGAGCACTAGGCACCCCCTGGCCTTGTACTGAGTAAGTTGTTGGAAGATGGACAGATCTATGAATACTGCTTGGTTATTACAGGTTGTTTACTGACTGAGTTCCTCTGCCTACGACTGGGTTCTGGACTTCCTGAACCTAGGTGGTTGGGGTCTATGGCTGCACCTCCAAATGCCTTAATTCTCAACACCAGAGGCCCACAAGATCACGTCCTGAGCCCCCTGCTTTGCTTCCTGCACACACATGACCGTACAGCCACGCACGGCGCTGACACCAGCAAGAAACTCGCAGATCTCCAACATGGACGAGGTGGCATATCTGCATGAGGTTGAAGAGCTGTCTCTGTGGGACCAGGCTAACAACTTGGACCTGAATGTGTCTAAGAGCAAGGAGATGGTCATGGACTTCAGGAAGGAGCAGCAGACTCCAACAGAGCGGGTTAGTAGCCACTGGCATATCAGGGTACGTATCTCTGAGAACCTGACATGGACAACCCCCACATACACCCTGGTGCAGAGGATCATGTAGTGCCTGTATCACCTGAGGCAACAGCATGACCCTGAGGAAATTCAAAATCGCCACCGTGCTACAAAAAAACCTTCGAACGGCGCTGCTGTGAGATCTGCGCTTTCTGGGAGAATCACTGCCTGCGCTGGCAAATGCTGCTCCGAGGAGCACGGAGCCATACAGAGGGCGATACGGCACGCCGAGTGAATCACCAGAACAGCCATGCTCACCCTGTAGGACATCTCCATCCAGCATATGTAGGCCCAGGGCATTAAATATCGGAGATACTGACCATCCATGCCATAAACTGTCCCAGCGGCTGCACACAGACAGGCGCCGCCAGAGCCTTATGGTGACTGAGGAGAAGCTTCTACCCCCAGGACACCAGAAACATTAATATCACTGATGGAAAAACTACAATAAGCCATGACTGCAACCTGCTCTTTAAATATTTTCTCAAATCTTTTTATTTTTACTTTCTGTATGTTTATGTAGTTTTAATACTGGATTTAACAGCTTTTTTTAATTTTGTTATCCTTCGACCTGGAGTCTGGAGTTTTAGGCAATATCAATTTACTGCTGGCGTGGCGTTACACTCATGCATGTGATAAATTAAAATCGTGCATTTTGAAACTGAACTATGAAACAAAGCTAAGCAAAAATGTTATTTTCATAAGAAAATGACTTCTACATGTTTTTTCCCCAAACTCAAACAGGCAGTACTTCAGGTATTATTCTCAGATTGGCACAATCAATATCCTGAATTCAAAGCACATATTGTAAACACTGATTTTATAATTTTTGTTTAATCAGCTGTGGAAATCACATTAGGCTTCATCTTGTTCCCTTCTTTCACGTTCATGCACGGCTGCCAGTATTAAGAACCATCCGGAACATCCGACATTAATCGCGCGTAGATAGCAGATGCTGGCACTGTCAGCAACCATAAATCTCATTAGGCCTCTGGTCACACTCATCCACGTAATCCTGTCCTGCTCTGTGGACACATAAGACACAGTTGGACGCCGTTCACTGCGGACTGTAACTCACAGTCTGACACAGACACACATTCTCCCATCCCAGATGCATATTTACGCAGCTTCCCAGAACTGAATGCAATAGGCATCTTATTCCAAGTGAAATACCAAAAAAAAAGACCCAAATATTTGGTTCTATTTGCAGGCATGACAGCAACTGTGCCCCTTTGTGACTTGAACAATGATCCGTATCCTATTCTTTTTCCCCCCTAAGGGTACCACGATACGAGGTCAGGCGCCAGTGATAAACAGGCAGAAATATTCATACGCCCTTATCTCTGGTCTCTTGGAAGATGCTCATCCAATAAACACTCCAAATAAAATGTACATTATAGCAAACTCCCAATACCAGTGTCCTGCATTTATTGCGTCTTTAATACAGAACTCTAAAAACTGAAAAACCACCAACAGCACCACTGCTAAAAAGTTCCCAGAAATAAACCTTTATGACTTAGTATGCAAGAAACCAGAGGTGCCAATGTGGTTCTAACACTGTGGTGATATTTCCTGCTGAACCGTTTCTCACCAATAGCTAAGACACTTGGAATGGCAGCCAAACTGGCCCTAGTATGGCGCTAAACTTGTTAACAGAAGGGGGGTAAATGACTAAACATTTTTCATATTACAAGCATCACTTAATTCTGACAAACTAGGTCTCTTAATTTTTTCCAAAGCTGTATATGCAGCAAGGCACAATATAAATGAAAGACGGATCCCTTTAGATGTACTTTTTATTCTTTTGGAAGGAACACTGTCATTGTTTTAAGTATGACTCTGACAACACAGATGGGCAATGAATTTTATACAAAGACAACATGGAGCATAATTCCAGTAATTCCAGCCCTACATACTAGCAGTTATGTCTGACTTCCATTCTCTTGTCACTGTGTCACATACGGTTTCTTGTAAATCATGACAGCTTCCCAACACAAGGTTCCTGTTGTTTACCACTGAGGTCCCTCTGCTCAATAGCACTGAACGTACCATGACAAACCTACAAGGATAAGCCTTTATATTTCTAACACCCATGCGACTTCAGAGCAGCCATTAGTTTTTCCAATACAGTTCTGCTGTAGTCTATCAATACCCAGTTCATCTGTACGCTCATAAAAACAATCACAGGGAAAACTGTATCATAACTCATAATCACTGGGTGTTATCTTTTTCTCTGGAGTGCAGCTCACAGATTAGTTAAGTAACTTTTGCCTATGATGGTGAAAGTCTGAACAATCATGCCATCTACAGGTAAAAGCCAGCAACTGTTTTAAAAACAACCTGTGCATCTCATCCATCACACCTCCAGCAAAGGCAGATATTGTTTCAGACAGAACAAGGTGCATCAGGACCATAGGCATAAATTATGGGGGTGGGGGTTGTAACCCCCCCCCCATGATCAAAACCAGCCAATATAACTCCCTGGACCCCTTAAGATGGGTGGAGACCCCAACCCCCCCCCCAGTGCTCAACCCAAAGTCGTGCCCTTGATCAGGACATCACCCAGACTGAGTGGTAAGTACTGATGACAGAAGGCCAGCTTGAGGGAGACTGGCAGAAGTAGACTGGCTAGGCGATGAAGGCGTAGTAGCAGACAGCTATGATGGCCATCAACGCCACGGCCAGAAGCATGTTTCTGCGGTTTTCCTGGCGCAGCACCTCCAGCTCACGGTCTGTATGGAAAGGACAGAGAGGAAGTTCATGGTCTGTATGGAAAGGACAGAGAGGAAGTTCATGGTCTGTATGGAAAGGACAGAGGAGTCTCCAGCAAGGAAGCCTGCCAACCTCAACCCAAGGCCCACCTCTAAATCCACAGGGTTACACATTATAGGAAACACTTACCATATTTTTGGATTCTCTCTTTAATTACTGTCATTTCATCTTCCAGCGTTTGTCTGTTCAAAAGATTCTCATTATCAAACATCATCACCAGAATTTTATTAGACAGCAGAGGGAAATACAAATGGTCTTTATGGTTCTTTTTATACGAATTACAGAAAAACAAATTGAACTTGTGTTGTATCTTGGATCCATTTACATAAATAAAATTGTTGACAACAAAAATGGAAGTCAGTGGTGCTATCTGGTAACAAAGCTGGGACAGTTGCTCACAAAAGCAACCCATTACAGTCAAGAAAGTTCAGGTCCAGAAAGTACAAATCCAGACCAAAATTTTGTTTCAACCCTCTGTGACTGATTATGCTCAACTGGCTGGTTGACGCAAAATCTTTGTTTGGATTTGTACTTCCTGGACCTAAAGTTTCCACTTCTTTCTGTAATATATTGCTTTTGTTACTACCTTTTCCAACGCCAGTAATAGTGGTAAACTGGTTAAACACATTTTCACCTTTGGACATTTGTGCCAATGAAGAAGCGGCATTGCGATCCCTGACTTGGACCCACCTGTCCTGCTCCGATAGCTCCTCTCGGCGGTGCCGGTATTCTGCTCTCTCCAGGTTACGCTGGCAGAGCGATCGCCGTTCCTCGATTCGATCAATCTAAATCAAAAAGCAACTTTTGGTGAGCCTGTACGTTGTTATTACCAAATGGACAAACCATCCAACATCCATTCATCGCTCACATTGCTCAGAATCGTGGGCTCCGTACAAATCAAATACCCGAGGCCAGCACTACAAGCCATACTATATGCTTAAATGAGACAAGCAATCGCATTTCAGATACAAGGGAATGCGAAACAGATTACAACTACTAACTTTTACTTTTAAACAACAGAATATTATTGAAATATTTATGCCGCCTTTTTGAACGTTATAAAATTGCTCTGTACCGAGACAGTCCAGACTCCACAGCGTGCGAAAAGTTTTATTATTTAGCTAGCTGTCTGAATAGGGATCATATTTTTGCCACCAGCGAACCTCTGTAGCAACGCTTATTTTCTCCTTTTTTTCCTTTGGTTTGGTCATCCTGCTTCTCTGCAGCGATATAATGTATCTCCACGTCCAGAAATAACCAGGAAGAGCAGCGTAAACGTGTCCATGCAAACACGTGATAGAAGCCCAGCTTCAGACAGGAAGATGAATTCTCCATTCCCATTGGCCGTCGCTAGGAAACCGAAGAGTTAGAGTAGATGTTCTGTGGTTTTATTGGCTGTCGTTGTGGTATGAGGTGGGGTTAGAAGTATAAATCGTAGGGATTTAACCTTAAAGTAATATAAAACTGATAGATAACACTCACAGGAATGGTTGCACACGCACACACACATTGCTACCCACATTATTTAAATTGTGAATGGAAATGAGAACATATAGTGCTGTTTTAGAATTTTACAGTAGAGGTCACGGAATCCCGGTATTATTTATGATATCTGCTCTTTATTACACAATGTCAGACACGCTGAGTTTATGACTCGGTCTCGCTGCGTTGTAATAATGGGTAATAAACTCAAATCTCTTTGCACACCTTTTGTTTTACTGAGGAAACATTAAGGCCTTTTTGCTCCAGGGCAGTAACTCTCTTCTCCTCCAGCTAAGTACAGTTTGATAGTGTAAGAAATATGCATTGAGTTTGGTGTTCCTGCTCTGTTTATTAAGAATGATAGCACAAAGAAAAGAAAATATGACAAGCATACATAGGAGCACGACACTAATTGAGAAATGCAGTGAAATCACAGCAAAATGTTTTTAACTGCCGTTGTACTCTGCTTTTTCTAGATGTTATCAGAGAGCGTGCTGATGTGTGTATTTACACATTCTTAATTTCTTCCAGGATACTGTTCTTGCAAATCGCTCCAGAGCTGAGAAGGATATCAGGAACATATATCTTATCTTGGAGGTCTCCGTGGTTGGGGAGTACTGCATCAAAGTACTTGACCTTCTGTCCAAAGACTGCAAGGGGGTGGCCATTGGGGCAAAGAGGGCACCGACACCAGCCTGTCAGCCCTCGCTGACATCCTTGGAGCACTGGCAGAGCGCTGCCCCCGCCCCCCTCCCCCTTCACACACTGCAACTGCGAGCTCACTGGCCTGCCGCACGGCTCCATCGCCGCCCAGGTCTGGCATTTCCAGCAATACATACAAATATGCTCTTTAAAAGCGTTCAGAAATGGAATATTTTAGTCATGTCTGTAAAGCTCATTTCACATGGTGTGTGGCTCTGAGCATTAGGACTGTGACCAGAAGGTTGCTGGTTCAAATCCCATGGGTGGTACAGTGATGCCATCCTTTGGCCCTTCATTTGGCTGAGCTTCACTCGTGTGTCACTGTGGAGAAAAGCATCTGCCAAATAAATTCATGTGACGTGTTACATCTTTAAGAGGTTTATCTCACTCCTGAGCTCTTTGTGTACAAAATGCAAAAACAATACATCAGTTTCTTTTACCTTAAAAGACATGTTTTTGCGGGAAAAACAGGTGTCTTTTTTATTATAATTTTGTGTAATTAACATGAAAATACTCAGCATTTTATGTCATAATACCGGAAACAGCTGATTATCACCTTTTTACCAGGCATTTTACCCAAATGTATTCTCTGTTTAAGACTGTGACCAAGCATTCTTCCAAGGTCACCGTATTCATATGAATTCTTCAGGCCTCATGATTCTGTGCTCTGAAGATCTAACTTCTGCGAGTCAAGAGACTGCAGGTGCCTGACAGCCCTCTAGGTGGTGCTGGTTCGTTGGCTGATTCCCAATGCCCAGTGCCATGTGCTTTAAAAGTGTTACTGTGAAACTTACTATTATTATTTTTATAAACTTATTAATAATTTGTATTACTTTTTGTAATACTGCTATTACTGCTGCATTGAGTGATTGAGTATTAGTATTTCTCACTTCTCACATCTATCAGGCTGGAAATTGGTCATTTCGAAACTTAAATATTGTTCATAGATTGAAAAATCTAAATCTAGTTTAATCAGGACATTTATGCATGTGTTTGTGTCTCGTGGAGAGCGAGATGGACATGCAAAAACTATCCAACATTCCTACAGGGAGGAATAAAATATCACCCTTACTACCACTATTAATATAATTTTAAATAGTTTATAGGGAATATTACAGACCTGCTAGTTTAAGTTTCTCTTGAATCCTTTTGAAATTTTGTTGTCTAGCATCTAATTCTAGAGGAATTGTATTGAAAATGCTGTCAGAGGCTTGATTTAACAGGACCTGGGGCAGGTGGTGAACTGTTGCCCTGAGGGGGCTGGGGACTGCCGGTCCCACAGCAGTATTTAAAGTGACAGGTGGGGGTGGGGGAGACTGAGACTTTAACTGCTGTGACAAAAGGCAGAAGACTGGGAAGTCTATTATCCATGTCTGTGTTTTTATTAGAACTGCACCCTGCTCTGAGAAGTCTCAGTAATGTGGAAACTAGGTAAAATACCAAACTGAATAGTCAAAATTTATGAAAACTCTGACACTTTGTAAATATAAATGATGCAGAGACATTAATAGAAATGAGAGGGAAAACTCAGTTAACAAATTATTTTATTTGTTAAACACATTAAGACAAAATAAAATTCAGTGTATTGGACATATTTGCGTTGACGGTCATATATTTTCCTGTGTTCATTGTTGCCAGCAGCAGACATTCAAAAGGCTATTGCTACTGCTAAAAACAAGAGGAACATTTTACAATGTGGCACCGATTTCACCCCCCGCTAACTTTGTAAGGCCTCGTCGTTCAAACCCAAAACAGCATATTCAGGCCTGTAGGGCCCCCCACTTCCGTATCACACAGGGAGGGGGTTAATTACATCCATTTTCTCACTATGCTAAAATAAATAGTCTACAAAAGGATACACTCCCTGCGTTTTCATAACAAAGTACTAAAAATGTACAAATTCTGTGAAAAATAAGTCAAAATGTTACTTTTACAGTCTATGTATTTACAAAAAAAGTACAAAACTTCACAGGAAAGAAACCTATTATAGAAAGGGAAAGTTAAATTAATGGTGAGTCTAGGTAAGATTCTGTTTCCATTACAAGATTGGCCAAATCCAGTCTTGAACATTCCATCAGGCTTGTCTCACATCCTTATAATAATCCAGGCTAAATTTGATTAGTTCTTTGGTAACTAAACATTCACAAGTAAAACAGGACTTTGTGATTTTTCAAGTAAGTTTCACGTACAATTCTTCATCTCCACTTAGTAAATTATCCTAACATTTTTTTTTACACAACACTACCAGAAACACAACCAAGAGTGCAAATCTACTAACTTATATCACACTATAAAGGTCTCCCAAACTTGCAGAAAATCCATCTTAGCTCTACCTTCTTTCTCGTTCAGCCTTTTTATGTAAAGAGGAAATTCACATATTTTGAGCTATTAGCCCATCTGCCATATGTCCTTCACCGCTCCCCCAAAGGCAAAGGAAGGCATCTACAGGGCTAAAATGAAAGGTTTCTATTCCACTTTCCCAAAACTATTAAACAATGCTTCTCTGTTAAATAATAGTTACTATATAGGATCCGCCTTCTCCAATGACTTCCTTTCAGCATTAGTTTATGGTCCATCCCTCTCACACCTACTCTGTCTTTCAGAAGAAGAAATCAATCCTAACCCAACTAAAACAGAATGCTCAACGCTCACCTTGGCTTTGGAAATCTTGCCACTGCTTTTGGAAACAGACGTTAAAATGACAGAATGTTAGTGGTAAAAACTTTTGTAAAACCGGTGTCCACTTCAAATCCGGGACCGGCGGCCCAGGGGTGTAGCTTCTAGTCCAAAACTGTCTCTCCGTGGGGTCAAGAGAACCCTTAACTGCCATTGCCATTGTGTGAAGTGCCATTCGAGTCCTGCAGGGGGCTCCCTACTTCCTCACAGTCGTCGCCGGCCTCCATCAGCTCACCGTCCCCCTCGCAGATGACAGTCATGGGGCTGCTCGGGATGCGGCTGCGAGCATTGTACTTGCTGCTGGCCGCCGAGGGTGGTGTGCGAGAGCGCCCATACCGGGACCCCGCCAAGGAGGAGGAGCCACTGCCAGGGAAGCGTGGCGAGAAGCCTTCGCTGCGAGCCCACTCCTCCGGCGCCTGCTTCCCGTGGCTGGGGGACCCACCGGGGCTGTCCGGCGATGACAGCTCCAGGGAGGACTCAGAGCGCGTGCGCTGGAAGCGCGGGTCTGTGTTCTTCAGCATCTCGGTGGCAGAGATGCGGAAGCCGGTCTCAGAGCGGCTGCCCTTCCTCAGTAGCAGGGCCTTGAAGTTGTCGCTGCTGGTGGCCGACTTACGGAGGCTGCGCTGGATGGAACTGGCCTGGCGGGGCAGCGATGCGGAGCTGGGGGAGCTGCTGGTCGGCGTTACTGGGGGCGACGGCGAGTGGGACGGCGAGTGGGCCCGCGACCGCTCCTCCTCAGACTCTCTCCGGCCCAACACCTTCCGTTTGGACCTGATCGGGGCAGAGACTGTCTGTTAAAGGGCATAATCCGGACGAAGGAAGGAGCACATTTTCCCACACATTTTCGAATTCGGACGCTGAAGGAACAGGACCATTTTACACCGCCCAATCGTGTAATCTCATATTTGCCGCTAGCATCTGCAGTATCGCAAAAGCCCTCAATTGCCCAAAAATGGCTGCAAGTGTTTCAGAAAAAAAAAAAGAAATTGTCTTTTACATAATTCATACCGGTTCCCCCTGAGCAGAAATGTATATTTTATATCATTCTATGGAGAACTGAATTACCAGCAGAAAAAAAAATCACGCAGTTTGGAATATGAGCACTGAATAACGGAATTAGGCTCCACAGAGAAAGCCATAAACTCCCCTTGCTACTTCACTCAACTGGCGTCCCATAATGCACTGCTCAGTAAGGTTTGAAACAGGTTTAACATGATGATAAATAGTAACTTTAAATGCTACTACAGGCCCTTCAACTCGGGGGCACTAGTGGAACATTGCACCATCCTGCTAATACATGCTGCATCACAAAAAGGGTCTCCTCCTCAGCAGAATATTCAGTTCGCCCTTGTTTACAAGGTCAAAAATCCCCTGTAGCACCATTACAGATGAAATAACATTCTTGTGATTGGGTCTTTATAAGTAGGGCATCTACTTGATTTGTCAAGATGTCACTACAGATGACGGGCAGCTAACTATTGGGTTACTTGCCAGTCTGTGCCACACCTTCAGCCTTTCCAGACTGCGTAAAAAAAGACGAAAAGGAAAGGGGGGAGGGGGACAGGTGTGAGGTAACTCAGGGACGGGGGACAGACACTCAAGCTTCAAAACAGCGGCTACACAGAAAAGCACTCAGAGGCAGCGATGGACAGATAAAAAAAAAATGGCAGAGACTTAAAAACATAGATAAAGTTTGTCCTGTAGCAGCTCTGCTTCTAGGATCAGGGTACTGACCACAGGATGCTCACTCCACATGACGGACTCAAACGCGCAAGCCTAGGGTGCTAATTGTGGAGTGTACGTCTCTGCGATGGGCCATACGTGCAAGTCGTCTGAACTTGTACTTCGGGTCCACGAGCTGAAAACTTGTTTGAACGGACGGGACGCGAACACAAAGGGGCGAGTCGGAGGCTGGGATCGGCGCGGGGACATGTGCGTACCTGTGAATGGCGGCGAAAAGGTCCTCGGTCGTCCTGGGTCGCGTGGGCGTCACCATATCCTCACAGACATCCGCGTCGGCAACTGGTGAGGAGCAGGACACGACGGAATCCTCAAAAACGTTGCCTGGGAAGCGTAAGGGAGCACATGTTACCGGCAGACCGGAGAGCGACCTGGCACGGTGTTCCGGTGACACCGCCAGCCCCGAAGTCGAGACTGACAGATGTCGACATGAGAGCGAGGCAGGGTTTGGGACGGTATATCCATGCCTTTCAATTCCCCCTCCCCTGGTCTCGCTGCCTCCTTGCAACATCTGCACTTAGGCTCTCTAAGCCGCTGCGGATGGATGTCATGCTAGCCTGCTGCCCCCCCCCCCTCCCCCGCTCCTCTAGCCGGTTACCAGCCTGCTCCTCGGAACGCTGTCCTTCCCTATCTAAGTCAGTGTGTGTATATGAGTGAGAGAGAGAGAGAGAGAGAGAGAGAGAAAGAGGGGGGAGAGAGCCAGAGAGAGGGAGAAAGAGAGAGAGAGAGAGAGAGAGAGAGAGAGGGACTTACAAGGAGAGTGAGATGGAGAAAATGTTCCAGTTGTTGCCGCAGTGTGATGCTACCGTGATCCCCTGTCTGGGGGGGGACGGGCTGTTGACCTTTGGGCCTGAGCCCAACCCCAGAATAGCGACGGAGCCTCCAAGCAGGTCAGCAAAGGATAGAGCTATAAATTAGGGCTATTTATGACCTCTGCAATCCTGCTGACCCCCAAGGAGACAGAATCCACCCGAGGGGGTGGTCATGGTAGGTGAACGCACAGCTGCTCTGTTTATGGTGAACCCTGTCCAGAAACACAGGCAGCACACGAAATATGGCAGGTGTAGAGTCCATAGTTTATACTGGAAAATTATGTGTATCTAGTGTCTGCTGAAATATGCTCAAGCGATATCGTACACTTAATAAAAATAATAATATTAGTATTATGCTTACCGCTTTCTTCTTCCTTTGAGCTGAAGGAGTCCATGGTGTTACTGGAATCTTGCTCTCTGTCTCTGTGTCTATCGGAAATGCTCTTTTCACCCAAGAAGGGGAGCTTCTGGCTGACCACTGTGGAGGTCTTGGCGTCTTGTAGGCTTTCTGTGGAGGCCTCGCTGCTCAAAGACTCCCTGCTCTGCGTCATAGGTGTGGTGGAGCTTCCAGAATGATCCCCCGTCTGATCCTCCATGTGCTGCTGCTGGGTCGCACCAGGGGCTTCCGCCATCCCTGAGACCGACAACCCACTCCGGGCACTCAGCGCCGCAAACATGTCTCCATCCACGACTTCAGGTTGTCTCTCTTCTGAAGTTTGAGGCACCTTCAGTATGAGTTTTGGCTTCTTAGAGACAGCTGGAGGTTTCTTCTTGGGCGTCAAATTGAGTGATGCGACTGCTGGAACAGTAGGGGACAACTGATGCAGGGACTCTTCTGGGAGCGCAGAGTCCCTGCAGTGGTCGGCCAAGGTTTCACTCAGTGTGTCTTCCAGCTCGCCAGCCTCCTGGCCAAACCTCTTGGTAGGTGACAGCTTCATCTCCGTTTCATATGCAGCACGAGAGGAGCACACCGCCAATGACAACACATTGGGAGGTTCTAGTTTTTGAGGCTTTTCTGGTGTTTTAGGCTTGATGGACTCTAGGGCATGCCCTGTGTCCTGGGCTTTGGTAGTAATGGCTCCCTCATGTTCAAGTTTCTTGACAGACCGAAGTTGCACCATCTGAAGGGCTTGGGCAGTGATCAGGGGCATTGGAGGTAATTTTGACTCTTTGGCTATGTTGTCCTTGAAATCAGCATTCACGAGTCTGAGAGCTTCTTTCTGACCTTTAATGCCGAAAGGTGGAGCTGCTGGTGTGGTCATAGCATACAATGGAGGTTGTAGAGGTGTCTTGGGAATGGTATGTGGCAGAGGAGGAGGTGGAGGGGGGAGAGGTGGAGAGAAGTCACTACTGACTGGCAAGCCAGAATCAAACAAAAGTTCTGGTGGAGGGGGGGGGAAGTCTGAAGAAGAGCTATAGGAGGACATG
Organism: Brevimyrus niger; assembly: GCA_015164015.2. Lineage (NCBI taxonomy): Eukaryota > Metazoa > Chordata > Actinopteri > Osteoglossiformes > Mormyridae > Brevimyrus > Brevimyrus niger. Next base: position 18,479,842 of record JAABNY020000038.1, read on the forward strand.
CCTGGAGTTGTCTCAGGAGTTCTGTGTAGAGGAGGGATCGTTTTCCCACCCATATATGCAGGGATGGAGGGGGGGAGAGGGGGTGGAGGAGGTGGAGTGAATAGTGGTTCTCTAGAATCATGAAGTGTGAAGGTTGGCGACATTGATGGGGAAGTGTGGAGGCCAGACAGGGGTGGAGGTGGAGGAGGTAGGGGGTTTTTTGCTGAATCTGAGGTGTTGGAGGACAAGGACGTGGAGGAGGATGACACAGATGTAGAAGATAGCAGAGAAGACTTTCTTTCAGGTACTTTGGGCTTGGACTTTGCTCCTGCTGGAGACATTGACCTCATGCCAGAGGGTACAGGGGTGCCTGCCGTGGGTGTGTTGGACTGGCTGGAGTAGCCGCTGGAGGGGGAAGTGAGTCTATGCACTCGGTCTGGGGAGGAAGTTTTAGGCTTGACCGCCGCTGCACTGTCCTGGCATTCTGGCAGCGATGCTTGCGACATGCTGGGCAGACAACTTCCATTGGAGAACTCCGCGGGGGCACCGCCGGAGCTAGTTGGGGAATGCGGCTGCTCCCCATGTTGCCGAGGGTAGTCGGGATAGTAACCCCAGGTCTCGGCGTAATCTGAGCGCAGGCTACTCGTGTCGCTTTGCGATGGTGTAACTGGACAGATATAGTAGACGTTTGCCATGGAGGCCGACAAGCTCCCAGCGCTGATGCTGCTCTGGCTCCGTGGACGCGGCACCCATGGATCCTCGTAGTCGCTGCAGGGGCTGTGAGAGGATGATGAACTCACTTTGCCCTTTACGCCCATCTGCAGAGTCTGCTGCAGGGTGGCAATTAGAGTCTCGTTAAGGACCGATCCATTAACGCCGGTCTTCTTCCCTGGTTTGCGTCGTAAGGAGTCTGTCCGAGCCGGTGGCAGCGGGGGCTTCTTCGACTTGCGAAGGGAGATGCTCCGGGATAAGGATCTGTCGCTGTAGAAGCCGGAAGGGTCATCCTGGATGTCGTACATACGGCATTCATACATACTGTGCCTCATTTTACCACGCATGTTGTTATGGCTCCGGGTCCTGATCCCGGAATCTGTGTGCATGGACGTGTAGTATCCATCATTGTCCATGGAGTGAAGGGAACTGGCATCCGTCTTGTTTGAGGATCTCTCGGGGCTGCTGTAAATATGATTTGTCGGGGTAGAGCAGCTGGAGGTGAGGGGTCTCTTCGGTACAATGTTCTCTGGGGTGTCGTTGATCCACTGGTCGGCAGCGACTGTGCCTTGACTCTGCAAGCTTCTGTCTGAGTAGCTGGACTCACTTGTGGTATCTTGGCTCTTCCTTCCTTTTGTCCCGTTCGGGGTACTGCACTGGGAATCGACCTCAGTGCTGGTGCTGAGGGACACAGCAGAGTCACGGCGGGAAGAGGCGGCCGACTGAGCTTGGGATGACCCGCCGTTCACCACAGCGGTACTCAGGGGCCGGTCTTTTGGGTGGGAGGAGACAGATCGCATCTGCGGGGTGCCCGACCCACTACAACTGCTTGTCGTGTGGATAGTGATGACCTCGGATGAGCATGACAGTGTAGCATTGGGGATGAGCGAGGTGGAGTATGCAGCATGGGGAGAGACCATGCAGGCGGGGCCCGCCATGGCCTGCTCACTCAATGTGCTCCTTACTTCCTCGGACTTGGGTCGCACTATAGCCTTGGGGGAATTCCGCAGCTGCACCGTGGTGTCGTCGGCCTGTAACGTGGCAATCCGTTTAGGTAGCGCTCCCGCTGAGCAGTCCTCCGACCTGTAGGGGGCAGTGCTGTACCCAGGCTCAAAGTTCAAGGAGATACGGGCTCCCTGGCGGGGCAAGCTATGGCAACGTTGACTACCTCCGTTATGCTGCGGTGCAAAGATGGTGCTGGTGCTGTCGCTAGCTATGGAGATGGTCCCCGAGGAGGCTGCCATCTGAGCTGCGATACCTTGGCCCCTCTGTGCCCGGATCCTCCGCATGGAAGGGGGAACAACTTTCACTTCTTCCGTCTGGCAGCTGGAGTCACGGGTGTTAGAGTGGCGTGGCCCTGAGTTCATGCTGCCGACTCGGCCCAGGGTAGAGTACTGACCAGGTATGTACATGGAGTGAGGGCGGAGGTCGCCATGCCCTGTCGCTGCTGCAGAGTGAATAAAATCAAATGTGGGAAAGTTCAGATTCGTTCACTTTACTTTTGACACTAGGCTGTCAAGCAAATTAAGCCTATCTTTTGGGAGGCTAATTAATTTGATCTGCAGCTGCCCTTCTGAAGCGCTTACTTCCCTTTCTGGGGCTTAATTAAAACAAGACTGAGGGAAATCACCACACACCACGCATGTTCCGGAAACTCTTTCACCATTCGGGCATATCACAGTGATAACTATGAAGAAGGGGCTTTTGCTTTCACTGAAAGCTTTTTTCAAGCAAAAAAAATCCCTTAAACATTCATAGCAGGAACCTGGCTTTTCTATATGGCCTGCAGAAGTAGATTTTGCTTTTAATGAGCCATAATTTAAGAAGTACATGTTTATTTAGCTATAATGGTTGAGCATAAACCATCAATAATGCTGTTTTCTGTTACTTCATTGCACAAAGTAAAAAAAGTACTTACATTGTAAAAAAAGAATTACATTAAAATCCAACACATGGGCTACATGAATGTGTTGAGCCCTTGTAATTCCTACAGCTTTTTTGTTGACTGACCAGCTGTCAAAGGTCAGGGTGGGCAATATTGACATAATGACTGCTGACAGAAATAAAAACCCCACCCCTATACTTCCCCATCTAGCTACCCCTCCCCCAAGCTTCCACCTACCCCCAAGGCTCACAGGGGAGGGGGGCATTGACAGGTCACTTTTGTGTCATTAACTGTAATGAAAAATGCATACGGCTTGGAAGACCCCAGCTGGTTTAAGAGCCTGTGTGGGGGAGTACGTGTTCTGTCCCCCTACACCTCCCCAAACATCTAGTGCTTCAAATTCAAAAGTATTATTACCAAAAATCTCCCACATGGCGCAATAATATGCAGTGATGGAAAGGTCGAGATGGCTTGTGAGTTATCCTGTGCTTTTAGCATGAGGGAAGCACTACTATAGTGTCTAGGAATTATTGTGTAGAAACAGTTAGGGAGATAATAACTGCACAAATATTGGACCATTAGAACTACTGTTAAACAGGAGGGAACATTAGTTATACTACAGGAAGATGTCTGGTGTTAGAGTTACCCCACTGAATTCAGGATATTGGTAGTATTGTTCATTAGAAGGCTTGTAAACTCTCATATTTTCAAGGGTAATGATTATATCCTCTTAACACCAGTTTCTTTTAGGTTTGTACTTTACAGTTGTGTCATGGACAAACAGACAAACATCGCAACAAGTCTGCAGTTACAGGCCACATTGAAACTCTAATGATCTAGCGACTGAATGACCTGAGGACACAGCAGATACATTATCCAGTTCTTGACTGTATAGTCATCCACACTGGCCTGAGACCCATACAGTGTGGACCAACCTGGAGCAAAGATCGGGGAATTTCAACAGGGTCCCAGCACTGGGCACTCAAATCATGGTTTATAACAACATGGTTCCTCTGGCGACATCAAAATACTGTGCGGACTTCACAAATGTAGTGAGATGGATAAATCGATACGTTAGCACGGCGGTTAGCTCAACCTCTCCATGAATTATGATATTTCCTCAGGGGCTCTAGTGAAGGTCAAGGGTGATTGTACAGGACGGAGGAGGGATTCCATTAAGGGGAGCCCTGCACCGAATAAAATTTGATCGATGGCAATGACAGGGAACAGGACCCAGCGTTGATAAGTCATACCTAGTTCCTTCTGGATGCTGTCAGGAACCCCTGTTATTGTCTTTCTCCTTTTGACTTTCTTGGGCCGCCTGACGACCGTGTCAGTGTTAACTAAGGAGCGGCGGATGCCGGCCTGCCGGTCAAAAGTCTCCCCTGGTGTGAGGTGGCGAGAGTGAGCAAACCAGCTGGTTACTGAAAAGGCATGCATCTCCCATGCAGACACGTACAGACATTAATAAACACACCCAGATAAGAGGCATTCGTACGCATACACATTAAATCATATCCTGCTGGCCAGGAGACAATCTGGGATCATGCGAGGACATGACATGGTCCATCTGGTAAGGTGGACACTGATGTAGAGTTGGAACGTCATTAAATTGAAAGTTAATATTCATGACCTGCTCATAAATGGGTCGTTAAATTTCAGCTAAAGGTTCCAAAGTTTGTCTGCTGGCCAGCGATGGGGTTAGTGCAAGATCAAGCTGCATCCTCCAATGCCACATACGAGGTAGAGCCTTCCTACTATGATGGACCTCTCCAGATACATCGGAGGGTCCAGCTCTCACACGGACGTGGCCTGAGCATGGACTGAGTGGAATGAAGGATCAACGGGTGATGGAGAGTTTTAGGGGGAGAGAAATGGCACGGCTGACCAGTGGGTAGGGCCATCTGGAGACAGAGAGACGCTATGCAAGTGTGAGGATTGGGGCCAGACCGGATAGAGGTCCCCATCCTAATATCAATACAGTGAGTCGGGTTAGTACAATTTGATACAACCAAGAGGTCAGTGATTGTGCAGGTATGGGACTTTGGTCAATTGGGGATAATTCAATTGCAGATTCACTTTGCTATTGCTTTGCAGTTTGATTGCAAAATATGGGGGTATACTTTCAGAACACTTATCGACATGTTTTCTTCATTTATATATTTGGCAGATACTTTTATCCAAAGTGACATACAGTTGAGAAAGCAAGGTCAGCCAGGCCCTGGATCAAAAGAGGGTTAAGGGTCTTGCTCAAGAGTCCTACGGTGAATTCACTCTGCCGACCCTGGGATTTGAACCAGCGACCGAGTGGGAGCTGAGGCGACTTCTTGTGTGAGCATATCATAATCTTGTCACGACCTGGGTATCTTCAGAACCGACACAAGAAACGCTGAAAGGGGCCAGAAGTAGCGGTGAGGAAATGGCAGGGATCCCACAGCCTACCGGTGATGTTAATGGGGACGATGTCGGTCTGCACCGCCTGCGCCTGCTGCCTCATTCTTTCCTCTGGGGTGGGCAGGGGCATGGTCTTGCTCCGGCTGCTACCAGCTCCATCATTACTGTCTGCCGGCTGGGGTGTCCGGGGCCTCACCGGCAACACCGGCTCCTCCTCCTCATCCCCTGACGATGCCTCAGACTAGAGATGGCACAGGGAAGGAGGAGGAGGTGAAACAGACATAGGCGTCGGCGCACTCGAAACCGATCCGTCAACGGACCCAACCGATGGAACAGCTACACCCATATCCAGAGTAACTGAAAATGTATAGGGTTTATCATTCATAAGTACTTGTGTTTGTATGAACGAATGATAAAAGCATCATTACTATTAAACTTCTTTTTAAAAATGTGTGTTTATATGGTGACAACTAGAACAAGGAGAGACACCCCCCACACACATACACACATGTTAGCTAACTGCATATTGCCTACATCTAAGGGCTGATTTTTTTGGTTGCTGCATATATATATATATATGTGTGTGTGTGTGTGTGTGTGTGTGTTCATAATGCATTATAATGGTCGGTATCGTGGATGCTTTATGCTGCATTATAAAAAGTGTTATGCCTTGTCATAAATATTTATAGCCATGTATATAATGCTTTATGAATGCATTATAATGTGTTATGAATGTCTTCATAGATTTTTATATACATGCCATTCGTAGAAAGTGTTACCATACATAGTATATATTTATACTTTCCTCCTCTGTATATTTATATTACACCTAAGAGTAAAACCCTAGCCCCGGTGTGAAAAAGCATTATTTTATAAATAAAATAAAGAGCAAGTTGGCTAAGTGTTTACCTGCAGTTAAGTTAAGCAAACTTGCCTTTCCACTACATTAGATGGAGAACAGGTTGTCCAACAACAAGTCAGGTCTTTCCTGAATTTTGTATGGGCGTGACTGGATGGGGGGGGGGGGGTCACCGCTAACTGACACCAGGAGGAGAAAACATGGAACAGGAAGAGGGGGTGGGGTAGGCATAAGATCGCAGGAACGTTGGCTGTGTCCTTTCACCATTAAAGACCCAGTTAGGAATATAAAGGGCCAGATTGAAGACAGCGTTTGGCTTTGGTCACCAACACAGGCGATTGAGTGGAATCAGGTGGGAATCAGGGTGGGAGCCGTAGTGTGTCTCAGTAACACAGAGATACAAGGTAAACCATGACAATGTACCTTCACTTTGAAACTGGCCTTATGCGAAGACTGTCTGTACCCACTGGTAGATATACATAACCGTCAGACAACATATAATTATATTTAATTTGATACATCATCTTAGTTAAGCATTTTGGAGTAAATTACACACTATTTTAGGAATGACACTATATAAAAATGAACCAATATGTGTTTAGTATAAACCAATATGTATTTAGTAGAATTACATTTTTCTCAGATCACATTTTTCTCACGTCAGGAAAGGGAATAAACAAAATTATCCATTGGGAAAACTGTCATATCATTGTATGATGTGATGGTATTTCGACAAGGAAATATGGGAAGTATATACACAAATGATAAGAATTTCCAGTACATAAACTTACTAGATGAGTTGCTATTTTGCTTATAACAGTTATGCATAAAAAAGATGAAGTCGGATTATTTAAGATGCTTTACTTTTAAACGGTATGTTAAAGGCACAGACATATAACATGCCTATTTTTTACCCATATGCTTATTTTTTATAAGGGCCTCAGTCACAGAGAAACAGTTAAGGGTGGTTTAAGGGCGGCCAAAGAAAATTAAGAGCATCCGCCCTTCCCTGAATGCTCCGTGACTTAGTGTGTCCCACCACAAAGACACGGAGATGATCCAGAGCTTCACCATGGACGCTCGCGGGAGTTCCACCATCACAAGGTTTTTTCCACTCTTTCATATTCATTCATTCATGTTTTTATTTGCTTGCCTGTTTATTTGTTCGTTTTTTAAAATGTGTTTGTTTGTTTATTACTTTCCAGACCTTCTGACGTCAGCACCATCTGCCGGTATTGCCTGTTGGCACAGAGCAGGAAATCACACAACGGTCCCCCACACTCACAGGGCTCTATAGAAGTGCCTGGAGGAGTGCATGGGGCCGACGTGGCTGCCGTTGGGGATGAGCATGCTGACCCGAAGCTGCTACCTCGCTTAGTTCTCGAGGGCTAGGGCACGCCGCAGTAGCGGGAGTACCTTCGATTCCCGTCGTTTCGAATGACAACGCAATGTAAGACAGAACCAAGGCAGGGGGACTAGGAGACCAGGCTGCAAAGAGAGACAGGCAGGGACGCAGGAAGAGTAACAAATAGAAGCATGTCACGACGGGCCTGGACTCCACAGACTCAAACGCAGCGCCTAGAGTTTGCGGTGGCGTATAACTAGGAGAACCGCATCGGGAAAAAGCGCAAAGCAATTCCACTCTCTGCCACTAGAGGTCAGGATTGTCTCAACAATCGACTACTTCTCCGATATGCGGAGCCTGTACTTCGAAATTCACAAATCCCATATCACTAAATTGATTGAGACTATAAATACTTGTGTTGTGATACAGGCAGTAAAGCAGATACTGGCTAATATTTACTTTACACGACTAGTCACATCTGAATAAAATTTATATGCAACGTCTGAAAGGGCTAACAGGCATAATTGTCAATGAAGAACAGTATCAAGCTTTATACTATAATCTACCACTTGCTTACTTGGCTTGTGCATTTTTTTTGTTATAACAGAGGAATACATTTCCAATTTATGGAGATAAAGCAGTTTGCCCTTGTCCTCTTAAGACCTCCAAAATGAGCAAATTACCCTAGGGGTGCTAACCCTGATCCACAGTCAATCTGGTTTCCCCCCATCTGGTCCCCTAATTGTCTTTATTTTAACTCCTTGCTGTTTGAATCAGCTGCATCTGTGCTAACTGCACAGGAGCTAAGCTAACAGCACCGAGCGGGTCAGTTTGACACCGAGGCCTACCTTCTTCTCCATGTCCTCGTCCTCCAGCGGGCTGTCGTCCGACATGTTGGAGCCGGAGAATGTGGGGCCCTGGGAGTAATACTGCGAGCTGCGGAAGCCATCCTTCCTCAGTTTGTCACAGTCTGGGAGACGGCAGGACACACAGGAATGGTAAGGTGAATACTGCGTGTCTGATGTGCTTCATATCTGACTCATTTTAGTCAAACGCATGCACGTCCTTTTGCCTCCTGTTGGAAATCTTTGCAGAGGAGGTTATCAGAGATGCAAATTTCAGGTCCTGAAAGTACAAATCCAGACCAAGATTTTGTTTCAACCAACCAGCCGAATACTCTGTGACTGTGACTCCTTATACTCAACTTGTCGGTTGAAACAAAATATTGGTGTGGATTTGAATTCTATGGACCTGAAATCTCTTCTTCTGGAGATTATTCACCTGTAGGTGATACGTTACATAGTGGACACCCACCAATCAAATAACCTTCACCATCCTCTAAAACAAATACATCGACATTCTGCAACTCATTGCACCTGGAGTCCCTTTTTAGCAAAGGCTGCCGAAAGCTGAGAAGCCTCCCAGGGGTTTGAGCGACCCTTGTACACACCTCACCCTTTAGACGTCACCCCCCCACCCCCCCGCTGAGATTCCATCTGACAAATTTCCCAGGAGGCCCCTGTCTTTGGCCTATTTCTCCACACCTGCAGCCAAGGGTTTAAGACCTTACAATCAGACAAGTGGATTCCTCCTCCATTCCTGCAGAGTGACGCAATGCCCGTCTCAGCCAAGGGGCCACTGTTAGAAATGCTGTCAGATTTTTATAGCAGTCTTTATGCATGAATATTGTTTACAGCAAGGCCTATATTTTTGTGAAAGGTCTCACGCTCAAAATACAAATTTCATTACAACTGAGGAATAGTGTCTGCCCCTAAGCCATCAATCATTTTAACCAAAAAGTAACAACTAACTGAAGAAAGGTCACCCCACTGCACCCCGCCGAGCATACTGCATGCACCCATCTGCCAACCTGCCCCTCCAAACAACTGACTGTTCACAGGGCCGCTAATTTTTAACCACATGAATGCTGCAATTTAAAAAAAATCTATAATGTTACATTTAATGCTGTTAAAAAAGAAGTGTGTTTGCATTTTTGCACTTTAGTTCACTATACTTTAAACTGTATATCTATGCCGTGTATGTTATCAATTTCATACATGTATGTTTTATTTATTCGCTATAATATTTACCATTGGTGAGACGCACACCCAGGGTTTAATTGTATATGTATAACGACAATAAAAAAAATCTATTCTATTGTATTCTATTCCATTGTAATCACAGGGTTTTGGTTTGAATCCCAGCCTCCAGCTCTGTGTAGACCTGGCAGGTTCTTCCTGTTTTGTGTGGATTAGTACTTGATACCTCCGGGATTCTCCACAGAAACACGCAGCTGGTGAATCAGACTTTCTTTATCGCTCGTGGACTGTGTGCGTGTCCTGTGATGAAACTGCCTGGCCCCCCGTGCTTCCTGGGTGGGGGGTGGAATACGCATTTGGATGCTGGATGGATTAACAGTATGACAATGCCCTGATCATTTTCTCATAGCTGAGCGAATGAAGGAGGATGGGGGGGGTGGAACGGGGGGGGGGAGGGTGAGGGTACTCCCATGTTTGAGAAGCTTTGAGATTCTTAGCCCTTAAAGCGTGAAGCAGGTAAACAAGACTTGGCTAGGCGATTGGGAAGGGTCCAGCGCATGAAGAGGGCTGCCTCTGAGGCCACAGTGAGCAGCCGTCAGGCGGCATATTTGGGTAGGAGGGCATGACATGTGCTCTGGATGGGGCAGGAGGGCAAGAGTGGTACAGCACTGGTACTTTCTGTCAGTCGTCACCCGCAGGTATGCAAGCACCCATATGTTCTACTCCTCCAGAAACAGCAGAACATAGACTGATAAAAACATGTCAACACCCCCCCCCCCCACCCAATGGAAGAAATATCACCCATGTGACAGATGATAAGAAAGGCTTTCCTTACACTTCCCTGCTGTGCAGCGAATGGCAAAGTGCAGATGGGACCTAATTTTCTAGCAGTCTGGTGAAGACCTCCGACCTAGAGGCAGGGTCTCCAGGGGGCCACCC
>JAABNY020000038.1:18495111-18508577 GCA_015164015.2 Brevimyrus niger
CCCTGACAACTCACCCACCCCACCCCCCATGGCTCAACAGCCGCTTAGAAGGAACTGCCCCCACTCTGAGCAGTGTTACCAAGGAGTTGTTGCTCGTGCTAACCTCCCAGCAGTGACTTGTCCTCCGGTGCCCCCCCAATCCCCGTTCTCCCAATGTAATCTCGTCCCTCTCGCTCGGCCTGCCTGACAGGCCCTCTTGCCGTGTTTGACATGCTGTTGGGCAATCTGAATCTGTTCCAGCTCGACAAGGATCGCTCACAATCCTCCCATTGTCCACTGGGGGCCACGGCCCCCTCTCCCGGCCAACCCTTTTTTTCTTTTCATAGTCGGGGGCGTCAGGAGGAGGGGGCTGCTTAAGAGCTCAATGGGGTCACCAAAGATTTGGTGTGAGTTTGTGTGGGCCGAAGGTGGGGGGGGGGGGTTGTGTAGTAGGGTCTTTCACTCCCTTTTCTTACCCCGGCCCTGTTCACGGCTCATTGAAGATGTGCGCTGGGGAGTCCCCCTGTGCCGATTCACTGAGCCGCTCGGCTGCTGGTGTGGCTCGAACCCGAGAGCGACAGCTATCTCAACGCATCATGCTGCCCGTCACGCTTGCGGCCTTAAGATAATGCTCTCAAGACCAAAACGGCCTAATTAGAGCTCTATTGTTCTCAATGCTAACAGCCCGGTCAACATCTTTATCTGCTATTAAGACAAGGCTGGAGAATATCTGAGGGGGGCAGATTAAGAGGCAATGGAAGGTTTCAGTCAATTACAGACACATCGACCCGCTGAAGGCTCATAGCTGGTGCACCAGGCTGTTTTCGCCCGTTACAAAGAGACTTCTACTGAATTAAACATCACATTTTAGAAACCCATGTAAAGAATTGATCTACAAAGTTCTACTCCCTCCCGGCTCTCCTTTTCCACACCCCTGCCCCCAGCCCGACCCCTAAAGTGGTCTGTATGAATAACCAGCCCATTTTCACCTCTTGGTCTGCCAAACTTCACACTCCCCCAACACCTCCTCACAACCCCCCTATCCCTCCCCATCCCTCCCCATGGTCTCTTCACAGTCAAAGCACCCCAGAACGTAACCCTGCTTCCCCCAGCAAGAGCTCAAAAGTATCACCTTTCACTCATGCCCAAATTGGCTCTCATTTCTGTCCTTCCAAAACACGGACGACTGAGAACAATTCAAGGAGCCTCGATTCCCGAAACTCCACCACCCAATGGTTTGCAAACATCTGTACCTTACTTATCTCCTTACAGCATGGATTAATGGAGTAAACCATGTGGTGAGATTATTTAACACAGCTGCTTCCCCTAAGAGAGACCAACTCATGAATATATAGAGAGACCAACTTAACTGCTAGTTTCCGGAAGCCTCTCTCACATTCTCGTCAGGTTGAGCTGATTTACTGGTTATAAAATGTCCCCTTTACACAAACCAGCACAGTAGACTTAACACATACGTTTAAGATCTGACATCAGTAAATGAAACTGGATTCATTTGATTTGCCAGAATGAACAGACTGTGTAGAATGGGAATGCATCCTTTACAACAAACAGACTGACCACTGTTCACTGCTCGCAGTTCACAGCTTTAAAACGGCAACGTGGTCTGAAAAGGACCAGCCTAGATGAGGGGAGATGGATGGCTTGAAGAGGAAACATCATTTTTCCTTAGACAATCCACCGAAATGTCCAGGGTAACAGTGAGCAAACTGACAACCTGCCATGGAACTTCCAAAAACTGACAGCTACACAAAACCTTGGTAACCCAAACGGCATCGAAAAGATCAGGCAGGAAATCTTGGTTTTACTTAGAGATTAAGTTTATAGATTTTTTTAATGCAGTGGTAGGGATACTGAGTTTCAGAAGCAAATTCCTTTTATAAAACGTAATTATAAAAAAAAAAATAGTAATGATAAAATTATTTAAAAAAAAAAATCGCTTTTTGGAGGGACAGATTTTGTGAAGGTAGTAGTTTTTCCATCTTTAATTTTTTATTTATTTTTTATGCTTTGCCTGACTACGGTACCCTCTGAGGGTCATACAGAGCAGGAAAGCCTCCCTACCCCCACAACTTTCTATGACTGACCTGCTCTTTTGTGGGGGGCAGTGCTGGTCGCAGAAAGCAAGGAAGGGAAAAAAAAAAAAAGAATGACGAAGAAAGAAAATCTCAGAACAAGGAGCTGGAGTCAGAGAGGCCCATCTCTCAGACGTCTGGGAGATGAGGTCACAGGGAGACCTTGAAGTGAGAGGGGGACTTCGGAGTGGGGGGCGGGGAGCCGAATATGCTCCCAAAATTCTTCCATGGGGTGTCAAAAATCAGGTTTGTACAATTCTGTCGTGTCTCGAGTGTGACGTTTCACCTTGATTCCACTTATCGAACATTCTTAAAAACAAAAACAGGGCCTCCATGTTTTACCAATATCCTCACATAGTCCAAAGGCAGTGGGGCATCCCTGAGCTGCCCATAGGGTGTGACTGTATGTGTGTCCTGTGACAGGCTGGCATTCTGTCCAGGGCACACCCCTGCCTGGCGCCTTGCGCTGCCTGGGATAGGCTCCCCACCCCTGTCTTCCAGTCCTGGATAAGAGCTTGAAAGATGGATGGATGGATAGATGAAAACAGTTTGGCATGTTCTAGGGTTGCCTGCAACAAACATTTCAGTCTCTGCTGTGAGAGGCGCAGTGAATACAATTCCGGGGTGGCTTTGTGTGTCCCTGAGCAGTTCAAGAGGGACTCGGCCCTTTGTGCGAGGTCAATGGGGGCAGCCTCCACTGAAGGCCTCCTTTCCCCCATTGTGTTTCCGGGGAACCGAGAGAAGAGAGAGAGAAGTAAGTGTGGAAGGAGGCCTCATCTTCCTACCCGTCGTTACTGCGCAGCGAAAGTTTGGTAACGGAAAGAACAGCTGCATCCAAACAGGAAATGGAACGCAAAGGAAAGCTCTCTGGTGCGTGACACAAGGCATGATGGAGAGAGGTGCACTACAGTAGTGAAAGGCGGTATTGCTGTGTGGAGGCAATGTGCACCTTCTAGTGGTGCATTCAATTATTTCTCTCCAAGTCAGATGAAAATGTCACAAAACGTCACAAAAAACATCACTTCCCGTTGGAAACATGCCTCTTTTATGATGCTGAAGTCGGACAAAATTTTGTTGCCAATATGACGTAATTTCAACATGGCAACTTGGTTTGTTTGTAGTTTGTTTGCCGTTCGAAAAAAGAATAACGCTATAAATGTTCCAAAAATATTTGATATAGATTTTAATGTGGTTTGACTAGTTTGTGTTTCTTGTTTGTCTCTCGGAAAAATCTCAATTTCCCCATTCTCTCCATTTGGAAAACTCGAAATCTGATAAAATATAAAGCAACAACACACAGCAAAGTGTTCACGGAGGCAGCCATGTTTGTTCCGAGATGCGGGTAGCTCGAATGGGAGTTTGACAGATGTGATGTCACAGAGAAAAACAAACACACCATAGGCTTCTAGACTCCGCTGGTGGCAGTTCCTGGGGCTTCATTGTAATTCAAGATTTAGTGAATATGTTGGGGGGGGAGATCTAGCCCCCTCTCACCCCCCCCATGCATTATTTAGCTACTTCCCAGGTCATTGTATGCAACTTATACATTTTGTGTTGACATTTTTACAGCTGATCACATGAGTTCCAGAAGCTTCTTTAAAGCCCCTGGCGTTCGGACCTGCGCCATTTGAACTGAGCTTGTGCCCAAACTGTCGCCACTGACGGCAGCAGGTGACTGAGCCGTTCGGCTCACGCAGAAGGTCAAAGGTCAGCCACCAGTTTAACACACGTTTGACTGAACGTGTGTCAGAGGACCTCAGAGTCCACTACTTAGTGGAAGACTGTGTAAATAATCAATCACGTAATTAACTTTTTAAAGCCCCAAGATAAAGATTTCAATGTTTTTCTGTTATTAACTATAAAACATGTCAAATGTTTGTTCTCTTAATTAACAAGTGTGATTTCAAATGTGTTTCTCAAAATTTAAGAGCTGATGTTCAAAGGGTTAGCCTGTCCTCCCTGCCTGCGCTGAGCCATTCAATGTGTTATTGGATGTCTGTACCCCCACCCCCACCCAGACTGCCCCCACCCACACACAAACACCAGACACCGTCTTTCATCCGCCGGCTTCAAGCCTTAACCCTCCCCACCTGAAAGCTGGAAGCCTTTTTATAATCCCAGACTATCGACCTCCCACACTCTGGCTCTCTTTCCCTCAGACGAACGCTCGTCCTGTTAGTCTCTGGGCACGTCAGTTTACCGCTGAGATTGATGAAAAAGGAAAAGGCTTCTGGTTTGTCTTGCAGCTGGAGCCCATGTTTGCACCTTTGCGTGCGGACACCTGCTGGAGAATGCAGATCCTTCAAAGGAAAGAAGGCAAGGTCCTCTTTGAAGATAGGGTTACCTTTAATGCGTCTATTACCACTGCTTCACCAGGCGCAAACCACAACCATAAAACAGGCCTTTTCTCTCCCGTTTCCCTGTTTAATTTAAAAAAAAAAAAAAAAAAACTTCAGGACATCAGAACATCTCTGTGATGTATGGGGCGAGCCCCCCCCCCCTTTCCCGCTCTTCAAAAGCAGGACCTTGCATCTCTCCGGCCCCCCAAGGAATCCCCGCTGCAGTTTAGGGGTGTGGCTCTTGATCCCCCAAATGTATTTGAGGATCCGTTGGATCACACTGTCGTGCGACTGCTGTCATGTTGGTGTACAGAGCTGCTCCCTGGAAACATGCAAGTAAACGATAAACTTCCGTAAACTTGCTGTGTACAGTGCTTTGTTGCATTATTTTACTTAAGTTTATATAAGTTTGGACTAATTCCTCAAGCCAAATAAATAAACACACAAATAAATATAAACATCTACCATCAGCAATGAAGGGAAATGTGATTTATAGCCCGTATTTGGCCATAAATTCAAAGAGTGACCTCATGACATGGGGAGGTTTGGGCTGGACTTGGACGTGATTCAGAGGCAAAGGCGAGGTTAATATGCACACCCTTCTCATAACAAAGGGACATAAATTTCCAGACAATTGCATGCAGAACCTTCTTCTTTGGAGACAAAGCTGCCACCTTCTCAGGGTGAAGAGTGCAGGTATAAAGCCAGAGTGGGGGGGTTGGGGCTCGCAAAAGTCCGCTGGCTGGAGGCATTAGTATGCAGCTCATCCTCTGCTGCTGTTTGGGGGCGTCTCTGCCCGGCAACAATCCCCTTTTTTTTAAGGGACGCATCCTGAGTGACGCTTTCTGAACTCCCGCGAGGAACGGGTGTCTGCCAGGAGGTCCACGTGAAATGTATCGCCCCCCGAGGTGAGCCAGCTACGGCCCCCCGGCGCGTCTGGGATTCCGCGGTGGCCGTGAACACGGGACGCGAAACAGCGACGCCGCGTCAGGCCATTTGGCGTGTCAATCCAGACCTGGGATCCGGCCCATTGTCCGACGCGCTCAAACGAAGGCAGCACACCCCAGTGTGTGAAAGAACGTGCAGGAATCCTCTCACCGGCTGCGGCGGCACTCCTACTCAAACCAGAGCCAACAACCTGCCAGACAAAGAGTTATTTTAAAGACCTGGATAAGGGTGGGGCACCCGTGTGTGAAGCCTTATACATTATGGTCTTAACTTCTAAGCCATCGTTGGATCTCCACCAAGCTTAATAACACAATTATGAGCTTTGAGCGCCATTACATGAAAAGGATGTTTTGATGTTGCTTGATGGATGGGGGTGGGGATGGTGGCTCAGTGCAGGTGCAGGGGAGGGGGGGGGTTATGGTTTGGATGTGGCCGAGAGACGACAGCCTGGCTCTGCGAAGGGATCGCTAGTGTAGCATTAGCCAATGTGCTTTGAAACCATGGCAGTTTATTACTCAGGCAGAATCGCAATGATTTTACAGTTAAGTGTCTCCAGATAATGGAAAATCACAAAGCACAATAACAATAACATTTTTTTTTGGCTACGTGGCTGCAGATGATATTGTTCACCTTGTATCACGCTGGGCTTTGTCATTTCCACCTAGTACACTGAAGATAGTGATGCAAATTACTGGATCATGACAATACCGAGGAAATCACTAATAACAATGATGCTTTGTTCACATTTGTAAAGCTACATTGCAATCCTTCAGTTTTGACGAATCCCATCTTGTTCTCCTTTGAGACACAGACATATAAACAGGTGAAAGAGAAGTTTGAGGTCAGAGGGCAGGGTCGGACATTTTTCTGACACCTCTCCCTTTTCGGGGGGGTTTATGGTCTTGCTCTAGGGCCCGACGCCTAGGTGACCATTCCACCAAGCCCAAGATTTAAGCCACCAACCTTCTGACCATGGGGCGCGGAGGGTAAGAGCCTGAGAACTAACTGGGATTTTCTGCTCTGAGTTTCTCACAGCATAACAGAGCTGGGTGGGACAGGGTTGGGGGTTTTCCCTACTGAGATCCATGTCAAAATCACCATCCTTTTACCTGCTTACCTCCAGCACTTCAACTGTGGAAAAAAACCCATAGAAAATGGCTACCAGTCTGCCTTCCCAGGGACACCCTTTCAAAGGGAAATAAGCACAGGGCCTTTAGTGTTTGTGCTGCAGACCCTGAAACCGCTGCCCCCCCACTCCCCCACCCCATGTCTGCCCATCGACACTTCCCTTTAAACTTGCAATGTCTAGCCCTTTCTGGGTTGGGGGATGGTGAACAGACAGCCTTCATTAATAATCCAGCAACTTGGGCGTCTACATGGAGACAGGAGAGTCGTGAATCGCCAAACTCCCAAAACCCCCCACGCCTTGCTGGAGGGGGGTCCCGTGCTGCTCAGCTGGAACCACTCATCTCGCCATTTGGTCCAGGCGCTGAACAAGAAAAATAACGGCAAGGGTTCTTACCCGGGAATGTTCAGGAACACCATGGACATGTCCTGTTTTGTTAAGGAAAAAAGCCAATGGCAGCCAATCCAACAGGACTACCTAATTAACTACACTGAGACATCACGCTACCTGTCCTTCATCCCGGACCTTCTGCAGGTGGGACGGAAGCATCACATGGGCAGCATTGGGCTTATGAGCATGCGACCTGCTGGCGACACAGAAGGAACCAGACTGCATGTGACTGAAGAGCTCTGTGTCCATCCCATCAGAAGGTGCAGGCCCAGTAGACTCGAAGAACTGACAAACACAGGCATACATTTTGTTTCCACAAAACACCATGGTCTTCACCCAAGACTCAAACCCAAGGCTACTGGGGAGCATCTCTGCTACTCAATACCCAATATGGCTATCTTCAAATTAACCCTGTGGGCTAAACTGGCAGCTCTTCTGATCTTCATTGATGGCCTTCGTTGGGTTCTAACTTTGGAGACTCATCAAGCTAGTTCTCGGCAACTCCCACAGAACACTGCAGGCTTTGTATCTTGAGAAGGTGACTTTTGAAGAAACGTCAAAACATGCCAATGCATGCTGGGAGAGGTAACACCCACCGCAGCTTTATTCAGCTGGGAGAGACTTCTTATCCTGTGTAGGGTCTCTCATGCCAGCGGAGAAAGGTCACACTGCTCTACCTTCACGTTCCTAATGTGTCTGGCACCGGTAGTGGAGGCATCGAAGAGGACGAGAGCCAGAGAGTCAGTAGCCAGGCTGCTCGGCTTCCAGCCCACATTGTTCGGGTATCTGAACCCTACATGAACTTGCTCGGCAAACAATCGTCATAGAAACACAGGTTACCCCCAGACATTCTGTGTGGCAGGTCATCAATGGGAAGGATGGTCAATTAAAAAGAATAATAAATAACTATTTTAAATAACCTACAGATACTTTTGACAAAATACAACATTACAAAATAAACACTGTGCAAATGTTTCTATAAATTGGGCTATTGGGAAGTTCAATACGCCCTTCATTAAACAGTTCTGTTCTGTGAAGTGTGGGCACATGCGAACAATAAGGTTTCAAGTAGTCAAAGTCATTTGCACGGGCACACCCTGGAATCTGCATCAGAGAGAGTCTCCGGGGACTGCAGTCCATTCTCATTAATATTGCATGCTTCACTGATGGACGCCTATAGATTTGCCAGCAGCATGGGGTGGGAGGGGGTTTCCATGGAAATGAGGGCACACCACATGGGCATCTAGGTATCTACCAGGGCACATCCTTAGTAGCACAACAACAAAAAAGAAGCTGTAGACGCTGAGCAATAAAGATGGTGAGTCTTTTATGAAATGGATACCATGAAAACAGGAGGAGTGCTGTCACGGGAACGCAAACAGCCGTAAAAACAGGGCGTTCATTAGCGCTGGACGAACAGAAGCACGGAAAACAGAAAAACCGTTTGAGAGCCACGGAAAGACGCCCCAGAAACTCTTTCATCCAAGTGAATGAGTAAATAAAATAAAACATTGATTCACATGCCACTGAAGCAGTAGAGTTCTGTTAATTTAATATCAAGATGTATGTTACTGAGATCGTCATCTAGAGTAACTTAATAGGAAGATCTGATGATTCAAACAAGAGCTGCATACAACCAAAAGTTGACAAGACAATGATAAAAAGTCAATACTGAGTAAGACGGAAAGAAGGCGCAGCCCAGACAGACCCGCTTCTGTCTACATGTCTATCGGACGGCTCTCCAACGCCAACCCCCCAGGCGCCTGGAGTCAGAGCCATCTGCCGCAGCCTGGCAAAGGATGGGCGCAGCACCCTCTGGAGTGCCGCCCGCCCTGAAACACGGTCGTCTGTTTTGGGTGGACGACGCGTGGGGGTGGGGGAATCGGCGCTGTTTGTGCCGCCAAACCTACGTCTGGCACATGAGACGCAGTTCAGGAGGGAAAAAACCATCAATATACGTGACCAAAAACTGGGCAGAGAACAGCTGAGATGTACGGACTTTCGGGTGTGGCGGGAGGGGGGGGGGCATGTATTACAACACTAAAGTGATCTCAGGGGAGCTCTGTCAGTTTCAGAAGGGACAGCTGCTTAGAAGTAAATCCCAAACCCTTTATGTTTCAATGTCACGTTTAAGTGATTAAGGGAATGTAATGAAAAAGACACACAGGAGTACAGATTGGCTGACAATGGAAGGCAGCTCGGAACAGCCCCTGTGTGGGACATCAACAACTTCACTTTGACATTTCATGAAAAGGACTGGTCACAGTTAATGCCGCATTTTATTCTGACTGGTTATTGATGGCTCAGCGTATTAATGCCATAATTTAATTTTAAATTAGCATTTAGCACACATTAATTTCGTAGTTTGCGACCATTAGCTGCTTCAGACATTTTCTTTTGCGTGTGTCAATGTGTCTTACAAGGATAATTAAAAATTAATTACAACCTCATTATGAAGGTACGATGTGGTATGTGGCGCCACCGTGTGTGCAGGATAGATAACAACAGTCGATAAAGTGATGGAACGAACAGAAAAATTAATTATCAAACACTAGCTAATCTTGCAAATAAGTTAACTATTTAATAGTTCATGATCTGGAATAACACTATAACAATGTTATGTGAATGGGCACATTACTTTAAATCGATGATTACAGATATGATAGAAAATGATGCGTTCAATTTTATTAAGTATAATTTCACGTCAATGAATTTTATATTTTCCACTTATTTTCTCAAAATATATGCACATTTTTTGCGATCGATAAGATCGATAAGCGTCTTTATATACTACTAAGTGCAAGCTCCGACTCCGAAGCCGAAAGCCGCCGCCGACAGCGCCGGACACAGGCGCTCAGCCCCGCCGCCCTTTCAGTCGCAGCTTCCCGCTGAGGTCCCCGTTTCCTCCAGCGGGTCCATTGTTATGCCGCTTAACGGGGGGTTGCAAATCATCGAGGAAAAAGCGACTTTCAGGAGCTCGTAGTGCGAATAGCAGGCGTAGGGAAGCAATGGGGTTTCTCCTCCCGTTCAACCATCACATCAATGTGGGGGAAAACGAAAGGAAAGCCGAGGAAAACTCCTGAAAAGCGGCTTTCACTGCACGTTCAGATCACGTATTATAAACAAGTAAATAAATAAATAAAAGTAAGAAAGAAAGTCCGAACGGCGCTTTGAAACGAAATACGTTTCACACCATCACACCATGGCGTCGAAGTTACCTAGAGCTGAGTGTGAGAAACGAGTAACTATAAAGCAGCGACAAAGCAGAAAGTAACTGTACCACTCCAAGATTTAATCAGAAACCTAAAAGAATACCTAATATGGGCAACAGTTCAAATCACGACCTGAATAGTGAACACTATGAGACAGTAAGGTACGCGGAGAAAATAAGAAATAAGTGTAAAATTATTTAATTAATGCATGTGTCAGCCAACTAATGACAGAGGTTTTAACAAGGCCACTTAAAGAGGCAGACATAACAGAGGCGTTAAGTGCTTGGTGATGCCAGCCTGTGGGTGGGTCCCTAGCAGCTGCCCAGACCTAAAAAAGCCCATTTGAAAAGCAATTAAACAGTAATTAGCATGAATTAGGACTCTTTACTGCGCACAGCTTACGCATAGCTACCAGTCTCATTGTGGTGATGCTTTCTTAATCAGTCATGGACAGTACTCAGCTGAACAATATCAAGGTTAAGGACATAAACTAATGATCTGAAGGTCAGTACCTAATCCAAATGCCAATTGTTTAAAGTGATAGAAGTGAACAGATTATGGAGATATAGGCAATTGAACACTGAGCTCATGAGTTTGATGCTCTTCTGTGTCTGACCTACTTTACTGTCTGTCGCTAAGCCCTGACCTATGAGAGAAGGAATAATGTTCCCCTGGGCCCAGAGGTTACCCCTGCAGTGTCCCCTACCATCTCCATGTAGCACCTCTCCCTAAATCCTTTGTCAGTGTTTCTCAATCCGGTTTTCAGGGACCCCTCCAGCCGGTCCACGTTTTTGCTCCCTTCCAGCTCCTGGTAAATGTGGACTTCCTGGCAGGGAGCTGGGAGGGATCAAAAATATGGACTGACTATGGGTCCCAGAGGAGCGGATTGGGAAACACTGGTGAAGAGGTCCATGAAACAAACAGCAGACAGAGGGAGTGCAGGGTGTTCCGTAGTGAAGGAACGAGTTCACCATCACTAACACATCTTTGCCGTTGTCCTTTTCGGTCTAACGGATTTGTCTCCGATGCCTCACGCAGACTGTATGCCACCATGAAGATTAACCAATCACGGTTCAGCATCTAGACACGTGCCCGTGACAGCATGCTGGGACAGGATGGAGAACAGAATCACATGGCAAGGGGAACTGGCACCAGGCAATGGGATCACTGGGAAAGGAGACTCGCTTTTTAGGAGTGATGGGGATTTGTCAAGGAAGCACAATGTTTCTTGGGATAAAAAAGAAATCAAAACAGGCACTTTCCTGCTCCAGTGCATAGGCCTGTTGGCAGCCTTTTGGTCATGGTCACCTGACTTCGCCTTCTCCGGCCCTCTACCCTTCACCATACCCTCCATATTACCCAAGGGGGACCTACAGACCTCAAATCAGGAACTGGGTCTTGTACTGTAATAAACAGCTTTTCTACACCTCGTTTAACGCCTCTGGCACTGTGCCAGGCTCCCCCGAAGGTCCCCAGACCTTTCTGCTTTGCTTGTGGGCCTGCAGGATGGCAGCAAAGCCCTCTGTAAACAAAGCAGTCAGTCCTGAAAACAAAACCGAGATTACAGAGCAGCTGAGTCAGGGACGTCTGCCAGAAAACTCAGAGTGCCAACCGCTTAACCTCTCTGGAGGGGGAGGCCTGGAAGGACGCCTAGGAAAGCCGGCTGATTGGAGCACATTGCTATTTTATTTGCTTTTATCCAAAGCACCCTATAATTCTCCCTACTATTTGTACAGCTGGGTATTTCACCGGAGCAATTAAAAAGCGAGATCGTAAAACTGTCACTTAACAAGGAGGACACCAATCAAGCTAAATGACATCAACAGGCAATTCAGCCGTTTCAAGCTGCCTCGCTCAGAAATACTATGACAGGGACTTGAACCAATAACCTGTGGTTTACAAGTTTATGTCCTTAACCCCACCACTACCAGTACAGTCTCCCTGACACTTGAGGCCCTACACTGGCATTAACCACGTCATCCGCAGGGCACCGAGCACATGGCAGGGAAATGGAAGGACCACACTACCTAATTTAGAGAGACCAGTCAGCTCTAACTGCCTTTGGGCTGTAGCAGAAAACCGAGTACCCTCAGGAAGCCCGCGCAAGTATCACACACCCTCCGCAGAAGGAGAACTGGGCAGGAACAAGACCCTCAACCCCACAAGCTTATGCCCAAAACTGCAGACAGTCAACACAGCTGGGATTTCCATCCAGACTGAGGGGGAGAGCGCAGGTCCCACGATCCCTGCACTCTTTCTTTAAAGTGGGGGGTAATTAGATAAGAGAAGTACCTGTGATTTCATTACAACGTTTCCCAGCCTCCCCTGAGTGGCACAAACAAAATCAGGCCTACACAGAACATCAGATATTACACCCCAGCACATCAATTACTGTTAATTACTGTTATTAGTGTCATCTGAAAATGTGTGTCCAATTTAAATGTTCCAGCAGCAACCATGAGCCTTTTGCATGCCCCCCCACCTCACCCTCATACAATCCATTACATATTCTCTCTCCCAAACCTGAACCCTAATTCCGTCCACGTTAGGGGCCTTTACCGGAAAATAACGCTCTTATGATGGACCACAAGCAGATATGGTTTCAGTAATTGTGTTCATTTTTAGATATTCACATGATTTAGTTATTGACCCCTTACTTAAATGGATCAGCAGAACAAAATAACACAACTTCATAATAGACCTTTGTTACTTTCAACGAAGTCATCAGGATACCTGTCTGGTTTATATGGGAGTGGACAGACCCTCACGTAGAGCCAAGAACAGGGCTGGACTGACCAGCAGCCATGGCGTGCATTTCTCTGCTGGGGAAATTGACCGTCAGGAACCCCAAAGTCCAGGGCCGATTTTTAATTCCAGTCCAGCCCTGACAGAGAATAGCAGCACTACAGAACAAATCATCAGGTTGCTGGTTCCAGTCTGCCTTAATGGACTCACTTTCTCCAGAGTTTCCTGCTTTGGATTAATAAGATCAGTCTGCTTATCTATCTGTCTACCTACCTACCTCCATCCATCCATCCATCCATCTAGCTATCTATCTCTAGCTTTACAGGTTGCTGCTGTCAGACCCCCTTTGGGTAATATGTGCCCATGCTTGACTCAGTAAGGACATGGATCCCATTGGACTATTTGCCATTCAGAAACAGTCCCTCACAGTGGCCAGAATCTGCGGAGGGGTCCTAGGTACAGGCCACTTGCAAAGATGCAAAGATCTAAAGGCTGGTGTCTTTTACAAAGGCTTCCCGTCCCCAAAAGGTGGTTCCTCAGAAGGACAGAACAAGAGATGGGTCATCAATAGGCAGGAAAAACCTTCTGAAGCTGGTGTGCTGGGGGGGGGGGGGGGGGGGGGGGAAGAAAAAAA
>JAABNY020000038.1:18537209-18547719 GCA_015164015.2 Brevimyrus niger
GGGGGTGGGGGGGGGGGGGGGGGGGGGGGGGGGGGGGGGGGGGGGGGGGGGGGGGGGGGGGGGGGGGGGGGGGGGACTTTGATGGTATGGCTCATGGGTAGGGTGGGGATTCAGGCCTATTGAGCTGATAGCAACTGCCAATCCCAGCCCCTTCCCCCAGCCTGCCCCACCTACACCAAGACCCCCCAGCCCCCGCCATCCTTTCATTACGGAAGGGAAAAAAATCCTATATAATTATGGTGTACATGTTTTATTGCTGGGGTCCCTATAAAACAGGAATCTGAGTCTGAAACAGGAGAGGCTCAACACAGGGGGGGGGGGGTCTGACAAAAACCTAAATATCGAAGCCTGGAGTTTGTTCTCTATCTGATGTGATGATTTTGCCAATTTAGTGGGAAGTAAAACATTAGCTAGCTCACAACCAGGCCTGGAAGCTTAATGCCGGAGGTACATTGTGGCAGTTTGACCTGTATGATGGCCGCCGTGATCAGAATCCACGTTACAGAGAAGCGGGCCCATTTTCAAGCTCTCTGATTTAGTTAGTAGTCTAATGCCATTCGGTTCCGGAATTTTCCAGGTAGCCCAATCGTCGACACAATAAGCAGGGCAGTTTCCCAGCCTGCAGTGTCATTCATGCCTGAATTTATTCATTTGTCACGTATTTCCCCCCTATGCCTTGCTAATGCGTTTCCATGGCGATGGAAAAAAGAAACGACAAAAAAGTTTGTAAAGCTATGCATGAAGGGGGCAACGGTTTGAACTGCCTAAACCAAGAAAAAGGAAGGTTTTGATTCCTTAATATGAATCTGGTTTTAGACACATAGCAATTAAAGCTGTTATGAGTCATCATTCACCTGGGATAGCCCTTCATTTGCATCATGGGACATTTTTCTGTTTAATTTCAGGTACCCTCATATCTGAGGAGTAACAAGATGGGTCAGATACGGGACGGACTTCATCCTACCTGCTCCAAAGGAACTGAATTGGAGGTCAGGTTCAAACGTCACACATACAGTACCTCCAAGCACAACGGAACCCAATCGCAACACAAAGGCAAACTCCACACTTGGCCAGCGGCAGAACAAACACAATACACAGCAAAACTTGACAAGCACACCCAAGCTCCACAAGTTTCACTGATATCCAGTCCAGTCTATCCTGGGATAGGTTCTAGGCTCCCCATAAACCTGAGAGTATCAGGGCACAGTAGGGAGATGAACAACTGCCTTGGGGCTGCAAGTCTACATGTGCGACCGGGGTTCACGCTTGCTATAGAATGATCCAGAAGAGCAAGGTTCACATTCCAGGGACATCATGGGGCATTTTAATGAGAGGCAGAACCAGATGAGGGGAGTATCAGTTTTCGGAGCTGTCAGGTGGTTATGGGTAACGCAGTGTGACGCACCGGTGCATGTCGTGCTGGTGTGTGACCTTTGCACACACTGCCGGCGTCACGATACGATCCCTCGCGTTCCATTCAATCCAGACTGTGCACTTGCGCTGCCTCGCGGCTTTTATGGCCCTGACCTCCAGCCCGGCCTTGGTCACCCCCACATGCGCCCTCAGCAGTACGCCCCCCCCCCCCTCAGGAACGGTCCTGGCTCTGCCAGATCTCTGACCCCACGGGGCACACAGGCCTGAGCATACAGCACAATCCATTGCTTAGCTTCCCTAGCACAATCCAATGCTTAAGCTTGATTGGTTTTAATCATCTGAATGAAATCCATTCATTACTGAAATACACAAACGGGTTGCCAGTTCAAAGGGATAATTCTCAGTTTACGGTTTGGGTTATGGTCAGGGTTTGGGTTGGGCCGACCTGGGGTCTGCAGTATCTCTCGCTCACCTTCCTGTAGATACCAGACACACCATCAACAGAAGACCCTCCCACAAGAGGCCACTGGCTGGGGGCTGAAGTGGATTTTCTTAGGATCGAACTGAGGAGACTGGAGCTTCTCGTCTGACTGCCCTGCGATGCAGCCCTTTCCCGCAAAGGAAACCTTCATTTCGGACTCGATCCTGGGCCACATGCTGTGTCAGTAGCTAATGGTCTCCTGCACAGCGGGACGAGATGTATGGCACTGTAAAATGTCCTCACAAACACCAGCATGGGACAAGCGTGACACATATATGTGCCTGCAAAATATTGACCCCCGTGACCCCAGAAGGCCCCAGGCTACTTAAAGCAGATGATGGCAGTCAAAATTTCTGGATTCATTTAGTCAATTAGCCCTGCTGGTGCCCCGGACAGGGAAAAAGACTTCTACAGTCACTTTACCGTACATTTATGACTCAGCTACAGTTTTCATTGGACCCATTCTGGAGAATTACTTTTCCTAAGGGAGCGAGTTTCCCTCCCAGAATCCACCCTGCTGATTAAATCCAAGGGAAGAAGATTCAGTCACTACAAGCCATAAGTTGCAGGATAGTAAGCGGACTGTACCGCCATTGGGCAGTGACAGGGAGGACACACAAACATCTCACACGACTAACGCAGGTTTCATTTCTCACTCTTTCTTATGTCTGTCTTCTACAGTATTTTATTCCAGTTATTTCTTATCTTAATGTGTATATTGTGTCAAAAAAACGAGTGATTTTATATATACGTACTTAGCTATCTGATTATAGAAACGTTTATAGAAATTATAAAAATGACTATGGAGAAAGGTTTTAATTATAAATTTACAATTACATTTGGATGAGGAGGTTGTCAGTTTCATTCCTGTCCCTGGCTCTGTGTTCCTCTTATCTCTCTAAAGCAGGGGTTTCCCAACCTGGTCCTCAGGGACCCCCATACAGAGCATGTTTTTGCTACTTTTGCTACAGATGCATGAGGTATCTGAAATGTGGACTAATGAAATGGCTTCCAATTAGCTATACAAAGCTACCGTATGCAAAAAATGAGTTTCTATTGGCTGTACAGATGGGTAAACCCCAGCCTTCACCTCGTACAATGTGGGAAAATGTATAGGGAATTCATACCTCTAACTCCTAACTGCACATTCTAAATTCATTAAATTGGAAGTTTCTTCCCTGAGGAATCTTCCCTGGGAAATCTTCTAGGGAATTTATCATCATGCGCGACAGTTATTATGAAAGGATTACTGCTACCATGTTTCCCAGTCTCGTCTTGACCTCCATCACACAGAGACCTGTGCAGCAAAGCCTGCTGGGAGGAGAGCTGAGCAGATGGAGAGTCAGTGCTGCTGGGCTCCTCCGTGCTAGTCTCCACCAGCCATACAGGTGGAGGCCTCCATGAACATTCTGGGTGCAGATGGCGCCCCCTGGTGAGCCGGGGTTTAAATCAAACATTAGCAGGGACAGAAACTGAATTCAATTAATTCTACATGGGGTATCTGAAACTTCACAAGAAATTAAACATACAGCCACCAGCAAAAACCCGATACCGTTGTTGTGAACTATTTCCCACAGTATTACAGGTTGATGCATCTCTACATCAATAAATTGTTTGTTCCCTGTCAGGTTCAAGCTCACCATAATAGAAATATCCTATGGAAATTGTGCACAAATATGAACATTGTCTGCATTGGTATCAAAACTTCAGCATTGAATATTCACACTTCAAGCCTTATGAAGAATGAAAAATTGATGGATGGACAGACAGATGGCTGGCTGCTTTCAAAATTGATAATGCTGCATTTTTTAGGAGTTGTGTTAAATTTTATGAATACAAAATGGTCTGTTAATATTTACTGAAGTTTCAAACTAAATCATACTGCTAAATTATTAATGTAGTGTTCATAAAATTATGGACTTACAATTAAAAAATTTAGTATCTTATACCTTGTATAAAACAAAAGACATATTACAGCACAGTAGAGAATGCAACACATACAAAGACAAATTGTTGTACTTTGCAACCACAAGGGGGCACCACTGAACTAAAAATAACCAGGACCCCCATTGACTGTACACAGACTGAGGGTACATGTTCCTTAAAAGGGTTAATGATTTCCTTTAATTCTAAAATCCACAGCTAGTGTTTGCCAGGTAACTGATGGACTGACCGATGATCCTGTGTCAGTACATGGCAAACAAAGGTGCATAATCCATCAAATAGCTAAACAAAAGCTCCGTCCCGTCTCCCGAGATAGACATCTCTCCATGTCCATCTCACCCTCTCTCCTCCTCCTTGTCCTTTTCACTCTGGGCCCTGGAACGTACTCGGAGACACATCACTTGGGCTGTTCCCAAGTGGAATTAGCAATGCACCTTTCAGTCAGGAATTCGAGGTCCGGTGACCCAGAGTTAGATGACAAAGGGGACGGTCATGACCCGACTTCCTGTTTACACGACAGGGTTTCGCCACTCCGGGGCAATTTCCAGGCTGCGGAATTTTCTGGTGCTGGGGTTTTCTCTACGGAAATGAGCCCGTTGATAGGACTCCTCACTGAGCAACCCCCTATTCTGTTTGACTCTTCTGGTCTTTTCCAAGCAATACAACCAGTCATCTTTTTAACTTCCCTGGAACAAATTATGTCATTAAATATACATGTACATCCATCATTATACATACAATTAAGAGTCACATGACCGTAGCAGGAGGCGACACGTTGATGCAGAGTTAAGCACTATCGCCTCATCCCTCTGGGACCCGGGTTCGATGTGTGTGCAGGCTCTCCTCCGAGTCGTTGGCAGTTTCCCCCCACAGTCCAAGAACTTGCTGAGGTTAACTTAACTGGAGTTACCAAATTACCCGTAGGTGTGTGAATGGTGTGTGGGTTGCCCCCCCCCCATCCTGAGTCATTCCGTAACCTCCCAGGATAGCCCCCCCCCCCTGACCCTGAATAGGACAAGTGGTTACAGAAAATGGATGGATAAATAGATGACTGTAGAACATTATAAAACAACATTGGTAATAACAAATATATTCAGCAAACCTAAAAATATGCATTATAATTTCATAAAGGCTTGGAAAG
Source organism: Brevimyrus niger (assembly GCA_015164015.2). Lineage (NCBI taxonomy): Eukaryota > Metazoa > Chordata > Actinopteri > Osteoglossiformes > Mormyridae > Brevimyrus > Brevimyrus niger. The sequence continues at coordinate 18,542,150 of JAABNY020000038.1, forward strand.
TTTACTAGTCAACCCCTAGAAAAATGGGTAAGGCTGAACATACTAAAGAAGCACAGAGGACAGAGACAAGGGGCTTTATTTACACCGTTTAATTAACCGAAATGAGGGCCTGAGGCTCCCCATACGATGAGGCCAAGCGTGCCTCGCACTGAGTATTTTAAGCAGGTGTTGACCCCTCCCCCTTGACCTCTGACCCCTGACAGCTGATGGAGACACTCAAGCCCGGGCTTTCGGGAGCGAACCTTTGTCTGCCGTCCCGCCAGAGGCGGAGCTGACGCTGATCGGCGTCAAGGGAGACAAAGAAGCGGAAAACAGAAACCAGACGTTGGGCTTTGCGGCTTCGCGGCGAGTCACGACCCCACGCCCCCCTGCTGACTCACGGGAGTCGCCTCACGGACACTCTCCAGCAGACAGGCGCTCCTGTGCCTGCTCAGCCGGTCTGCATCCTCCCAGAGGTGTGGACAGCCCTGCCATCTCTTTCCAGAGAAAACATCATTCTCCTCGAAGCAAAGCCCCCGCAGGCATGAAAAAAATAGGCTTCCCTGCCTCTAGCGCCTGAACGACATGGCCCGTTTCCAGCCACCTGGGCTCCATTAGGGCGCGTCGACGATGACACACAGCCACAAATCCCAGCTCTCTGCCCTGGGGTGACGAGCATGCCCAGGGTGGACAGTCTTATCCTCAAAGGGCCAGTGTGTATGCAGATTTTGAGGAATCTTCAACCAATCAATCCACTTACTAGTAATCTAATTTGAGAATTGAACCAAAGACTCACATGCACACCAGCCCTTTCTGGATAAGACTGCTAACCTCTGGCCATGCCGCTTGTTTAGATAGGAGCACTGTAACAACTGCCCTACAATGATGACAGGTAGGCCGTCATAGATAGAGGCAGGTCACATGCACAACAGTGGGCTCAGGTTCGGCTGCCCTTGCAAACTGGAGCGGAGCTTTATTGCGGCAGGTAATCGGAAGGGGAGGAGCTTAGTGTGGCATGTGAGTTATAGGGGAGGAGCATAATGCAGGAAGGGCTTAACTCCATAAAAGCCAACACAAATACACACCACAAGGGGGAATCTGGCACACCCAAAGCACTTCCAAGGGCAGAGAACTGGGTATGGATGACAGAGACGTGTATTGTGGGAGTGCCATTGGTTCAGGGATGATGTGGTCTGTACCAATGCTGAAACAAAATCCATGCCTTTGGGCACTTCCCACTTCTAAAAAACACGCTCGCCACGCCGTCAGAAGCCAGATCCTTTGATCCTCCCACACTCGCCATTTTCAGTATGTTCCCCTCCCAGGCCTCCCAGCCCTCTTCACCCAAGCCACCTCCTGTCTGCTCGCCCCATCTGTGCTCTCCACGCTCTGTAAGCAGCGTCTGCCTTGTTGATCTTACTCGTCTGTCCTGTTCCTGCCGCATTACATCACGCGCATTGTTTGTGTTGTATTAGATACCATACAGTACTGAAATATTAAGCCATACTCTACTATTATTATAGTACTATACTATGTAAGTAATATATCACATCATGTACTGCATATGATACATTGCATTGTATATTACTATATGACGCCATATTTTATATTTTTCACTATTGTTAATTTACACTGATTGAGTACTTTATTAGGAACGCTACACTGACACTGGGTATGACCCTTTACCCTCAGAACACCCTCAGTTCTTTGTGTCATGGGTGTTGGAAGCATTTCTTAAAGACATTATTGCCTCATGCAATTCTTGCAGATTTGTAAAGCTGCACATAGCTGCTGGGATCCCGTTCTGCCACATCCCAAAGCTGTTATATTGGATTCAGATCCGGCGACTGGGATGGCTACTACAGAATAATGAGCTTCGTCAGGTTCACAAAAGCATTTGTGACTTTTGCATTGTGATATAGTGCATTATAGCTGGAAAAAGCCATTAGAAAATGGGTAAACTGTGGCCGTGAATGGATGGACATTGTCAGTAAGAATACTTAAACAGGCTGTGGCATTTAGGTGACCATTGATTGATATTAAGGGGTCCAAAGTGAGGTGAGAAAACAATCCCCACCCCGATAGACCACCGGCACCAGCCAGGACTGCTGACACAAGGCAGGTTGGGTCCATGGATTTATGCTTTTGATGCCAAATTCTGACCAAACCATCTATGTGCAGTAATTGAGCTTCACCAGACCTTGTCTGGTCCTTCCAGTCAGCTGTCCAGTTTCGGTGAGCCTGTGCCCTCTGCAGCCTCAGCTCTCTGTCTGGCAGACAGGAGAGGAACCCGACATGGTCGTCTGCTGATGCCGCCCATCCTGCTCAAGGTCTGATGTGCTGTGCATTCTGGGACACTTACCAGTATAGGGCTGTTATCTGAGTTACTGTGGCCTTTGTGTCACCTCAAACCAGTCTGGGCCATTCTCCTCTGACCTCTCCCACCAACAAGGCATCTCCATCCACAGAACAGCTGCTCGCTGAACGTTTTTTTGTTTCTCGAACCATTCTGAATAAACTCTACAGACTATTGTGTGTGAAAGTCCCAGGAGATCAGCAGTTACAGAAATACTCAAAGCAGCCTGTCTGGCACCAACACTCATGCCACAGTCAAAATCACCGAGATCACATTATCCCCCATCATGCCTTAACATCATGACATACTTCAACAGCTGTAGGATACATTAATAACAAATATTATAATAGTTTAATCACATTAGCGATTAAAGTATATTAAAGTTGTTAATGTTCTATGAATGCATTATGAAGGGATTATGAATCTATTATGAAGGTGCACTGAATGTTCAATGAATGCATAATGAATTTGTTATGAAGGTGCAGTTAATGTAAAGCGTCGCCTTATATCCCATGCAATAGTCTGTAAATATTATTCTTGTCATTTATGTAATTACTTGCCTGTGCGCTACATTCCCTGTCTAGCAGAGCAATCACAGTGTGGCACTTGGTATCAGTCCGAACGGAACTTTCCGGGCCACAGGAGACAATGGAACCCATGGGGCCAGTATTCAGTTCAAAGTGAAAAAGGCACATTCACATGCAGGAAGAGTTACAGCGTAACAGGCCGAAGCTTTCGAAGCACCCGGACCCACCAAGGGGATAAACATAAAGTGGTACAGAAAATACACGTTAACCACCTGAAGTCTGGTTATAGATGCGGTGTGGCTTGGGTTAGTCGGGGGGGAGGGGGGTCTGCAGGAAGTGGTCTGCTGACGGGGCGGCCTGCAGCACAGATGCGGCTCTGCAGCTACAGCACCCAACCCCGCCCCCCCCCCCCACCGCGTCTTCTACAGACCGGGGGCCAGGATTTCCCGCTTAGCTGGATAACTCATTGGATTTAAGGTAGTCTGAAGTACATATAAACAAAGTTAAAGTCCATTTAAACTGAATTTTCTAGCTAAGTAAGATATTCAGCTTCGTGAACCAGCCTGGGAAGCCAGAGAAGATGTATTTCCAGCGAGAGGCCACTCACATTTTGGGGTTTTAGGGAAGGGGGGTGCAACGTTACATGGAAGGAGGAGCTTCACTAACAGCAGAGCGGAGCACGGACAGGAACAGGGCAGGCGCAGAGGAAACGGTGAGCCGCTGTCATTCTCAGGAAAGCCCGCGCGCCGCAGGATGTGATAACGGCGAGTCCCTGTTTGGGATCACTCTGCGCCTCCCACCCTCCATGCAGCCATATCTGTGCTCACTTCAGCAACTCAAACAAGGCTCAATCATTAGGAGAACAGCTGCATTTAAAGGATGTGAGACTGGTGTGAAACAGACAAGCACATCTCTAAAGGCCTGTGTTATTACAGCTGCTGGGCTTGGGCAGCAAGGGGGGGGGGTTAGGGCTGTCACTGGCACTGAGCCAGGGGCGTCCAGATTAATAATAATCAATACTTTTATTGATCCCTGTGGGGAAACTGTCTTTATGCCTCCCTTAACTTGCTCTTTGTAGAGGCAGCCACCCGTAGCGGTGCCCAGGGAACAGGGGGTTAAGGGCCTTGCTCAAGGACCCACAGACATGTGGAGGCTGGGTTCGAACTGGGTTTAGCCCATTGAGCCACACGCTGTCGCTATTAATCAGCACTGAAGCAGTATTGCCCATTTTTGCTGCCGTTTTTTTAGGCAGCAAATGTGAGTGGAGGCACAAGAGTAAAGATGGGGGGGGGGCATGGCATCCTTCACTGAAAAAAGGAGAACTTGCTATACAGAAAAAGCAAGGGGGGTCCCCAAATAGATGGGGACCTTCCTATAAAGAAGAGAATGGCAGCCAAACAAACGACTAAGAAAAGAAAGGGGGAAGGAGAGGAGACGCAGAAAAGCAGGCACAAGGATACGCATAAAGACAGACAAACAGGGAGGCAAAGAGACAGACAGAGGTAAAGAGACAGATAGACAGGGAATCAGACAGAGAGACAGACAGGGAGGCAAACAGACAGACAAGCAGACAGACAGACTGGGAGGCAAACAGAAGCAAACAGACAGAGAGACAGACAAGGAAGCAATGGGACAGACAGACAGGGAGGGAGGCAAACAGAAACAAACAGAGAGACTGTGAGACAAAGAGACAGACAGATAGATAGGGAGACAAAGAGACAGACAGACAGACAGATAAGACAGACAGAAAGATGGACATAATGGAAGACAGACACAAAAACAGGCAGGGAGGTAAAAAACGGACAGACAAAGACAGTCAAGCAGACAGTCAGACAGAGCAGACAGACAGGGTGAGCAGAGAGACACAGACAGGTGGATGGACAAACATGGACGTGAGCCAACACCCACAGCCGATACAGAAGTATGCACAGCACTGTCCATAGGGCCTGCATGTGGTCCCAGTGGAGGATGGAACTCTCCCCCGCAAGCGGGCTCTGTCTAGGGCACTGCCAGGGAGCTGCACGCCGAGGGAAGGCCACGCCTTTGCTTAATACGAAAAAGGGCGTACGGCTTGCTTCACCATGCTGAATTCCTATTAGCCAGCCGGCCAGCTGGGGGTTAAGGAGTCCCGCACCAAGCATCTCCGCTGCTCTCCGATTCCCGTCTCAATTGGCAGGTGTGTCCTTCATCGAGGGGGACAAGCCAAGACAGAAGAGTTCTGCAGTGCTGTGATCTTTCTCTTCCCACAGAAATTGCTCTCAGAGTAAGAATTTGATTACACTACAAATAAGATTTTAGAGAAAAACACAAATATTGCAAAATAGTGTTAGAAATACTCGTTCGGCTTTTGCAGAACAGGGAAACGGGCCACACGGTAGAGATGCGTATGATGATAACTCCCACAAATCTGTCATGTGACCCTGGACAATGGAGCTATTACTGGTGAGCCCTGAATGCCGTCCTCCTTCCTCAAATCAATTATTTGTCTTTGTTTTCCCAACCAGCTAAAACAGAGGAGATTAACCCACAAAAGGACCAGTTTGGGATTACCATATTAAATGAATGGGTCACCCAAGGGAAGTTACCACACCCCCACTCAACCCGCACAGGGGAAAAAAGCCAAGGGGAAAAACCTGGGGGGGGGGGGGCGGGCGTACGACGCGCGGGAAAAGAGATGCGCGATGGTCCGGTTCGCCGGGTGTTCCGAT
>JAABNY020000038.1:18547729-18558746 GCA_015164015.2 Brevimyrus niger
CCCCCCCCCCCCCACCCCACGCCCAGAGGAAAAAAAGAGGGGGAGAAAAAGGGGGGGGGGGGGGGGGGGGGGCATAGGACGTCTCTGAAACAGCAGCGCTTGGTTCTCGTTCCTGCGATGTTTCACATTTTGTGATGTGAAGAAAGGGTCAAAAAAACAGTTACAAGGGCAACAGAGGAAATTGTGACAAGAAAAAATAACAGGAAAAGAAGGCAATGGAGAAACGTGTCAAGGGGAAAGCAGGAGGACAGAATGGAAGAAAGGGGCATATAGTGACAACAAAAGGGACATGGGACGTGTGACATTAATGTAACTGTAATACCACCATAAGACAGAATGTAACAGAGAATGTAATGTGACCCACACAACAAAAGAGACTGTATAATGTATCTATGTGACAGAACATGACACATAACGTAATTTGACAGTAAGACGGAACGTAACTGAACATAACGATGAATATGAACGAACGATATGCAAGTTAATAAACCATAACAGGGATTTAAGAGGAAGAGTAACGGGGAATTCCACTTTACCGCATCTCTCTGTCATCTGTACACAGCCACAGTACAGCGACTATCTGACTGAGGAACAAAGAAAAGCCCCCATTGCCGCCAGGAGTAGGGGGTGTGCCTATCGGCATTGGAAGTACATTGACACAGCACAACCCGCCCCACCCCCCACCCCCATCGCCCAACAGGAGAGACAACCAGCGTCATGGGAAAGCACACGTAGAGCGGGGGGAGGGCCGCGGTGAAACCCGGACGAGTCATACGTCAGCTTCGTGCGGCGGCCTCCCCATCAGGGCCGCCAGCCTGAGCTTAGCAGAGGGGCACGGCTTAGGAGGTGGTATGTGGGTTTTCACAAACCAAAAGAGAATGAGGTTACAGACGGGCGTGAAATGGGCGGAAAATCGCATGGATTTAAAAGGGAATGTAGGAAAAGGCTGAAGACAAGAGAAGAGAAAAAATAAAGGATCCACAGAACCAAGGACAGCTGGGTGTTCAGTTCCTCTCAGAGACGGTTTGTTGTTTCTGGGGTCCAACGCAAAAAGTGACTGCCCCCCCTCCTCCCAAGCCACTGCAGTGAGTGCTTGTGGCCAAAAGGGAGCCCCCCGGATTTCAGGAGACCACGGCCACTGGTCCCACCCCATGTGCAGGAGGTCTGTCATTTTCGAAGACAAATAAAGTCACCGTTCAGATCTTTTCTATTATGGGTTGTGAGGGTTGTTTAGAGGTCAGTGTGAGCCCAGGAATCAGCCTCTTCCGGGAGGGAGGTGCAGCTCCATCCCGAAACTCCGCCAGCCAATGATCGTTACGTGATGTCATTTGGCCACACCTCCCGTACCAGCTGTGGCCTGCTCTGTTCCCAGGGGGCGTGGCTAAGAGCCCCGAGGTTGGAGTGTCAGAGCTGAAGCATGCTGACACTCACGGAGCTGTCCTGCGGACCGGAAGGAATGAGCCATGACACCATCATCAAAAGCCTGTGACACGGAAATGCCTGATTTTAATTAAACCAGCACATAATCCAGCCAATGCTTACCAATTAATTCACCAAACTGAAGGACCTAACGAGTGGCTGAAGTCAAGCAGACCCATGAATCAGGCTTCCAGCTGTCACAGGTACCTGGGTGTGCAAGTTCAGGCTGTGATCTCACAGGCTTAAAGGCTCCTTAGGCGTGACTAGCTTGGGGTAGATTGGCACACTGATGGTCTCATGTCCCAGACTTTTAATAATCACTCACAATCTTCTCCCAAGACATGTTAATCTAAATTCAGAACTATTCTGGTCCACTTGAGAGACCCCGCCCACCACACACACCTAAGCCTCACGCACACCCATACACGCAAACACATAAACATCTGCACCCATAAGCTCTGTTCAGTTCCTCATAGAACATCAACCTCCAAAAAGATACACTTAAAGAGGCTACACCATACGTCTTTTGTTAACATGCCGTACTAATTAACGGGGGCATTTCGCTTGTGTTTTACTCCACAAAGTGACCGAGGGAGAAGGATAAGGGTTCAAACTTAATGTGAAAAATTCGTATTCGAACTGTAATCAACCCATTGGAATTTTCAAGTGTCACTTTAGCCTATGACCGCTTTAGACAGTTTGCTGTAATTTTCTTGTTTGCCATCCATGAAGCCCCTAAAAGTTTAGGGTGGGAAAAACTTTTGAAATAGCTTTGCATTCCCTCGCTACAGGAATCCGGAATATCTGGAATATTTCAGTATAGATCTGCATATCCCCGCATACATCAAGCGAGAATACTAGGGAGGTATACCCAAAAGGGGTTTCGGGTGTAAACCTTATCGATGACACCATTGCACTGTTAGCTTTATATTCAGTTTTTTTAAAACAAACTCAAGCAACACCCCTTGTTTTTTCAGATTTCCTCACATGCGAAGTTCACTTAATATTTTTTCAATGTTTGTGTGTGCCCTTCACTTGCGGGGGAGCGGAAAACTATTTAAAAATATATATTTTTACAGGCTCTGCGGAAATTTGACATTATACAGGCTGATAACACTAAAAAGAGTGATTGTGTTTTTTCGAATATATGGTAACACATTGCGTGACATTTTAAATTTATTCAGATTTTTGAAAAAAGTGACAGCTCTAGTTTACACACACATTATCCTTGTGGTGGTTACAGCATACAAATAAACCAAAAGAAATGTCACTAGGCATTAAAAAATGATTCCATTCGCTCTCTTAATGATTCAGGATGGTGACCGATATTTCCGGGTTCACACTCAATGTTACATCACTCAGAACAAAAACAGGGCTTTGATTTCTCCCCTCGGCTAGAAAATAGATAAAATTTACTGGAGTTTGGCAGAATGATCCTGCTCAGCCCAGATCCATTACTGCCTGGGGAGGACAGCACTAACCTGACACTTACGAAGGAAAGACAAAGTTCATTTTCTGCTCGGTGCCATGACCTGGTCATATGACCTCCGCCTCTCCAATCCCCACTGCATTTCTTGCCCTTCAGCGATGCCCTACAATCACGCCGTGATGCACAGGGTCATGGAAAGCGACTCCGATGTAAATGAAACAGGATCCAACACGTCTATTACTTGTAGTATTCGTGATGCATTAAAGGGAACACGGTCCTTGATCCTTGACCCCACCTTCCTCTCTTCCTGCAGGCTTGCAGCCCGTACTTGTGCACAATGGGCTCAAACGTGGGCCGGAAGCAGAGCTACTAGTCTCAAAAGTACCGTATAAAAGAATGCTTGCTCAGACTGAGAGTAGGGGATCGCCTTTTTTCGCACCCGGCACCAAACACGATTCAAACGGCTGCTGCCCACCGTCCCCATCTGCCATGTAAGAACCCATTAAAAGCAGGGAGCCACCGTTATAATCCACACCCAGAGATAACCTGGCCAAGATACGGGGACGATAGAAGGAAGCAGAGGTCAACTGCCAGTGCAGCCGGCAGCTAAGCCATGTGGGACCACAAAGAGCCGTAAAAAAAACAAAGTCAGCCTCACTGCAGAGGAGTAGAGAAACTGATAAACACAACTTACCTGTGCAGAAGCATAAAGATGAGAGTCAACGGCAGGCGCAGGTGAGGGAACGGACCAGAGCAGGCATGTGAAGACAGAGGAAAACTATTATTAGTACTGATTTTCAGGACGTCACCTTCATCATCATGAGCATGATAATATGATAACATGCTGCAGCAGGCTGCTCCGATTAAGGCACTAATCCACTGACCAAGCCGCCCGTGTTTTGGTCCCCTACTCCAGACGCAGAACCTAGCTAATCTACGTCTGTGAACCTTCACAAGCTCCTTCTTGTGTTGACAGCTTGGAACCCAAAAGAAGGCAGACGGTTCTCATGAGCTGCATCTGGGTGGGGAGCCGCCTTTGTTCGGGTCGGTTTGGGGCTATTGGCGGGGGATGGGGGGGATAACCAGCAGGCCTCACATTCCAGGAGGTTCTGTCTTCTCCTCCTCATTTTTTTCCCCCACAATGACTTATTGGTTAATATTTTGCACTGTAATTTTTGTAAATGGTCTTGTTTCTAAACACCATGTAATAAACTTGTATCATTGCTCTGGTGCAGGCTTTGGAGATGGGCATCATAAATAAATATAACCACAAAAACCAAATTCAGGTCCGTTGTTGAGAGCAAAGGCAGCTCAGAGTAGAGGATGGAGAAGAAAAGATGAATTAACACCCCCCTCCCTGGGGGCATTGCAGGCGGTCTGAGAGAGACAATCCAACACCTTCACTGCATTATGAAGACATGGGGGTGCGCAGAAGACAGCCTACCTGGAAGAGCATGCCCCACCGGCCCCCCTCCATCCATCCCACTTTCCTCCTTTCAATACTCCTACATCACTTAAGCAAAGATAATCAGATCCACGGGGGAACCCTGAAGAACACGCAAGCAGCTGCAGGAATAAAATAAAAGTAGGTCAGGTAGCATGGCTGAAGGAAGTGAGAAGACTGGACATAATGGGAACCACCAGGATCGAACCTGAAGGGTCAGTTTCCCCGCCAGAAGTGCATGAAACGGAGCCCTGAATCCATGTCTGTCACACGCATGAGGAAGCCCATAAAATTCCCGAGGAGCAACTAGGGACCCAACAGGACATGAGATATAAAGACATCCCTCTCTCCACCCTCCTTTTCTGTTCTTCTACCCCCCCCCCCCCACCCCGCAGGACTCACACAGCCTGCCGACTCCAGGCACTTGGGCGCTTTATCTGTCTGCTCATTTAAGCAGTGCAGCTGAACAAAGCGTGTTAATCTCACAGCATGGCTGGGGAGAGGGATACAAAAAAAAAGAAAAGAAAGGAAAAAATACAGAGGAAAATTTACTATTGAGGTTGTTGTAAGTCCCACGACCAGGATAAATAGGTGGAAGACGGAGAGATGGATGTATGGAAGTGCAAAAGAAATGATATTTACAAAATAATGATGTTACTCAGAGGAAAATATGCTCCACAACAGGAAAGAGCAAACTATAGAAAATCAATTGAAACACAGATCTAATATGGCATGAGTATGTTAAAAAGTTCACCACAAAACACACAAATAAATGGCAGAATGGGTTATGGGAATCCGTCAGAGCTTGCAGCGGGATACAATGAGCCCGCCTGGGTCCAGAATCCTCAGATAACTCCAGACGGGCTGAGAAGCAGAGCTCGGTAACTCCACACGCGGGGCCCGGGGACCGGGGCCCGGGGACCGGAGCGTGACATGTGCCGATAGTGATACCCACATGCTACCTTCTGGCATTAACAGATCGTCATTCACTCATGCAAATCAGGCAGAGAGGAATAACGGTGACGTCTCCTCCACTGGCTCCTGGTGAATTTGCACGCACAGCGTGCTCCGAGACCCCAGCACATCGCTAAGGGAAGTGACCGTTCAGTGCCGCTTAATCCAGGGCCCATGTGTCGATCTTCACAGAGCTGCCACTGCCTGAGACCCCCTGTGTGACCTTTCCAGGCTGGGAGGGAGCCTACCTTTCTGGGGGTCCCTTTTCCTCCGGATGGCCCAGAAGCTAAACCCCCGCATGGGCATGCCTGGGTCCGCTCTGCCCCACGGGCTCCGTACTCCTGCCTCCACACCCTGGCCCTCCTCCTCCTCCTCCTTCTCCACCTCCTCCACTCCAGTCCTTACTGGACGCCGGTGAGCTGCACACGTTACCGGCACACAAAGGGGGCCGTCCCATCGAGGTGAGCGTCATCAAAGGGACCTGCCCAGTGTGACCCCCCCCCAGCCCAACAGGTTGCTATGGAAATGGCAGTAAAACACAAGTGGTATTGGGGTTCGCACTCGATGTCAGTCAGGTGCGCTTTTCACTAAAATCAAGCGAAAAAGGGAACTTTAATGCACTAAATATGTCCAATTTTTTTTTTTCCATTTTATTTTGAGAAAAAAAATGCTTACATTCCTGAGTTACAACCTATTAACATGCCCACAGGATGATAACATATTAAAGTTAAGGTTTTTTTAATCTGCATATAATTAGTATCCCGTAAACGTGGAGCACCTAAAAAAACAAGGAAATAATATAAAACAACTTTCTTAAAGGGTAACTTTTGTAATTATAAAATAAACAGAATTGATTAATATTGCTGGTGAAGTAAATGGTAATAAAATCTACCATTCAAAACTCATGCAAAGTTGTGGCAGATTTGACCTGCAGCAAATACAGAGGATCATTCTGAATGGGTGAACGTGGTTGGACGGGTAACGGACTTAAGGTTTTTGGGACCGTGTCCAGTAACTCCAAGTGTGCCACATTCAGACCGAGAGCTTGTGGACACAGTGATCCATCTGGGGGGGCAGCATCCAGAGCTCAAGGCTCCCCATTCCTAGGCTTCCTATTCGCAGTCGGGCTCCAGGAGCAACAAAGGAAGATGAAGGGCCATCCTGATGCATCATTAGGCCCCCTGAAACCGCACCCCCCCACACACACCCCGCCCTGCCCTCCCCGCCTGGTTCTGAGCCAGACTGCGAGGTGTCACTCCACCAGCAAACCCAGGGAGCAAAAATAAAAGGCGTTTTGTTCCGACTTGGCACATACCAGATAGACGACTCGCGATAAACAGGAAGCCTTCGGTTCTGTGCGATTCAAAAAGGAAGTTTCGGCCCTTTTGGAAGCAGGATTGTATTTATACGAAGGGTTTAAATGGGCCTTCTGGAAAAAGAGGCATTCTCCTGCTTTCTGTCTGCGGTTAATGCAACCGAGCGGGCGGTCGCTCTGCACACCGCGGAATCCCCTCCCCAGTGGGGCTGGGCCTCTTTGAGCCAATTACCCCACTGGAGGCAGAAGCTGGGAATCTCTGAGAAGGCACTGGGGGCAGCTTCTTTGTCAGGGGTGCCTCTGGGGGCTAACTCTCATTATCCGGCCAGCATCCGTTACATTTTTAGGCAAACCGTCGGCCAGAAAGAAGGGAAAAGTGAGTCGATAAAATCATTAAAATGCATTAATCTGTGAAAAAACACACGCGTACAGACGTCAATACATAACGCATAGCGAAAGGCAAGCGGGTAAAATACAAAGAAACAATTTGATATATATAAAAATATATAGTTTAAGCCTTAGAAAATAAGACGCACAGAACATCCGCTTAAAAACGGTGTGCGAAGCAAATTCTTCTGCAGTGATTTGCGGACAGGAGAAGCGGCGCAGCGAGCCTGGCCGGGGATAAAGCCGGCGACGAAAACGACCCCTCGCTGTACCGTGAAACCGGATGACTGGAGGGGGAAAAGATCCATAATTTTATATTTCCCTACTATATTAGGTACACGCTCCCCAAAGGCTAAAAACGTAAACACAGCTTTCGCTTGCAAGACGAGATTCAAGACGTCTTACTGGCCACGTGCAACAAGTGCACCGGGAGTGCTGACTCCCAGTACAAGGAAGACCGTATCAAAGGAATAATTCCAAAGTAGACGTTAGTGCAACAGTGTAAAAGGAAAAATAGTAAGTCAGACGTTACAATTCCCCTGAAGTACAGATACAAGTAATAATGCAGTAGTTCCTAGACGAAGAGCATATTCCAGATAAAAAAAAATAAATACATTTAATCGCATATAGTCTATTATACAATTATTGAATTGGGTTTAATTGCATTAAGAAACAATGCTGAGGCATCTGTGCTATCTGAAATGATTATTATTATCATTATGTATGCTTTTGTAATATGATGATTTCCGCAATTGATACATTTAGGCCTACGTTGCATTCGCTTTTCAGCTCAGTGGCTAACAAGACTACAGGAGTATTTTAACGCTGTTCTTTTTTGTTTCTGCATTGGTTCCATTATCAAATACTGAAGAAGGCGTATGTGAATATTCATTAAGGTTTAACACGTTTAATGTGATTTTCAAATCATTGTATAATTAGGGATAAAATTAATCATTCGAGATACAATCGTGTTAAAATGACCGCAACCCCATAAATAGTATGTGCTAAAGGACCGTGTTGAAGAAACTGCGAGGTTTAAAAAGGAATAGAGTTTACGACCCAAAATGGGTCCCGATTACACGTGACACCGCTCTGTCCCTCCACGCGGGGGATAATGCCATATTATTTATATGATTATCTACCTACATAAATACACAAACTCAGCATATTTCAAGCCATGGACGTTTGGAGAGAATATCGGAGGAAGGATTTACGCCGATCCTCTATTTAAAAAGCGACGAAATCCTTAAATTATCTCGGGCTGGCGTCTCCGATACCTAATGCGCGTTAGGTTTCATTCCCTTCTCATCCGTTAGGTGTAGCGGCTGTAGCCCCTGGGTGTTTCACATCGAATCATCATTTACGGATGTGTTATGTATCTGCGGGGGCATACTTAATTCAGTTGTTTTAAAGCCGCTGGTGATGGTTTTGCTGTACCTTTTGTCAAGCGCTTGGAAGGGGAGGGTGCTATTTAAGAGTAGGATGAACTGACTACAATGAGCTTCTCGAATATTCTTTTAAACGAGGACAAAGTGTGGGCTAATTGGAAACGGCTCCCATTAAAAGCGTAATATTCGGCTTGCCAGACCCCCGCTGGAAGGATCACCTTTGGTCTCCATATAATGGTGTTACGGAAGCATCAAAGCACCATGGGGGGGTTCCGGAAAAAAATGTGTGAATATGAGAGGTGGTGCAGTTCAATGGCAGAGAGAGACAGAATTCAAACATAAAAGCATGAAACGAGAGCAGTAAATGAGTTCTGTGTCATGAAGATGGGGGATCCCCAAACCAAGGACCCCGGCTCACTGCCGCCCCCAGCACCAGCCATCCTCCCCACGAAACATCCACCTACACGAGACGATCTCAGGCTCACACGAAGACCCCCGTAAGCCCAGTTTACGGTCATATGTTCCCCAAGCTGGGGTCTGATGGTGGCGTTCCACAGCCCCGGGCCGACAGTGAGCCGCACGTCCCGCTTGCCGAGCTTCGGCATCCGCGCAATGCGATACGACCGTAGGATTAAATATATACCGTAAAGGCATTCCTGAATAGGCAAAAGCAGGCAAGGACACGTGAACAGACACATATATCAGGTATATCTCTGCGTTCGCGTGTCTGTGTGATATTTCTGTGTAATCATATACATACATAGCTACACATACACACACATAAATATATATAGTATATGTATGTGTGTATGCGTGTACATATATGTGTGTGTGTGTATATATATGATCACACACAAATATCACACAGACACGAGAGAGATATATTATTACAGATATAGAGTAATACCCTCCGTGAAACGTCTTAGATAGCCAATTGCAAGTTAACTGACTTTTAATTTTAGGGAATTTAGGCTAGTGCAAACAACAATTAACTAGTTTCCATGTGCTTGATTACTGTTCGTAGTAAATGCGGATTACATTGCATCAGGCTTCCTAATAAATTATATAATCATGGGGAAAATGTTAAACATACACAGTTCACTAATGAAAACAGGTTGCTTTAGAAAGTAATTTTTTTTTGCAAAGGCCTACTGAAAGACAGCCGAGAAAAACTCAAAAAAGCTCGGAAAACAAAATCTTTCATTAATTAATTTTATGCATCAGCTTTGATCAGATTTATACAAATTCAGTGTTGGTTACATTTTAGAAGTCCAAAAAAGCAGCCTGTACTTTTGTGATAAAATATGAAAAACTACACTTTAGTTTTGCATAATTTGTTTTTTTTCCCCCAAAATTTTATCTGATAAAATTTCATTCCTTTGAATTTGGGACCATAACTAGTCATTTGATGAATAAATGTTTAAAAAATGAATGCTAAGCAGAGTAGCATAAGACGGCAGTGAGCCGCAGTTTCCCCACCCCCCGCCCAGCGATAACACCCTGAGGCTCGCTCGTCTTTAAGGGTCAGCTGTTCTGTTTACTCAGTCCAGGCCCCTTTCACAGACCAATTAGTACACCGTTATTTTGTTAACGACTGTTTACTGTAAGCCCTTTGCATGGCCCACACACAGAGGCAATGGGGACCGGATCCAGACACAGGCCAAAAAAAAGGGAACTGCCCGGGGTCCAACTGACCCTGGGGGGCCCAGACAAAATCATGAAAAAAAAAATTAAATACATAAAATTTAAATGTTTATGTGCATTCAGAAACGTGACCTGCTCTAGCTATAGGCAAAATAGACAGCTGCGTAGAGCCCCTGAATTACCTGACATGATCATAGGCTGAATCTCAATATGCGGACTAGACTGTACTTGTTTGTTGTTGTACCCATTTTATGTCATCTCCCATTCCCGAAGACCAGTTCCAGTACCAAGAACACACGTACAGGGAACGGTAAAAATCTCCAGACGTTGGTCTTGCTCCATCCCAAATATCAAGGGTACGTCGGTTGCACCCTCACCAAACACGACCAATCCCGTGATTCATTGCACCCCAAGTTTTGTTCTTGAAAGGCAAGGTAGCAACCCCGGTCTTGCAAACACCAGAAGTATGATCTTTAACTTCTTGGTATTGAGAGTCATCTATCGATTTTCTTGGCATAGGGGCCTTCTAGGTAAAGCTTTGCCTAGCAAAGCAGGGGCTGAGGAGTGTCAGGAGCTTGCTGTGGTCAGGATGTTCATGATTCACAGGAAAAAGACTCCCAGTGACTCAGTAACGCAGTGATGCTGACACAGAGACGCTAACACGCCAATGCTAACACTCATACGCTAACATGGCAGCGCTAACACAGAGATGCTAGCACCCATACGCAAGCACAGTGACGCTAACACTGCAGCAGACAGCCATATATTTTGGTGGGTTTTGGGTGCAGTTTCATTCATGCAGGGGTCACACCACAACGTGACGAATGATGCCCAGTGCCCCTCCTCCCCCACTGCTTTATTTATGAGCGGCAGATGATTACTTCCCAGAGGGCTCAGATCCCAACCAACTTCACGCCTAGTGTCAAATTACCAGCACTGAGTCAAAGGACAGAGGCGTGCCTCATCTTTGGGGGAGGTATAGTGGGGGGGGGGGGGGGGGCGGCGGGCTCTGGGGGAAGGGACCCAGTTTTCGGGGC
>JAABNY020000038.1:18575056-18594704 GCA_015164015.2 Brevimyrus niger
ATACCCCGGCTTTGTCTTATGCTATTAGTGTCCATCTTCCCAATAAGCACTGGTCTGTCCCCTTCTCCCAGTCCTCTGTACCTATACCCCGGCTTTGTCTTATGCTATTAGTGTCCATCTTCCCAATAAGCACTGGTCTGTCCCCTTCTCCCAGTCCTCTGTACCTATACCCCGGCTTTGTCTTATGCTATTAGTGTCCATCTTCCCAATAAGCACTGGTCTGTCCCCTTCTCCCAGTCCTCTTACTGTTTCACCCCAGATGTTCGAGCCCAGAAGGCAACTGCAAGAGTCTTATTTTCACACATTTCTCACCCCTTCTGTAAACTTCACTGGCTATCTGTCTCTTTCCATATACAGTATAAACCCCTTCTGATGACTTTAAAGGCCGCACGTGATCTTGCTCCACAGTATATTGCAGAGATCCTCCTTCCTACACCTGCCCACCCCCTCAGGTCTGCAGACACAGGTCTTTCAGCGACGGCTTTGCTTGTCTTCTGTGGGCGATATGGCCTACCGTTTCTTTTTATCTCCAACACTTTGGAGCTCACAATCACAAGGCCCCCTTTTTAGGCAGACTTTAAAAACATATCTTTCCACTGTGATTCACTTCCTGATTCCATTGTAGTTTTTTTTAAATGTTTCATTCAGATTGTTAAATTATGGTATGCGATCTAAGTTCAGATGTTCATATGTTCTTCTTGCATTTCCTCTTTCTGAATTCCTTTTCATGTCATTTGTGCCATTGTAATGTGCTTGGCCCCATTGTATATGCTTGCATGGTCTGTAAGGCACTATATGTATATTGTTGTTATACTCACAAGAAATTCCCCCCTGAGATCAATAAAATATATGTAATGTAATCTAAATATGTCACAAAATGTTAATCATTCAGAACATTAACAAAAACAAATTTCAGCATAGAGTATTGAAAGACTGAGAGTCGATCTAATTCTACAAAAGTAAACGTTTAACTAGAAAATAACCGTCATCGCAGGCATAACGTATAATATATGAAGATAGAAATCGAGTAATTCCCGTTTCAATACGACCGTTTCGTCATGGGACGTAAATACGGTGCTTAACTCCCTCTAGTGATCACTATCGTACAGTACATTGTTACGTGGGGAGGACAGTCCATTCACTGATTGCGAGTAGCAGTGGGGGTGGAGGGGCATCCCAATGCAAAAGCAAGGGGGACTCCCCATTCTGGCCGTTAAATTTTATAGAGGGCCGCTTTAATGACACGATTACTCAAAATTTGCAGCAATTTCCCAAGAATCCCCTTCCCGGGCCGGGCTGCCGTGAGGGCCCTGCTCCACCCCTGCAGACGCACCCTCCGACTGCCGGTTTCTGTAATTACGGGGTTACAAATTAGTCATTGTTTCGAATGATTCATACAGGAGTTTATTATAAAGTCACTTAAAATAGATTTTATTTTCTCAGTTCAACTTTGCCTTATTTTAATAAGCTGAAGCATGGGTGTAAATTATGGGGGGTTCTAACCCTCCCAATAACCAAAACCAGCCAATACAATGAGAAGACAACCCCACCCGCCAGTACTCTACCCAAAGTTATGCCCTTGTGCATGTTGTTTAGCTGGATTTCTAATTTAATTCTAATTCTTAAAACATTGATATACCCGGATATATATCAATAGACCAGTAGACCAGTAGTCCCGTCCGGGTGGAGGTGTCGGCGTTATCGTTAGTCGTTGAAATAGGGTAATAGAACCAGTAAAGCTGTGTTTTTATAGTTTATAAATATGGAAACTTTCTTTCCAGAGACAATAAGCTCTATCAACCCCATAAGGAGAACTAGATGGAAAAATTGGAGAAACTGGTTCAGCGGGAGCTCAAACTGGCATTGGCACCATCAATAGAGAATCATGTGTAAATTGCTTCTGCGACAGATGTGCATGACAGTGCTACGAAAATGACCATGATAATGCACAAAAGATGGACGTGGAGTTGCACCCTGGTACATCTTCGAGGTTACGCGACCTGCTTTTAGCGAGTCAGCTCTCGTTTCCGCAGAGTATTAAACTGCTGGACTCGTGCCTCTATGGCGACACCCACTGTTCGGACGGTGAAATTACGGGGCTGCCGGCGAAAAGGTCAACGGACACGTTAAGTCATGTGAGCAAAGCCACGCCCGAGTTTACAATGAAAACTGGGAGAGGGAGGCCTATGACAGTATTAATTCACCATTCCATACTGTATAGAAAAACAGCTGGTGATGACTCACCTCCATCTTGTAGGCCAACAAAGCAGTGAAAACACGAGCATTTCAACACCTTCCAGGCCAAAGAGACCAGCAATAATAATTAGGTATGTTAAACACCTTGACATTTACAACCATTTATCATAAGCTTTTTACATTCATCACATGAGCACTCGGGTGTTGTGAACAAAGTGTGTCATTACCACCAATCTGGAGGTCAAATGGCGCTATTGGGCCTCTTAATGGTTTTGAGCTCTGTAAAGCAGGTTAATCTTTAAACCAGAACTAAATCCAAATAAGACTAACCCAGCTTTCCAATCTGGCAGGTTAATATTCTGGACAAGGTTCCCGGGGGTAGCAGAGACACTATTATTGTATGAAAAAGATAGCATGTCACAATCACTCATGAACGATTTTCCTCCAAATAGTGTTTAATTAGGTCAGGCTTAATTATGAGATATTTGATTCTTATCAAAAAGTTAGAGCCCAGTCCAGTGTTACAGGTAAACAGAAGTTTAATTAAAGATTAAAATACACACCCCACAGATTTACACCCCAACAAACCAAAATCCTTCTTTGCCCATTGTAACATTTGAAAAGTACAGTTTGCATACAGAGCCCAGTCTGTTGGTGATACGGTCCTGGCAAATGGACGCCTTTCCTACACCGTAAAGACGTGGCACCCTGGGAGGTCCGCGGCAACAGGGACTGAAGTATCACATACAAACCAGTGCAGCAATTACGGCAGAAAGCGCAGATACGCCGGCAGCACTTAGTTAGAAGTTCACCCAGGAAGCACACGGCGCAGGTTGAAAAGGGGCTCAAGTTAAAGGAAATGAAGGTGACAGTCAGTGAGCTGCTTTAGTGTGAAAGGAACAAGTAAACTTAACGCTTGGGAGGGGCCAAACAGGTTTTCGTTCTTAGCAACGTGCTAACGCTGCATGTAGCTTGCCTGCATTAGTCAGTTTGATGCAGAGAAGTGACTGTCATATGGATGATTTAAGCCAAATTGAAAAAGTCAGGGGGAGGGACAAACAGCACAAAAAGAGCTGTGTCATACTGACCGACATGAAAGGCGTCCTCTTGTTTATTGAGACCATTGAGCCCAAACAAGGTGCGAAGATAAACACAGGCTTCCGTTCAGCCATGACGGTTTTCCCTGACTAGCACGCAACGCTGAGTTCAAACGAAACCAGCAGAAAGTTGTCAATGGGGACGAGGGAGATCGATCAATGGCTGAGTGAAAGGGAAGGACTGGAAAGGTCTGGAGTCTAGAGAGTGATGAGGATTATACAGAGACAAGTATACAGAGTGAGAAGTATACAGATTCAATGTCTCACATAAATGCCACTTAAACCTTATTCTGCTGTGCTCATTTTAAATGTATCATATCAGGGGGAAATAATTACGTTAACTGATCATATTTCAGTTTCTATAAGCCCTACTTACATCAGCACACCACTATTCAAAATGAATCATTAAGTATATTTTGCTTTGAGCCATAATTTGTAATGAACATCAAGTGGAATATTTGACCAAACCCAGAGTTAGTACCTTGAACGCTTGGCAACCTAATACTGCAACAAATCCTTGTCTTGTCCCAGGTTACTGTTAAATAGAATATTCTTCTCAAATAACCACAAAAGATGGGGTGCTTCTGAAAATCAGACTATACGGTTTTGTGGTGTATTCTTTATGGGCCGCACATAGACACTCACTCCTACACCCTCCCACAAACACCCTTTAGCAGCACTGGTAAGCACCCCCCCCCCAAACACAACATTTTTACAACCCATACTTTCATAAAATATCTCCCACATGCAAAGATGCTGTTGTTTAACAAATCGATGCCAAGCTCTTTTCCCTATGTGTGTGCCCAAAAGTGGCGCCGTCCCTTTAAAATCCTCACGCAGGCGTTCGCTGATGCGGTTCCCCTCACTTGATTATTCACGGCTCCCAGGGTCTGCACAGACTCGGTGGGGCTGAGAGGCAGATGTTTCTGCGTCAATGATTAACTGCACTCAGTGCAGTTCGCGAACCATTAACCAGCTAGCAAACATAAGCGGAGAAGAAAAAGAACACGGTGAAGAAAAGAACGAAGGACGGGAAGGAAGAACCAGGAAGGGGGGGACGACTACGGCAGGAGAGCGGGCGGTCGCTCGGAAAAACAGACGCGTGACTTTCGCAAACACAGGAGCAGGAAGGCGGTTGACAAATTTCATTTTTCTTCCTCAATCCAGACAAACAGGAAGAGAGGCCCGTCCCGAAGCGGGACACAAACAGTCTCCGCGCCTCCCCCATCATCTCGAGGGGTCAGTGACATCCTCGGCGTCTCCACTCGGGTCCGGCCTGTACACTCCTCCGCCTGCCTCCTGGCTTATCTAGTGTAATAGACTCTGTAGTAGACTGCTTTGGACCTCCAGAGGGAATAGGAGTTATCGAACTTGAGGAGGTAGACTCCGCGGCCCGGGTACTGGTGGCTCCCTGCGTATACCTCCTCGTGGCAGTCTCTCCGGTATACCGGCACGATCTCGTCCACCTGAGGCTTGCTGCTGGTCTTCTTAGCTTTCTCCTCTTCGCTAAGGCCGTCCCCTGTGAACACCAGCAAGATTGGGTACATTTAGGACATTTAAAAGAGGCCCGTATCCTTAGAAAGCTGCGAGGCAAAGCAAGACGTGATTCTATACAGATGCTCCTCACTTTACAACGGTTCAACTTAAAATACGACTTTATGATGCTGCGATATCAATGCACATTCAGTACTCGACTTTGGATTGTGATCCATTCCTGGGCTAGCGGTACCTAACCCTAACCTAACCCTAGCGGTACACTGTACTGGTGCCAGGCCATGGCAGCATTCACACATCCACACTTCCAGTAGCCATCGCCACTGTAAACATCTCATACTGTGTTTAACAACGTCTCATACTATTGGATCACTTACTCATTTATCATATCATATTTGACTTAAGATATTTTCAGATTAGGATGAGTTCATCGGAACTTGACTCCATTGTAAGTTGAGGAGCATCTGTATATCCAAAGGTAGGGCTACTCTATACCAACCCTTAGATCCAGCCCCATTGTTTTGAAATAAAACAAATATTATTTTTCACTGTATTCACAATGTCGTTCCTGTGGTTCTAGATTATATGGGGAATCAGAGTGAAGTGTAAGCACTGTGCAGATTGTACAGCTCACCCAAGTGACATCTGGACACAATGTGCTGGAGTGTACAAGCTTTTACAAAACGTTTACTACAGCTTTACTACTCGAGGAAAAGCCTGACCGGTCCGGCAGAGGCGCGAACCGCGAGGCGACTCACCCCCATCGTCCTCGTCGTCGTCGCTGGACTCGCTGACGTGCACGCTGACACCGGTGTCGCCCGAGTCCGTCCACTCAAAGTAGACCCCGAAGCCGATGTCGTAATGATCGGTGGCGAACTCCCAGAAAAGGTAGGAGCCCTCCTCGTGCGTGGGCACTCGGACTGTCACCACCTCGCCCCGGCCCACCGTGATCACAGAGTCTACATCCTGCCGAATCTTCTCCTTGAAGTCCTTGATCTGCGGCCGTGTCCACATCGACGGCGCGGCGATCAGCTGGCTGGTTTCTGCGTCGAGGGCAGACAGGGGACTCTCAAACACGGACACCGGTAACAAACGGGTGGTACCCCTTTATATTTTAGGGGATCCAACCTTTCAGGTAGAGCAGTAATACTGATGGCAGGTGCATTTTGGCTTCAACATTTCACTTGGTGCCTACAAGGTCTTCCAAGATCATCTAATAAATCAATCTATCGATCATCAATTCATTTATCAATCTATACATGAGTCTATGCGACCAAATTTGGACTGTTCGTGGACTTTCCTAATCAAGCTTTCAAACTCGGAACAGTGGCTATGGGATTTCCAGACGTCAGCCTGACAGGTACTGGCCCGTCACGGTGAAGGCGATGAGATCAGCACATGCCTGTGGGCCCGTTCTCGGTCACCTCCGTCGGCTCCTCGGCCGGCTCCACCTCCGAGTCCCTGTGTGGGCCCTCGGGGCTGTGCTGCCCATTCAGAGCGAGGCCGTCGACAGCGCTCACGTTCATCTCTGCGGTCAAAGGCCCCACTGTGTTCTCCTGCTGCTTCTGCAGGGCAGCCTGTGGATGGACAGGCGCGGGCCCAGTCAGCACAACTTCCAGAACCTTCCCTAATATGCTTCTGACTCACATGTGACCAGAACCAGACCTGAGACGCACCTGCTGCTGCGCTAGCTGGACTTGGTACAGTTGCTGCATGTATTGCTGGTAGTGCTGCTCCTGCAGCTGCCGGATCAGAACCATCTGCTGCTCCAGGTTCCCCGGGTACTGCTGGGCTGCGTACTGTTGGAACTGGACCGCGGTCTGGGCGTTCAGAGCTGCCATAATCTGCTGCCTGCAAAGACGCGAGGTCAAGATATGCATAGGCACATGCTTGTACAAATAATGACCTCCAGGTCATTTATTCCTCCCTGCAGCTAGAGGGCACTATAGATGTAAACAAGATGCAATAGAACCTATAATTAAGGAAACTGCTCTATTGTAAGGCCTACAGTTTTGGGAATCACCCCCACCCCGCGGCTGGCTTTAGCAGCACCTTCTCCGAAATGGGACAGATACTCACTTCTGTTGCTCCACCCTCAGTCTCTCTTCTTCTAGTCGCAGTCGTTCCTCCGTCTCCATCCTCTGTCGCTCCTCCTCCCGCCGCCGTCTCTCCAGCTCCTCTTCCTCTCTCCTCCGCCGCTCTTCCTCCTCCTTCCTGCGTATAGTCGTTTCATTCCATCACTCAGGTGTTAAGTGCCCGACCGAGATCTTCCCAATCATATATTCACACGTCCTCCAACGGCGGCCATAATCGGGGTGGAGCCTGAAGGCCGACCAGCAGCACCTTTTCCTTTCCTGCTCGTCCCTCTCGATCCGGTGCGACGTGACGTAGGGAGCAAATAAGTTACAGCATTTATTCAGCAGCCTGACAAACTCCACCATGGCTTCTTCCTTGTCCATGTTGCCCAGGGAAGACCATACTTTCCTGCAGGAGCAGAGATGCGTTAAAAGATTGCAGGGATCCAGACCACTGGCTGATTCTGATATCTATTTAACACTGTATACAGCATTTGATACAGCTACAACTGCAGCCAACAGTGGAATAATGGTTCCTGAAATGAGCCAGCAACCTTTGGAAACAGCAGCTTTGTCTGCCGCCCTGACCCTCACTGACCAGCAGGACCCACGGCTGTTTAGGGGGACATTAGGAGGACATACATAGCTGATTGTTTATTTTGTATTTTGTATATTGTAAAGTTATTGCTATTCTTGCACACTGTATGTCTTATATTGTATGTTGTTCTTTTTATTACATCTTTTTTCGTGTCTGGTCCTGTCCCTGTCATTCTATTGCACTGTGGAGCTTATGTCACTACAACAAATTCCTAGTATGTGGAAACATACATGGCAATACAGCACATTCTGATTCTGATTCTGATTCCCAGGGACATATTATATCACCGATGGTATGCAGAATGCTTTGCTAATTAAGACGCTATGAACTAAATATCATAGCTAAACGTATAACATGACAATGAACAGTGTAACAAAGTTAGCATCTAACCAATGGGGACTTTGAATGCACACGTCGCCTGTCTACTCCTGAATCATCCTCAAGTTCGTAATTACGCGCTCAGGTACTCCGGCCGTTTATGCGAGACGTTTCTTTACCGTCTGTCGTTGCCGAGGACGTCGAAGAAGCCGACCTCCGGCGAGGCGTCCGGGTTGTAGGGTCCCAGCGACACCTGCTTCTGCAACGCGACGAGCCGCAGCTTCTCCTCGTACGTCGGGTGGAAGGCTTTGCCGTCTTTCTCTGCCGGGAAGAGGGGAGTCAGATGGGTGCGACTCCCCTTCCCACGCACCCATCCGAGTGTAACCGAAACTCGGGCAGCAAGCAAGGCTACAGATGATGGCAGCGCTGGCGTGACAGATGGGGAAGGGGTCATCGCTCAAGACTCCCAGCCCAGTTTTATAGATTCATTTTTTTTTTTATTCGCTTACTATCTGTACATTATTTTTTATTTTCATTTGAAATCCAGTTTAGTTTTAGTTACTTTATATGCGTTTTTTGTTTAAAAGATATACACAAAATTTAAAAAACACAATGCACATTATGTACTAATGCCCTCAAAATAGGCAAAACACTTCCCAGGTATTATTAACGGTCATTATATATAAACAAATCATTACTTTCAGCTAATACTCAGTAAGACAAAAATCTGATGTTAATTTTTATTTTGTTTTCAGAGCAGTAATTTATGGCTTTCGTTTAGTTGTAGTTCTTTTATTTTCTTTTATTATTGAAAATATTTTGTTATGGTTTTAGTTTCCATTAAAGATAATAATCCTGCTCCTGACAGAGCAGCGAGCCGTTCACAGCGCTCTGGCAGCAGAGGCACCCAAGTGACGGACATCGTGCTGACGGGCTTTTCCACATTAAAAGGGTTTGGGGGGGGGGGGGCACATCAGTAAGAGGAACACAGGGGTTGGGCCTGGCCCAGAAAAGATAACCTCTGTACCTACAGTGAAAACAGGAAAAGACTCTTCTGCCTCATCCTGTCCCACGGATTCTTTGCCATGTGACCCTATTATTGCGCAGAAGTGTGGTGGCCAAGATCCGTACAGAGGAAGTGTGTCCCTGACAGAACATCCATCTCTGCTGCATAATTAGGTTTCGTTGCAGAGCCCAGCTCAGCACCCAGCTGAATTTCTAACAGTGAACTAAATGAACTGCATTTTCATAGAAAACTACCCCCCCAACCCCAACCACTATAAGCTCACATTAAAAACAGTTCATTCATCACTACCCATACACGTCTACGTGGGTTTTTACAACTGACTCTTGGCAATAACAAAATATAGGAAATAGTTTTACAGAAGAACTAATGAAGTAGGATGTAGTAAACCATAAGAAATATGGATTTAATAATGTAATTTAACCCCAAAATCCCTAACCTGCAAAGTCTGGTATACTCCTACATACAGGAACTTTCAATCCCCATCATCATCATCCTCATTGTGCCTCAAATTCTGCTGGCAAAGCTAACACAGCTAGACCCCCCCACCCCAGAAAGCATCTGTGTCCTCAATTTCTACCTAGAAGACATGAGAAGCGCAGGCCCTAGTGAATAACCACTGTACTGCTAAAAGGACAGGACAGGACAGGATGTCCCACACTGACCGCGAAAAACCCTCCTGACAAGCGACCGTCACAGATCCTGATGTAGACTAACATACAACACAACAGCATGTCTCTCTCCCGGCGTTTCAGATAAACTGGGCGGGGAAAAAAAAATTATTAAACAGACACGCGATAGAGAGAGGACGGCGGGTACGAGTCCCCCACCACGACAGGACCGCTTCCATTTCCTGTCCGGGAAGGAGAGGGCAGCCGGTGCTCCGCGGACACAAAGACCCATTCAAGACCAGGAGCTGCATGTCCTGCCTGCCCAACAGGTACAGCCAAAAAACCCAGGAAGGGGCCAAAAGCCCATTACTCAGCAGAGCATAAGATTCAGAGTCTAAACAACGTCAGTCCATCACTCAGTCCACTATGAAGCTCAGATTGTATGTCGTGTCAGTCCATCCCTCAGCAAGAGCATAAGGC
This sequence comes from Brevimyrus niger, assembly GCA_015164015.2. Lineage (NCBI taxonomy): Eukaryota > Metazoa > Chordata > Actinopteri > Osteoglossiformes > Mormyridae > Brevimyrus > Brevimyrus niger. The sequence continues at coordinate 18,584,950 of JAABNY020000038.1, forward strand.
TCGGAGTCTGAGCTGGGACATAAGGCACAATACATTAGCTGCATCATCTGGTGGACACCACAGGGCTCTTGAGCTGAATCATTTCTGCTGGAACAGGGAAAGAAATAAGCTACACAGAGCTCCGGCCCTCCAGGACTGGAGCTGGGCACCCCTCCTATATGGACTACAGTACTGGGACACCTGACCATTACACCCCCAAGAACAATCCTAAATCCATCGGCATCAGTGTGGAGACGGTCCCCCCTCTGCATCTATAACAACTGTCACTCTTCAGGGAAGGCTTTCCACAAGAGTTTGGAATGTGTCTGTGGGAATTCATGACCCTATACCCAAGAATGAATTAATTATCACACTGCAAGACAGAGAAAACGAGATTTGTCACTCCACAGAAGACATTTCTGCTGCTCCAGAATCCAGTGGTGGTGTGAGTTACATGACTCCATCCAACTCTTGGCATTGAGGCTTGCATGCAGATACTCGGCCATGGAAACCCATTCCATGAAGCTCCTGACAAACAGTTTTTGTGCTGGGGTTAATGCCAGAGGACATTAGGAGTTCTGAGACCCCACTTTGGTCTTTACGTGGTTTGTCACTTTGTGGCTGAGCATCTGTTGTTCTAAACCCTTTCGCTTTGCAATGATACGACTAATAATGGATGATCTAGCAGGTAAGAATGAACCGATTTCTTCAGGGTTACCCATTCGTTTGACTTGGTTTGATTTCATACACCTGCGGCAATGGGTCTGAATGAAACACCTGAATTCAGTAATTAAGACGTGTGTAGATTGCTGTAGATAAGCTATCGCAACATAATTTTTAAAAGTCTGATTTTTTTTCTAACTGTGACATCTTCACTCCAAGTCAATTGTCACCCTCTAACTGTGTGCTTAGTGGGTGATGTGTGAGCAGGTAAAGCAAACAAGGCTGACTGCCTGCTAAACATTCAGGTGCGTAATAAAAAAATCAGCGAACCTTCTAACCGCCAGGGTGTGAATTACAGAGTAGTAAATTATATTTTAACTACAGGGATGTGCTCTCCGCTTCGTTACAGCCATCGTCAGTTTTCCCAATTTCCTTTGTGCTCTCCTTGTAGCTGGAACAAATGAATACCCATTTTAACATCTAACGATTACCGGCATCAGCGACGTGAGGCTGACAGCACTTAAGACAGTGTGACCTCTCACTAGGCGTATGCGTCAGCGGCAGTTTAGAACAGAGTTGGAGACTGCTTGTAATCTCCTGTAATCTTATCTAAGTTTATAACCTGGGACACCTTTATTTTTTTCATCAATGCAGCCTGTCTACTACAGTAATCCACACCAACACCTGGCAGGATATTATCTTGACTGCCTCTAATTAGCATTGCTGCAGGACTTGTCCTGTTCAGCAGGCATAGGTCCTGGAACCTGGAATGACATCTAACTGAATGCCACTGTTCATCCCCCCCCCCATGCACACTCATGCAATTGGTCACTTACGGCAGTGAACTGAAAATGGTCTCAGAAACACACTCCCACAGAATATTCATGAAAATTGCTTTCCATTGCCTCTGATAACAGGGGATGCATCTGCTTCCGGGAGTGACCACAAACATGGCCCCCGTTTGCTAAGCAAGCACAAGAGGATAGACAATGATCTTAATGCATTTACACACCCTATACTTGCGTTAAGTGACAGAAAATACCAGTACACCTTTATAACAGATACATTTATGCTGTATTTATTTAAACACTGATGTCAGGTAGCTGTGGAAGCCAGAATAATTATTACCATATTGTATTTGTGCTTATTTTAAAGTTTTACATTTAAATGCATATTTTACTGGAGCAATATAGGTTAAGTGCTACCGTAGAATCCCTCTTGGGATCTCAGGTCACAGATCCATGCCCTAAACGATAAGCTACACGTCATACTGACGTCCCAACAGTCCCCTAACTTCCCTTGACCAAAATGTGTCCAGCGTTTCTGTGACAGCCTGAGAGATTTGCAATGGCAATCAGGCAATGAAAGGAGTGGGCAAGCAAATTACGCAAATATTTTCTCGTCTTAATTTAGAATATCTGACTGCCTTGCACTGAAATGTTGCACAACAAATCTGCGCCAAATGTCACTTATATTCAGCAACTTCATACAGACCAGGTCAAACACCATGCATTCAACTCCATGCTAGGCTTGAAGTCTGATCAATTTATTTTACAACTACAACTACGCCATACAACGGTATGACAATTTAACAGGCGCAGCATACGATACCTTTAAAGAATTTCAAGGCCAGCCCGTAGAGCTCTTGCAGAGAAAAGCCCCATTTTAATTCCATGGTTCTGGCAGTGTCGCCCTTTTCCTCATCCAATCCATCAGGGGCACCCGGGGCTCCTTTATCATTCCCTTGCATCTCAGCATTCAGCCTTTCGACGGACTCCTGCTCGCCCTCGGAATCGGGGCTCAGCGTCAAGCCGTCGATAGAGACTTCCAGGCGGCTAGAGCCGCTGCCGCTGCCGCCGCTCGACTCGGGTTTACGCGCGGCCATCGCCATCACGCCGAGTGTCAGCCGGAGCGGCCACGTACCAACTTCCGGCTCGTGGAGCTCCGGAACTTCCGGGAGCAGTCGAGGGGAGGGATTTGGACCGTAAAGACGCGTGCGCAAGAACCATGTGTATGAAATGAATGAACTGCAGGACAATATCGGCAGTGTCAATCCTTTGCGCTTCCTTGTATTTTTTCTTCTTCTTTTATCACTACGTGATGGACTTTTGTTTGATTTGGGAAGTTAGGTGACCTCCATCTTTCTCTAAATTTTTGCCAATATGATTGTTTGCTCCATATTTTTTTTATTTTGTAATATTAATCATCTGCATGGATCCATTGTATGCACATCTTTTTCATTAAAAAAAACAATGTTGTCAGTGAATAAAAGTGATTGCCCACTACCATCTATAGAGTAACGCCTTCCGCGTCTTATCTATCTATCTATCTATCTATCTATCTATCTATCTATCTATCTATCTATCTATCTATCTGTCTGTCTGTCTGTCTGTCTGAATGTCTATCTATATATCTGTCTATCTGCCAACCCGACTTTTCCCCTTTCTGTTGCAGTAGCATCATACTATTAAAGTTATTGAATATGCGGAAGTAAAATTCGTCACGTTTAGACTCAAATCACAAATATAAAGGATTTAAAAATAATGGCATATTATATAAACCACACAAATCATTTCAAGTCTTTAGATCTTCTTCAGGTAGTATATATTTTTTTCAGTTGTTCTGTAGTAATGTTATTTTAAGAGCTTTAAGATGCATTGCCGTGAAAAGGCTTCTGTGGTGTCCAGGGCCGTAGCTAACATTGTTGATACGGTCCCATTCATAAGCGGTTTATTTTTTTCATGAATTAGTTATGTGAAACGTTAGCGTAATTTTTATTCAGGTGAATATTTAGTTTCAAATATTATTTTAGCTTTTAAAAAAATTACCAGGGTCCGGTCCTCGGTGACCTCATAGCTGGCTACGGCTCTGGTGGTGTCAAGTGTCGGTCAGTACTTCAAAAAAGATGGGGTGGAGAAATCAAACGATCGTTTAATTGTCTTGTGCTTTCTGCAGTCCGTGCACCACATTTCCCCCTATTTTAACTGAATCAACATTGAAATTCCTTCCCACGCCCGGCTTTCAAATGTATGAGCTCCCTAATGATTTTCACACAAAAAAAATCCCGTAATAGTTTACCTTTAAAGATTTTAAGTCAGTTGCAATTGAATTCTTAGCAATATCATTTTAATACCAATATCAGTTTTAATCCTGCTTTTATACCATATATAGATCAGTTTGTTTACTTAAAATACTTAAAATGAAAATTTAATTTAATTGATATCAATGAGCAGTCAAAATAATCATTGTATCATATTCTGTTTAATGAAAGACTACTTACTATAGTCGTGAAAAAAGAAAGCCCTCAGGTCTCCATTGTGCCCTTTTTCATTCAATAACCTTTATTTTACCAGGCAAAGCTTTAAGAACAGTTTCTTATATACAATGACATCTGGAGACTAAAATTGCAGAAACTCCTGCTGGTATCATATGCACCCAGTGCTTGAAGTGGGCCCGTACCGGTACCCTTGTTTTCCTCTTTATAGTCCTGGGAACAGATCTTGTGCACAACACCTCCCCTGCCAGTACTGCATGGGAAGGGGGAGTCCTGGCACCTGTGTTTTCCCTCCTCAAGAACTGCATGCATAGCAGACACACAATTTATTGCCATGTCGTCAGAGATCTACCCACACTGTCTGAAAAACGGGTAGAGCCTTGGTATAATTTTGTTCTCAAAAGTACAAATAACATTATTGTACCCTCAATGGTACAAAATGTTTCTCAGAGTCCATTTCTGCACTAAAAGGCACAAACATTGCACAGTACAATTGGGAGACCTTTGAGGGTACAGTCCCACACAGTTAGAAAAAAAGACTACCATTTTGCACTTTTGCTTGTCACTGCGGGACTCTGAGGAATATCCCCAAGGTACAAACAACAATAATATACCTTCAGTGGTACAAGAATATTCCTCATAGTCCATTTCAATATCTCAGTATTTGCTTCAGGGTACAGCCCCAGTGACAAGCAAGGGTACAAATTGGTACTCTTTTTTTTCTGACAGTGCAGGAGGGAGGAACTGGCATTCATATCGTTGAGATAAAAGCAATACACACATCACTTTATTGTTTTAAAGTGTTTCATGTGTCCTTCAAACAAAGTTGCAGTGAGAATGACATCGGAGGATACCCAATGAGTTCAGAGACTCATGCATCATCTGAGAATGATAAGCCTGGGAGGGTGGGGGGGAGTCGTGAGGAGGTGGGGAAGGGGGTAATTAAGATCTTAGCCCAATACACAACACCAGGAATGACAATGCCTACAACATGCAGAATCTGAAATAGTTTAGGATAAGATTAACTTTATTGATCCCAGGGAAATGCTCTGGAAATATACTTTGTGGGCTCACAAGGAATGTGTTGATTGTAATATGACTGTATCATTTTAATAAACAGAAGGGGAAATTAATCTTGTAAATTGTGTTTGAATGCAGTGGAACCTTTTAATATCATATTTCTTGCCCCAAAATAATCACCTGCATATATCATCATCGGTCCATTTTCCATAGCTGGTTATCTAGTACAGGATCGTGGTGAAAACGAGGACCATCCCATTAAGGACAGAGCACAAGGCAGAGGGCACCATCTATGAGATGCCATACTGACTGTAGGCAGTTTCAGAGGTAAAAATTAGCCTAACTGCATGTCACAGATTTTACCAAGCACTGATTTTGGTGGATCACTTGCAGCACCATTTCAGCTTAATTTAATAATAATATATATGCGTATTTGTTGTGGTTTACATTGTGATTGACCATGTTCTATTGCCAAAGTCTCTGATTTTACATGTTTTAGGAATGTGTGTGCCCCTGTTTTAGCCCGACCTGTCTGTAGAGGTAGGAGGTCTGTGGGTTGTGTCCCTCTTTTAAAGGTTTTAATGTTGAATGACTTGCATTTAAGGATGACATTTTAAGTGTTTTAATGGGCATAGCTATTTTAATCGATTGCACATTTGTTACTTTTATGAATTTTTGATGTTTTATTAATGTGATTTTATGGATTATTGCACTGTTTTGTTGTTAATAAGGTATTTTATTTTTCTGCCGAGATGATGACAAGTGGGACCCTGTTGTGATTGCAAAATGACATGATCCCATTTTGACCCGTAAGGAAAAAAAAATTGGGAGGGATCCCATAAGACAGAGGGAGAACCCGCAAGCAGCACACACAAAGACCTGGCCCAGTTATCTATGTGCACTAACTAAGCATTACTGCATTATATTCTGGCCATTTTCCGGCCATGTTTGTGTGTAAATTGTGTCTGAAATAATAAAAAAAAAACATGGATGGATAACTTTCACAGGCTAAGTGGAGACAGGTCATTAATCCAGATGGATTCCTGGGGGGATCTTTTCAGTGGTGTTTGTGTATTCCTGCTGCCTTTGGTGTGTGTGATGGTGATAAGTTTTCATTACACAAGACATTTTTTTCAAACACAACAAGCTGGAATTACAAAGGTATGGTAAAATAACAGCAGCCTCTCACCAACAACCATTAAGCACTAAGTAAAGAATTCAAAAACAAGTTAACAACTGACATATTCATACCTAGCAGAGCAGGGAAAAGGACAGTAGTGAATGCAAATGAGCAGCATTATTATAATACATAGCATTAGTGGTCAGAAAATATTTTAATATGATTAAATAAATGTTAATATTCCTAAATATAGGTACAACACCCAAAACAAAATAAGAAACGTTTAAATGAACATTTACATTTCGAAATGTTACAACTTTTCCAACATTCTTCACAATTTTTAAAAATATATCATCACAGACAACAAAACGTAGCTTTTAAAAATGTATTTGGCCTCACCTGTATAAGAAATCATGTTACAGGGTTGCCAACTCTCACGCACCTGGCGTGACACTCGCACTTTCAGACTCTCGCTCGGGCTCACGTAAGAAATCTTACGGCAATTTTATTCCATTATTATATACCATTACAAACCTAAAATTAGCCATACATCAAATACACTGGGACAGGCTGAATATCCTACAGACTGTTTGCAAGGTAATAAACCTGCATACATGTAAATAAGTGGGCAGACCCGTCTCGAACATGTCACGTCAACCAGCTAACCAATGTGATACTATTATATATTTTCTGCAGAATAACTTTGCTTCTTGCTTTACGTTATCATTTAAAATGTCATTTAAAGTATTGGAAGCGGTATGTGTATTGCCTACGAGAAGCCCATTAATACCCCTACAGATTATCTGACGGATGCCTGAATTCGGGCCGTGACTTCACACCTACCACCCATCAGACGGCTAAATTTTCGGTGTCAGCCGAAGTTAATCGCCGTGCATTCACACGTTTCAACTCGACTTTGATCACCCAAAAAAGCGAAGCAGGATATAAGTCGAACCCTGGCGAATCTCATTTCAGTGCAAGCAAGTAATCGGAGGAGTAACTTCGGCGTTCAAGCCAGCAATTTGGATACTAGCATTGAATTTCAGATGTATTCAGGGGGGAAACTCAACAACACTGTCCACATGCCTCTACCAGGTTGGTTATTTAGAAGGCTTTACAGTTTCCTTTTTCTGTTTCATATTAAATGAATGTCGCGTTTACTTTCAATGAGTATTTCAGCGCAGACATGCATTGATGGATTTTAACCTTTCCTGCAGAATTTAGTGCAACGACCAACCTGCCAGGATTCTACGGCGTTACAGACTCTGTCCGTCCGAGGACGGACAGTGTGGCTTTACTGACCCACCGCAGAAAGAGGACTAACTTCACCCAGCAGCAGATCGAAGTCCTAGAAAAGGTCTACTCCGATACCATGTATCCAGACATCTACCTTCGCGAAAGATTGGAGGCTGTAACGGGATTGCCAGAATCCAGAATTCAGGTAAGCAATATGTGCAGCATAAGTACAATGATCTTGTACTTCTATTTTGTTGTGCAATTAGCAGTGGTTACATTAGACACGTTGGTTAGGCCTGTTGCAACTAACGAATAGGCTGAATATGCTCATGCTTTCTTGACGAATATCTGGCATTCCTTAACATGTGGTGCACATGATGTGTAGGCATATATAGATTTAACACAATCCTGGCTCTTCATTTCCAGGTGTGGTTCCAAAACAGACGAGCAAAATCCAGACGTCTAACGGGGATCCCCGCATCATTGAAGCCCAGCAGCCCCGGCCATTCGTTAAAGCAGCTCCAGAATAGGATGCCAGCAGAGATGCAGATAATGGCCCATTACACGCCGGGAAAGGACTTCAGAACCCCACTGACCAGCAGGACGGAAGATGTGCGGCCGAAGGCCAGACCCCCGCACGGCGACAGCTACGGACATTACGGCGTGTCTCGGGTTTACGAGGCAGCTGACGGGCACCAGCAGACAGATGCTGCAGCGGTAGCTCACAGCGGTGTCCTGCATTACCGCAAAGAAAATACGCATCTTCCGCAGCACAGCGTCAGTAACCAGCCCAAGCATGTTCTGGTGGACTACGACAACTTCCCTCCGAACAAGACTATCGGACCCGAGATGAAAGTTGTGATCCCGCCATTGCCTTCATGCACCACCTTCAGCAGGTCACCACCCAAGGGGTCGATGCCCCCGCTCGGGACCATGCGGGCGGAGACCGGGCTGGGCGGCTTCCGAAGTTTCTCCCCAATCAATGACTCCGAATCCGGCGACAAACTTTCGGATTCCGATTCCGACTGGGAGACCGGAACGATATCTGACTTTAACGACTTCATTTATAATTAGTAATTTCGACAAAAATCGTGTTTCTATTTTGAATATGTATTCACATCCGTAATACAAAGTATTGCTCTGTTCATAATTTTCGCCGAAATTATTTATTGTATTTAAGCAACAAAAAAAGCCATTAATCACACATTTACAAATTTTTAAATAAAACACCGATCGACACGTTTCTATTATCATTAAATGATTTATCAATACACCTTCTATCCTAGTCAGAATCGTTGTATTTCTGCATAATAAATATTTTAGGGGCGGTCAGAGGCCAGGTATATACACGTTAACAACGAAAAACAGAACATTGCCAAAAGTTATCAAATCAATAATTTATTTCCCCCCCCCCCAAGCAAAACCAACAAATATTTACAAACGGAAAATATACTACAATAAAAGCAGAACCATTTTTACAACTGTACAGTATATACACAAAACCCTTCATTTCTAGCCAATGAAAATTAAAAACCTCTTTATGCTTGCATTTCATAAATGACCAGAAGATGTCCTTCTAGGTGAGCATGTTTCTGCAAATTCCTACAATTAGTGTGTCAAACAAATGTCACTTCCTGTAACATGCCTCTACAAATACCACACAGATATGGCCCCTTTTTGGCACAAAACATTTTGAACTGGTGGCACAAAATTTAAGCAATATTGGGTGGTAAACGCATCTATTCAGAAGAGCCTGAGGTAGTTAAAGTCTAATGTACTTACCAATTCATGTACTACGAGCGGATACATTGTCTGCACCTGAAAGTTTCTAACATGCAAGTTGTGATATTACCAAAATTCAGCCGGGAACATTTTCGCTTTTAGGCATCGCATTACTAAAAGCAGGAAATGCTTACTGAACACAAAACAAATGACAAAGAACATGAGAAGCTGTTGGAGCAATATTGAAAACCCACCAGGACTGTCTAGCCTGCATCAACATCACCATGAATGTAAAAAAAAAATCAGTTGGGGGGAAGGGGGGGGGGGGGGAGAAGGAGAAAAGTACACAACTGGCAAGAGAACAAATATTTGGCTTAAAAACATGGAATCTTGTGGATACAGGACAAGCATTTCATGAAATCCTTTGCATGGGAACTGCCTTGACGACCGACAGGCAGCTCTGCAGACAGAAGTTCTCCTTATGATGCAGAAGACAGCAGTGAAACATCACACTTTGTTAGTGTTGTTGGCAGCAAAGGCGTGAAGATTTCCCATCTGACTCAGGCCGCTCTGAATGTGAGCTATGTGAATCTCAACGTTATTCTGAAAACAGCTGGGGGGGGGGGGGGGGGGGGGGATCACAAATATATTTCACCACCCTCAAATGGTGAAATTTCCGGTTATAAAAAATTTTTTCCAAAGAATAAAAAAGGGGAAATTTTTTCCCACCTGTGAAAACTT
>JAABNY020000038.1:18594714-18626833 GCA_015164015.2 Brevimyrus niger
CGGGCGGGAGGGGGAGGGGAAAGGGAAGTGGGGTCGGGGGTCAGAGGATTGGGGGGGAGGGGGTAGGGGAGGAAAAGGGAGAGGGGGGGGGGGGGGTCACGAATAATAATTCACCAGCTCTAGAATGTGAAAGTTCACGTTATAAAAGATTTTACTGCAATGATCAAGAACGGGAAATTCTTACCTCAAGTTGGAACCATCTATAGAGCCCTTGATGTCACTCAGGGAGTCAGACAATGACTTAAATTCAAAAGAATTAAAGTCGTTCCCTTCTGCCAGACCCTATGGACCAAAAATGTAACTTGAGTCGAGTCTTGACCTGGCCTGATGGTAAGACACGTAGTGGACCTACCAGACTGACAGTGTGAAGTATAATGAACAGCCATCACAAGCACTACAATTACTGGAAAATTGTGGGCAGTTCATAGAAGGCCTTAAATGGGACATCTGTCATTACCACACCTGCTGCTATGGACAAAGCCAAGACCCGTTATGGCTATTGATCCAATGTCCCTCCCTCCGTCAAGCCCTCTCCAAAAAGACAGAAATGCAATTATGGAAAAGATTGCAAAATAAACAGCTTTGTTAAATGAACACATAATTTGAATAAACAGTATCCTTCACAATCAGGATTAGCTTCCAGTTCTGTGTATGGCTTCGCAAGCTAAGACTCTGCCCGTGATCAGAAGATCCCTGGTTTGAGCCTCAACAGAATCGTCACATGTCTGTGGGCCCTTGAGTAAGGCCCCTAACCCCCAGGGGCCCCACATCTTGGCTGGCCCTGCGCTGTGACCCCCAAGCTTTGGAGAGCAAGATGGGGTCAGCAAAGAAGGATTCCAATGTATCTGTACTTGGCAAATTAAGCAAGTTCAGTTGGTTGTGTAATCTGGCATTGGGGTATTTTGGCAAGTTTGACTAGATTCATTACTTTGGAGCTGAAAAACAAAGATAACTGTCCACCACAGAGAGATTTTGCCAATTTCTGCTGCAGCTCAAATGTCCGATTTATACCCTTACTGTCCAAATTGATGTTCTTCAAAAGATTTGGGTTTGCCCCATTAATGCTGAATTTTACAGCTGATTTGTTGTAAATCATGCATTACTTTTTCCAGTGTTACAGCATTTAATTTGGCAAATTTAACTAGACTTCCCAGCTCTTAATGGCAGGAGTCAGACAGCATGTGAGCATGAAAAACCACCTTTATCTGCAGGAGGAGCGCAGTGAGCCCAGAAATCAGGTTGGTGAGGCTCTGGCTGCGGACGCGCCGCCGGCTGCCGTGGAGAGCCTGCAGGACTGTCTCGCGGGCCTCGTCCTCACAGCGTCGTCGCCGGTCGGTCGGAAGCTTGGCTGGCTGCATGCCCTGCTCTGGGGCCAACTGCAGACCACAGATAAACCCAGGTTCCACATCTGTAACTGAAGCTTAACATCTAGCGAGAACCTTTGGTCTAATCAGCAATAACTAAAGCAGTAGTGGATGCGGAGGAGACATCACTTGGCCTCGGCCCCCCCAAAATACAAAACGTCTGCCTCTTGTCTGACTCGGAGCGAGAGGCCTCACCTCGTAACAGTACTGCTGCACTTCATGCAGGACTTTACTCAGGTCCTTGTTGAGACGCTCCAGGTCCAAAACAACGGCGGCATACCTCTTTTGGAACTCAAACCCTATAGACACGGAGCAAGATTTCTGTCGAAAGCAGACAGGCGTCGCAGAATTACATCGATGAACGTCACCAAACTGAAATCCACAGCAAAAACCTCGTCGATGCAATATCATGTTTCATACAGCTGCTGAAATTCATTCAAGTCCTTCAAAATCTAACTCCAAGGCAAGCCTTTCATTTGACAGCAATGTGAGAATTTGGGATGAACAAATATCATTATACATTGATACAGAGCAACTACAAACCAGTTTCTCAGCCTCTGCATTCATGTCCTTTAACCGTCTAATGTGTTCCTTCTTGACCATCAGGATCTTTGACAGCCTTGTCTGAAACAGAGATGCTTCGTAATTGAACGTTTCCAGCCCATTTCTCAGGAGCGCCTGCTGACGCAGCTCTTGCACCTTCTATCACGTGCAAACAGATTGCAAACACAGGTGGCCCGTGTTTGGACACGCTTACCACTTGCACAAGGAAATTGACAGGGAAGCCGCCCAGAGTTTCCCCTTCGGCAGCAAACAGCTTATTCTTCCACGGCGACTGGCCCAATAGCGGGTCACCATCCTGTCCGAAAAGCCAATCAGGTTTAATCTAATAAACAAACATTCTATAGGCTTGTACCAATCAAAATTAATTAGCTGGTAAGTTACCAAGACAACCGGCTCGGCCGGCAGGGGGTACGACACGCGAGATGGGGTCAGAAGACCCTGGAGATGATTGGGCCGCCGTTTGAGCACGAAGGCCGAGATGGGCATCGTTTCGTGGGGCTCGTTGCTCTGGAGGAAGGGAGAACAGGTGACAGGTCACGGTAAAGCTGAACGTGAGAGGCGGGGAGAGCGACTGGCGGGAAGCATGCAGCACTCACGAGAAGCTCGTAGTCAGGCACAGTGTGCGTCCCCAGACCGGTTCTGTCGAAGGTCACCCTGTAAGTGGCTGCACCGGTGTCCACAGCATCAATCTGTCCAGTGAACAGGCCGTCGTGAATTCCCCTTAGGCGGGCTTGGGCACAAAACACAGCACACGCCTGTTACCATGGGGACATGCCACGGACTACCTTAATTCTAACTGCTTAAACTTCTTGGGTATGGCTGCTTTTACTTCTAAAGGATGTTAAGATGCATTATTTACTTAAGGATGGAAATTAATTTTATGTGATTGTAGGCTTAGCCCCCCCAGCAGGGTCAAGAACTACCTATGGTTGGGTTTATACATTATACTCAAATAAATGAATGCAATGCAAGACAGATTAAAGAACAGGAGGCTTGAAATTACGCTTCTCTCTCCAGTAGGTGGCCCAGAAAGGTCTCTCGGCTCTGCCGTTTCTGAACAGTCCCCCAAGCTTACCAGTGACTTTCGTGCCGATGACCAAAGGCAGAGGGATGTTCTCTGGTAGGTCTTTGCAGTGCGACACATCAGTCAGCTTCCTCTGCTGCAGCAGGCGGATTTTCCGTCTCTTGTCATTCAGCAGTGATCGCTCCTCTGTGAAGAAAGCGGACGAACACCTGACGGGGAGAGAGGGAGACATTCAGCATCGTAAGGCCGATTTCCAACCGGGGCCAGAAATTAAGAGAACAACAAACCACAAATGCAAATAGAGCAGACATCTAAAGATGTCCATTACCTGGCATTCCCTATGCTTCTTGAAAAGTAATAATATCACCCTTCACGAGGGCCTTAACCCCAATTGCTTTGGTGATGTTGGAAACTGGCTAATCCTATGTTCTGAACCCAAATATTACCTCACTTCGATATATAGCTCTGGAAAAAAAATAATAATAAAAAATTATGAGACCACCGCATATTTTAGATGAATCTACATTGCTGGCTTAATTGTGGTTTTGCTGGCAGAAGGTTACACTGAGCTGCGGGCTGCTTCCAGACTCACAATTTCTAAGACATCAGTACACAAGAACAACGTGAAACGGGAGACACGGAATGACCTTCAGCAATGCGAAATGAGTTGGAGGATGACGTCAAGTGACCTTCAAAGACAATGGGAAACATTCAGTGCAGGTGTGAAGTGCGCTGCTAGGAAAAGTTCGTAACAGGCTGTTAGAAGCAGGACTGAAGTCCTATAGAGCCAGGAAGAAGCCCTTCATCACTGAGAAGCAGGGAAGAGCCAGGTTGGAGTTTTACACAAACACAAGCCCATACATTGAGAAATGAGTGAAACTAAATTTGCTGTGGTCTCAATTTTCTCCAAAGCTATACATGCATGCCGTGCCCAACACAGAGTGATACAGAATATATGAAAATTAACCAATTTCCTCACAGAAATTAAGCCCCAGTGTTTTCCCCATTATACTGAAGTAGTGTTTATTTTCCACATACATGGCCCGATTTGTTGTAACCCTAGAACTCAAAACATCGACATACAGTCCTATAAAACAAGAACATATAAACATATACTACACCGTCTCGGCTTCCCCATCAGCCTCCTTATCGTTCCCCATCCCACCCGGGTGAGCTTCCTTGTTTTCAGGTTCGGGAAAGATTCCTTCAGACAAAGACAGAAGTCATTGTCGCCTTCAAACAAGGGCCTATGAAAAGAAACCAGAACATAAAACGTAATTTAAAAAAAAAAAAAAAAAGGACCAAACCCACAATCGTACCATCTGAACATATCACACCTGGCTTGCTCACTGGAGGCTTTGGCCAGGCAATAATGTAAAGTACATTGCCTCAAAACAATGTTGTGAAAGTGCAATGTGTAAATAAATACTGAATTGTAGGCGTGTGACTACTTCAGGCGGGACAAGGCTTACTTGTCGACGTCCGAGTAAAACCACTCATAAATACACCACTTGTGGGCCTTGGGAAGTTTCAAGAGGTTCCTTAACCTCAGACCGATCTTCTGTGAGGCCTTCTTGTCTGGTGCTGGAACACTCGCAAATTTCTGTACCAGACACCAGAGACAGACCTTTTAAATCACCCTGAAAGAGTCCACCTCCCCCAAACATTTCATATGCACCTCTATGTACAAACTATACCACACAACTGCCACCCCCCCCATTCTGCCTTAATGACTGTGCTTAAAGACTAACTAAACAGATCTTACTTGTTCTGAAGGTTCTGCTCACCTGAGGTACAGTGGTCACTCGCTGGCTTCTTCGAGGAGACCGGAAGTTGGCCGCCTGTCTGCTGTCCTCCTCACAGACCAAACGGCTCTTTTTTGAATTTCTGGGCTTGAATCCAAAACAGATGGTATGATTTACACCTACCATCCTGAACTCAAAAATGTTTATTAAAATAAGGACTAAGGTGGTACCTTTTTCTTCATCAGAGGTGTAAAAAAAATTAAAAATAAAGAATATTATAATGGGGCTTTAATGAGCCTTGACTGTACAGCTACAGGACTCCGCTATAGTTCACTGGAAAGTTGAAAGAGTACTTGGCATTATCAAACTTAACTTTCATATACAAATGGCATATATATGAAATCATGACCTACTACTTGGTCCCCTTCATGAGAGGTACACCGCAAAAGGACAGAAGAAATTAAAAATGCTGTAAATGGCACGTTAACTCCGGGAATTCCTGCACACGCACAGTGGGCTACTGCCATGCTTTTATTATGAAATTCAAAGAGGTTACTAACATACTATTAGCTTTTCATACAAATTATGAAGTCCAGGTAGCACATTTTGCTGGCTGCCAAAATCATTGCGGGTGTAACACCCTTTTATTGCTTTATGGATTAATTATGTTTTTTGCATGGCCGAACCCTCTTTCAGGTTATGCACAGTAAACGTGACCACGCTTGATGAGGGGAGAATATGCACAATTCAAAAGCACGCAACTTCTTAAGCACTTTTTCTGACTTAACTACCTTATGGAAGAATAGACTCCACTATGTTTTTATCCAGTTATTTCAGAAAAAAATTGCCTCAAGAATAGCTGAAGTGTAGGCTAAAGTGTACAAGGAATTTTGGAGGAGCGTTTGGAGAATCTCTCCTTTGTCTTGCAAAATGAAGTGCAGCCGTGTACCACTGGTCAAGATCACTGAAAACTAGCCTTCCGGACAAAAGTGATCATTAGATGAAAAAAAAGTTCTATTAGGTATAGTGAAGGCATGTGGCGATAGTAGTAAAAAGAATAAAGTTTCTCTTAATATCCAAAGTCCGTTACATCCAGTTGCTGTTAGCCTAGAACACAACTACAGGACACCTTCTACTCATGCCACACCCCAGCAGACACACTTGTGGTATAGATTAATATATTGTACATGTAGTAATCCAACTTTACCTGAGCAGATGTGTGATTTAATAATCCGAACTACGCATGTATCTGCACTGGATAGCACCGGCACACCACACGGCTTGTAGCTGGAACTACATGTCCGTTATAGCCGAACAGAACTACAGCTAAAAGCAACCCGGGGGACCAAATTGTTTGTCTGACATAAGCAAAATTCCGTTATATTCGATGCTTTTTCTGCATGTTCCTAAAGGCACAAGGCCAGGAGCAGCAGCCCTTGTACATTAAAAGGTATGAGGGAGGAAGAGAACAAGAGATGGACAGACTCATCGGTGCAGCGTTGGCAGTGAGGCAGACACTGTGCCGTTCTGTCATGGTACGGAGGGAGCCAATCAGGAAGCTTTCCATATACCAGTTGATCTACATTCCTACCTCACCTATGGTTACGAGCTTTGGGTGATGATGGAAAGAATGGGGTCAGATACAAGCAACAGAAATGAGCTTCCTCTGCAGGGTGTCTGGGCGCGGCCTTGGAGATGGGGCTAAGGGCGCAAAGAGCCGCTGCTGCTCCACAGCGAACAGAGCCCTGGGAGGTGGTTTGGGCATCCATCTAGGATGCCTCCTGGACTGCATCCTGTGGAGGTATTTCCATGTCCAACCGGAAGCCCCGGGACAGACCCAGGACAAGATGGAGAGATTTTCTCTTTCAGCTGGCCTGGGAAAGCCTTGGTATCCCTCCCCCCCGAATGGATGGAAGAAAAGGGGTAATCCCATGCCAAATTTAATCAAAAAAACAGTGATTTGTTTTGGCAATTAGCCGAGTTAAAATGGAATGGCTGAGACAAATGCAGTGAACATAATCTGTGTGGCTGTTAATGTGAGGCAAGCATCTTACCATCTCCATTGGGGAGCAGGTACCCCTTCCCCTGGAGTTCTGGGGTCTAACTACACTGTACTTCTCATTCCATGAATTTGCCAGACTTCCTTCTGTAGTACAAGAAATGAAAGAGGGAAATTACCCAAAATTCCTCTGAAGGGTCCCACATGGTCATCGATAAGGTAATTTGTATGGATGTATATACACCTATCGTTTGCTTTCAAAATTGTCTGTGTGTGTGTATATATATATATATATATATATATATATATATATATACATACACACACAGCAAGAATATATCCCCCCCTCCAAATCATGAGCAAACAGAGTATCATTATCCACTGTCCAATTCACGTTTCAGATGGAACCCAGTGTGACCAGATAATATACGTTACCTTTCAGGCTAACGAGAGCTTTAGCTGAGGAGCCTAAACACAACAGAAAACATTAGGGGCAATCAAAGCACAATAAAAACAGACCACAGATCAGTAATTACACATGAGAAACACAGCAGTAAAAACTACAAATATATATATATATATATAAATAAAAAAAGAGACAAGCAACAGCACTATGCATTATATTTCTCAAGGAGCTGCTCATTTGTTCCACTGGGGAGGCTGGCATCACCCTCAGTCGCTCGCCACCTAGACGACGTAATCAGGGGGGAAAGACCTACATGACAATTAGCCAACCATGCATTCGCCATGTGCATATGCAAAAATGATGAATTAATCTAATGCAACACAAAAGTTACAATTTCCTTTCAAGAATTAATATAGCAAGGTACATTCATGCTGTATAAGAAAGGAAAGCCATTAGTAAGACCGTCCTTTAGCTGGCAAGACAGTATTTGTAATGGAGCAGTGGCAACCTTAGGTTTAAAAAGTTTACTGAATGGCAAAAGACCTCGGATGAACTTTTCATAGATTCAGCCACAAAAAAGTGGTAGAAACAGTCATTCAGCTCCCACCAAAAACACAAAACATGAATGCCTCACTTATTTTGCCGGGAAAATAATTCATTGCCGATTCAGAGAAACTGACAAGTCAACCAACATCAAAACAAAATAATAAAGTGACAGGCAATCAGACCTAAACAAGAATAACGTTATTACGCCACTTAATATCCATACTCTTATGATCAGTTCGTACTTTACTATCCACATAGAAAATCCGTCTTTTGTTGCCCTTTTGACCAGCTGGCTATGCAACTAATCAATGTAGCTACCCAGATGGTGAACTGAATAAGTCAGTAATGCTGTCAACGGAAAGGGGCATACCTGCAGAAAAACAACAAAACTCTCTAAGTACCCTGTCTACTACCCTTCCACTTTACCAGGGCTTGCTTACGAGCTATGTGCAAAATAAACCACATGTAAAACTGAGGTCAGCGTAAAACAGTCATTCAGGACATCTAGTGTCATACCCATCGTACTGTCTAACACCATTCCACTGAATGACAGTAAGCTATCGAAATAACACACGTTTAGTGAGAATAACTAGACAGCTAAAGATACTTACAAATAACTACGACTATTTGCGATGTACAGATATAGCCTGAAAATATGATACGTCACATAACTCACGACTAGATGTATAACATTATAACGCAACTACTTAAACAAAACTGGTTTTAGAAGAGACTATTTTAAGAAATCCTGCACTTTAATTTGACTAGCTACTCACTCTCGTCAGGCAATTGCTCCAGCTCCGCCATCTTGTATCCGCCGCGCCGCTTTTCAAAGGAGAAGGGTCCAATTGCAGTGAGGGGCGTTCCAATAAAAAGAGGAACGCCCCCTAAAGGAACGCTCCTCGTCGTTCTCATTGGTTCTTCTGCCATTACGCTTAACGCCCATGCCCACACCAGGAAGCAAATTTTGCCGGGGGCTTCCTACTTTGCTTATATGTATGAAAACCGTTTTCTCGTGAGACACAATGAATATAAATAGTTATCTGCTGCTACTAATGCTTAACTTGGTTGAATATCGTTCGCATTATGATACCGTTACTATTGTACTGTTGTTTCACTTAACTGCCGTTTTCATGTCTGTTTTAGACAGCGAATCCTCCAATCCCCTGTCCTACACATTTATTTCATACCTCAACAACCCTGATCCATCTACTAATTATCAGTGTAGGACAAGATGTTTTAGGGTAAGAAGTACCTATACCGGACAGGGGGTCACGAGGACAAGGATTATGAACCCGCGATCCGGACATTTAAAAATAGGCAGGCTACGCCAATTCCTGCTTCTGGAACGCTGGAACATTATAATCAGGGGTGACAGATTACGGTTGATCCTAAATTGTAAATAATTATTTATATACAAACACAGCCAATAACGAAGTGTACTGTAGCTGGCAAACAAGGCTACATACACCGTATGATCATACTGTAAAACAAAGATAGCTAAACACGGGACACGGTAAGAGATGACAAACTGCTGCAGAACATATCATTGGAAGTGGAGTATGTTCACTTAATGATTGACAAATGACGCTGAAAGAAGAAGGAGGTAGTACTAACCTCAACGTCATGTCAATATTTTACCAACACATTCAATTAATAAATCATCTTTTAAATGTGTTTGAATGTGAATTTTTTTTAAATCTCCTTTTTTATTGTAAAGAGCCATCTAGTTAAATGTGACGCACGTCTTACAGAAAGCACGTTAGCAAATTAGATTTACTCCCTCACGGTGCCACAAGATAATTGTTTCATATTGCCAAGATGCATGAGTCAGCGCTGCTTATCCTAGGTCCGAGGATCTAACTTCTGCAGGGTGCTCGATCGCCAGAAACAGTGCGGGGCATGAACGAATTAGTTACTGTTAAGGTCTGAAGCCTGGTGCAACTAGCTGTCAGAACATCTCATTAACGTGACGGCTGCACAATTTTAGTATTGCGACTTGTTAACTTTGACAAAACACGCACTATGTTCTGTTGTTTATCGAGATGTCACTAAGGCTTAAGAGAAAACGCATTAAAAGTTACACGCAAACAGAACTCGCCGATATGTACCACTCTTTATGCAAAATATATTCATGACTAATTTCTTCCATTGAGGTTCGCCAGTACTGTACTTCGTTTCCAGACGCAAACATCACGGTAGGGGCGTACCTGTTTTACAGAAACACCCTCTTATGGCGGCTGCGGTGCATTATGGGACAGATGCTGCGGTGCACCCTGGGACAGAGGTTGCAACTGGGAGGCTTGTTTGAAAGTGATTGTTGGTATCTGTTTTATTTAGTTGTGGGGGGATTATAATTTAAAAGCATACAAAACTACGAAATGAAAAACATAGTGAAATTCAATTGATACCGTGGAACGCAATCTAAAAAATAAGCAGCAATGTATAAAATGAAATAAAAAAAACAACGAACCTATTCGCTCACTGTCAGCAGTAAGCATTTGAGGTTCCTATCCAATGAAGAAAAACATTACTTATTTAGAGGCTCGAAATAAATAGCCGAGTCAACGACTGACAAGTGCCACAGCAACTCTTCACAAATGTATTACTGGTTAAATGTCTAATACTATACAAAAATAACTTAAGGACAAATATGCATTTAAATACAAGATTTTGAAGTGAATAGTTTCTGAAGGTTAAACACCCCCAGAAAACTGCAATTACTTATGATGCGCTGTATTATATCTTAATTACTTTACACTGCACATCACAACGCTCTCGAGAGTTAGTTGGAAACCTAATTTACTGAAATCATAACCTCATTGTCCCTTTGCTTGCAAGATAAAACACAAATGAAATCTTAAGTGGGTCTTCCGGGGATGAACAGCACGAACTTTCCATCACCAATTATGGCACGGTAAACAAGAAGATATGCTTCAGGAAACAGAGTGGACAAAAGCTCCTAGAGCTATTTTGGATATGTCAAGTAATGAAAAAATAAATGTTTTTGTACTTTCAAAAACAAAGTTAGAATTTTATGCAAGATGTACTGTAGGTCTTACACAGAAAAAAACTGTGCAATTTATAATGGGGCAAAAGACAGCTTTATTCTACCGATGAGAGTGAAATCATTTTACAAAGTCTGTAACATTACAATCCCCAAAACACCTGAAAACTAACAGTGTTAGTCTTCATGAAGACGGAAAACAATATCAAAAAATACAACTGAAGTCCTCATTTTGATCAATAAGATTTTTTTTTGTTTTCCCCTTAATAGCTATACTAGGAATTCTAGTAATGGTCATCAACAGTAAGTGAATGAGCCCTGAATGTGTTTTCTGAATATGGGCCCAAGAGAATGTCCACACCTCTCTTCAAAAATGAGCCATTTTCCATAACTGTTCTTTGTACCCATATTGTGCAAGCACTGTTACCCAAAAAACAAGATGCATTTTGCACTGGATACAAATGTTGCATATCCAAAATTAATATGAGTTTTGAATACCTCACCTATGACTTTGCATACTATTCTTACTTCTAACAATTTCTATTGTATTTTGAATTTGCAGAAATAATAGTGGGAAGGGGGAGGGGGATGGGGTAGTGGAAGAAGCTGGATCAGCTGCATCTTTATACTTACCTACCTGATATATGTCTTTTTTGTTTGCTTACAACAGAGTTCAGCTTCCAATACTTGCTGCCCCCAGGACTGTTTAAACAGAACCATTTTCAAAAATGCTTTCAGTACAGGCCAGTCAAAGCTTTGAAGCACAAATTAAACAAAGACAAAAAAACTCCGCAGTGCTGAAATCTGATTTTGGGATACGACACTACACAGCGTTTTGCTTATTTCAAACTACCGACAAAGAGTGAGACGGGTATCGTTTGGACATCGGAGGCTCGTCAGCTGAAGGACGTCCGCTCTGCGAGATGGAGGCCAGGAGCCCCCCCAAGACATTGCCGATTCGTCAGATCTGACAGCCTCACCACAGGGACGTCTGGTAGTTGAACTTAATCTTCAGCAGGTATTTGAGATAAACCTGTGCCACATCATACACGATGTATCTAGGGAAAAGGGGAGGTTAAGGAATACCGAATAATCCTCTGTGGAAGATCATCATCATCACCCTTACTCATCAGCTTCACAATGTGTACTTTCCATACTGTAAGATCTACACTACATCATAGAGCTTACAATGTACCAGTATTCACACTACTGATCTGGTTCATTATTACTATCCCTCACCCCATTGAGTTACTCTGCGACTTACCAGACCCAATTACCTGGCCCAGGCATGCAGGCTGTGGAACAAACTAAAAATGTGGTCGGGCCTGGAAACAATGATCTATATATACACATAATTTAGTTCATTTTGCACCAATAAAATTATTTGGTGAAATATTTGTTAAGTCAGCCAGTTTGGCAACAACACAACTGTAGACAAATATCATACAACAAAAGGATCAGCATTTAATAAGAAATATGCTGGTTTCTCAGCTCCTGTGCGAAATGAAACATTTGAGAAAGTGGGCAAGGAATTTAATCGGCCAATAAGGAACCTTCCCTGGGGTCTTTCTGATAGAACTCAGTGGAAGTAGTACTGGCCTTCCATGTACAGAAAAGGATACTCATTGTATAGCAGACTCGTGTCGTCGATATTGGTGTTGACACCTTTACCCAAGGGCACCTGCACGCCATCCAAAAACACAGAAGCACTGGGATCTGGGGCAGTTCTTCCCAGACCTGCACAGGAGGAGCAGAAAGGCAGCCATTTTGTTAGCCAAAACGAAAACAGCATTCTAAGCACTGGATTGAACTAGCACACATCTGCAGATCACATTGTGGGATTAGCTGTGTTGTGCAAGATCTTTACCTTTCACGCTGTGCTTGCCCTTTGGTAGTTTTGTAATGTGCGAAGCTTTCTTCAGTTCATGCCTGTGAAAAGATAACATTATACACTCACAGTAATACACTCACCATAACGTTTTCACCATGCAAAGAAACTCAGAACAGAATACAAATCATAAAAAAATTACACCTATCACGATCAAGCAGTTAAACAGGGGATTTTTCAGTAATAGCTTTGTTGAACAAAAGTGAATGAGATTACACTAAAGTCTTAACACTGAAAATAAGACATAATAAAATAAGATAATGAGATTGCTAGTGTTATAAAGGCTGTGTGAGACAATATTTCAGCTCATGCTGTGAAGAAAATATTCCTGCGATTATGCTGTAATTAAGTAACATGAGAATTGCATTCAGAATGACTACCACAGAAACAGAAAATGACTATATTTCTTATACTGGGAACATCAACTGAGAATCAGCTTTCATATCTTGATGGCTTCCGAAATGAACTGTGTGGCCCAATGAGCAAAGATATAAAACATGCATTTAAAACTATCTTGCTTTACAATAAAATATAATACCACTATTGAAGTGTACTGTTGTTTTTAAGAGACACTTACATGTTGCCAAGGGCGACCTCTGCTAGCAAAATGAGACCCACAGGGTTGGACTGGGAAGTGTGACAGTAGTTTGCGCTCTTGGACACCATGTCAGCGAAGTACACGCCTTTGCCGAACATGTAACCTGTCTGGAATTTCCCACGAAAAGAGCACAAACACACAAAAACAATTTAAGCCACCAAGTCGCAGTTTGACTAGGTGTGTTTACACACGTTAGAAAGGCTTTAGTGCTATGGGGGGGGGTCGTGGGATTATAGTGCGTCGTCACTCACCACTGGGGCTTCTGGGGGCGCAATGCGCAAACCCTGAGACAGAATGCCAGCGTAGTTGGTGGTGCGGGAGCCGTGCCACAGCAGCTGCCGATTGGGCAGATCCTGGAAGGGCCGGTAACGCTGGTACTCGCCATCCCTTACCACCCTGAAGATCTGAAAGAGGCAGGCAGTAAGCCTGGAGTTGTAGGGCCCCCATTCCTTCCACACACTATTTAATAGCACAAAACATTCTCGATTCCCTCCAGCCGTTTAAATTAAAATCAATATAATTAAAATAAATCATGACCACTTCGTATAATACGGTAATATACCAAAAAACCCTCACCTCCTCTACTTCAAGCGTGTAGGTATTGTGTGTAGCAGCATGAGTATTCTTGACATAATCCAGGATAACCTGAGCTTCTGAAGAAGACTTGTCCACAACCTGTGTGAATAATGTGCCGAATGAGCTGGCAGAACCACTTAGAGGGATGCTGAGGTCCCTCATGTGAAGTGAATATGGGACAGGCACACTAAAAACTAAGACCAAAAATACCTCAATCCTAGTTCTGAGCTTCTCATAGTTGATGTCAATCGGGTCTTTCTTGTTGTCTTCTGCCCCACCGCGGAGGAGGCTGTAGGCCACCTCAATGTCCAGAAGGTTGTCCAACATCTGCACTTTGGCCTGTGAGGTGAGACACACGATCATTTCATATTCATTCCCTTTAAACACAAATGGTATCTGGTCAAATTAGTTTGTTGCCGAGTGCTTTTAAGATTTCTCCATAACAATTAAAGAAAATAAATATTAAAATCAAAACAAGCCGGCAGAATGCTGCTTACAGGCAAAACGGCATCAAAAACCAAGCGTGACCAAAGGCCTCACCTGAATGTAGTCAAGATTATTCAGTAGTGGTGGTTTCTTCATCCCAAAGTCATGAGGTATCAGCGTGTAAAAGCGGTTGGACAAATCCAGGACTTGGGACTCCGTGACACCAGCGGACACAGCCTGGAAGGTGAGGACACAGTCAACATTGGTTATTTACGTGTGCTAGGGGAAGCACGCGTGTGCTGCGTCTTGCAAGACGGGCTCTGCTCACCTGCTGCACCTCACTCAGCAGGGCGTAGGCCTGCTGGATCTGCCGCTTGCTCAGCTTTCCCAGGGGCATCTTCTGCAAATCAATCTGAGGGGTGGAGGGCAACCATTAGCCGTTAGCAGCTAGCAGCTAACCTATCATCTGCTGCCTCTGAAAGCCTCAAGAGAGAACCGCTGTTAGGTACCTAAAACAATTTTGCACAGTGCAGGGGATAAACCATGCGAGTAATACTATCGTTTGGATTCCTATAATTCCAGGTATCTCCTGATCGTGTATTTTTTTCCAGAGAAAGTGATTGGTATTTAGACTAGTTCATATGTTTGATTTGCTGTTATCAAACATATGAACTGGTAGCATCAAAAAAGCAAAACTGGGTCCTTCAGTCTTCCACGTGAACGCACCTCAAATTCCACCATGGCCTTCTTCATGCTTTCCACATCAAAGATCATCCTTATCAGGTCTTGCACTGGTTTCTCCAGGTTGGACTTGGTGCCAGCGCTGGCGGTCAGCATCTTCACGGCCTCCTCATCCTGGACGAGGATGAAAGTCAGTCAGCCCCATAAATTATAGTCGTCAGTAAAGCATTCAAGTCATTTTTCTCCTCAGTTTTTCAGAAATATTTCCATGCGAGCGAGAACACAACTTTTACAGTGTAAATTACTGACCAGAAACGAAATTTCTACCCCGCATATGTATCCTAACCATACCCTGGAGATGGCTTAGTCTTTGGTGGCCCTTCTATACACCAGGTCATCTCAAATCATCGCACCCCCATAGATCACTGCACCTGTCCATAATCGATCTCCAGAGGGTAGAACTTGTTGGGGTATTTGGTGAAACTGGTTGTCGTCCAGGCATTCCCCGTCTTCTCCTCGTACAAATTCTGGAAGTTGTCCATGGCCGAGTTCTTGTCGTAGAATTTCTCCAGCTTGTTTCCACCGATTGTGGTTCCTACACGCCCCCAGGACCTGAACACCCAGTAGCTGCAGAGAATGGTGAAGAGCCGACAGTTGGACCGCGGGGGGCACCTTCAGTGTCAAATATCCCACACAACTGTGTCCCTCATCCACAAGGCAGACCTGGATGTATTACGAGATGCTTTTGGCTGGAGAAGCAACACTATCTGACAAGAGGTGGGGATTTTAAGTGTGCTAAACAGATTGTTTAACTGACTCCTCAATGGTTACTTTGTCAGTTGAAAATGTATTTTAAACAGTGCCGTTTAAAAAAACAGTTAAGACGACTAGCTAAAGAAATTGCCAGGTACAGTAACGCAGGCATCCACTAGATGGCAAATCATAGGTGTAAAGGGCCGCAATTGTTCTTGTATGTTTTTCTTTTGTCATTTTGTTTTGGTAGAACAATATAAATGTTTAATTCATTTTCTAATTTATTCACAAATATTTTTATGTGCTTTAGTGTGGTTTGTGTGTGAATTTATGAACGAATTTTGAGTGCACCTGCGCTAATGAATTTTGTCCTGTGGGTGACCCTGTAGTTTGCACAAAGGAGAGGTCCTTTTTAAAGTAGCCTGCAGGTGTAAATGGGGGAAGCTGCTTCTTTGTGCTTAAGCCGCATGAGTTTTATCTCTAATTTGTACTTCATTTACATAACGATAGGATAATCTTATCATACATTTGCATTCCTTGGTGAGCGCAGCGAGGTACGTTTCTATATATAGTTATGATCTGTAATTCCTATCTATGTACGAGACGTTGTGTCTGTGGTTTGTGCATGTCCTTATATAGTTTTCACGGTGCTATAAAATATCGGATGAGATGGACAGAGTTGATGCTGCTCTAAACTTCAAATAAAAGGAAAACGCAAGTACCTTTCGAGACTCTATGGGATCCAAGGGCTGCTACAATACGATACTGCAGCACTGATCACACTCAAGGTTTCTGCTAAATTAATGGATACAGTCTCATTGTCGACTCACCGCTTCTGCACATCATCCTCCAGAAGCTGCAGCTTGTAGTATGAATTGGTCCCTCTGACAATGTCCACCAGACCCAGTGTGGCACTGAAAATCTTACCGTTCTGGTCCAGCACATGGGCACAGTTCTCAAGACCTGCATGAAACACCCCAAGTGGCAGGTACTAAACACACTGTTTCTTCACAGCTCTGCCACTCTCCAAACACACACACGTCTACATAAAAACAGCCGTCTTTAAGCTCCTACCAGAATCTGGGTCCACAGCAGCTCCTCCTTTAACCGTTAGCTTCATTTTCTTGGCTTTGCTTCCTCCTTGAACACAAAATCCACAGCATTCTTTAGAGAGTAACAGTAATATCTCCATTATTTTCCCCAAACTCAACAGCGAGCCCGAGGTGGGCCCTAATCGCGTACCTTTCAGTGATCAGCCCACCTAAGCACACTAGACCTGAGCAACACTCCATCCATCATCTACACCAGTGGTTCTCAACCTTTTTTGCACAGTGACCCAATCCATACCATGCCAGCTCAGTCACAACCGTACATCAAGTATAGACGTAAATTAATGCACGCAGTGCACTCTGCAATTTACGCCAATCAATACCTCTCTCACAAATCTGACTGAATATGCCAGAGAATATTAAATTAAGCATCTGTGGTTTGGCTTTGTGGACTGTTTGAGTGCTCACTAGTTTTGCACTAAGCATTTGCAGAGCAAAGACCCATTTATATAGGTTAATTCTAGCATTGGGGCTGGGAAATCTGATCAATAATCAGCATAGGAACTTGTTGGTTTTAAGATGCATACATTTTCATCTCTGCCTCATGACCCTTTCGGAACTTGCCGTGATCCAAATTTGGGTTGCGATCCATGGGTTGAGAATCGCTTACCTATAGTTCAATACAACACTCCATCCACCATCTATACTTCACCCGTCTTAAATGATATCCTCCTCCTTCAGACTACATACTGTTCATTCATTCCACTAAACAGCAGCTCCACCCCCACCCTGAAGCTCGGTTCCTATCTAGGCCAATCTCTACCTCCCCTGGTTCCCATCTCCACTCCTCACGATTGCCTGTGTCGACCAGATTTAGCCTAGTGCAAATTCCTTTTTTTGTGTGTGTCCGCGATTGGGGAGGAGATTTTGAGGTCATGGAGGAGCGCAGAAGCACGCCCAAAACATGTCTAAAATGACCCTGACATGTGACAGAGACAATGATGACATTAGGTTACAGTTATTTAAATCACACCTACTCCCACTGTGTCCCCTACCTCACGCCCTGGATTCCCAGAAGTTAGACAAAGAGGAGCACATTGAAAACTAAACACTAGATTTCTGTTGTTGGTTGTACATTTAATGCACCTACTCTGAATAGCTGATTCATTTCCATTAACCCAGTGTTTCCCAACCCAGTCCTTGGTGACCCCAAACAATCCATGTATCTGCTCCCTCCCAGCTACCTGCCACATGTGACTGCCTGGGGGTTCCCTACGACCGGGCTGGGAAACGCCTCAATAACCTACTGGGTGGCCCACCTTCCTCTTCGACTCTGCCGGTGCTCTTCCCAGCCATGCCGCTGGACTTGGTGGGCGCAGCTGCGGCGGGGGCTGTGCCTTCCAGCTTGACCTCAGCTCCCCAGGGGGAAATTCCATGAACAGAGATGAGCTCCTGCTTGTCCTTTCCAGAACCCCGGAGGTTGGTGAGGAAGTCCTCGGACACCACTCGCACCCCGGCCTCCTTTACCTCCTCCATCTTCTTAGTCATCTTCTCCACCTCCTCTGAAAAACCAGTCAAATAATTCCTTATTACCACCAAGCAAACCTTGTGTAGACAGAACCACTACATGCAATCCTTTAAAGAGCTTGTTCATGGTTTCCGCCTTTCTATACTCCATTACAGCATTACTGTGACATTTCCACATTGGAAACCCCCAAACATCTCCATCCTGTCATGTAAATACATAACATACATAAATGGACTAGAACATTTGCTAACTATCCTTGAAACACTGCTAGCAATGCCAAAGTTATGGTATAAAATCGTCTGATGACACCAACAGTTCTGATTCCTCTTTCCTCTTGTCTATATCACCTTAAACTAATACTAAATAAAGGTGTTATCTTCAGTTTCTCATCCCTCTTAATTTGCAAATGTTTTGTATTTGTCTCAATCCGTGTGTTAACCTTCCTGTCTCTTAGCTATTTCATATTGTGCTGTTTTTGTTGATTAAACAAAGTCCTTATTCATAATGTCCATAATTATAGCGGGATTAAAAGAAAGCCCTAATGAATTCCAATGAATTCCCATTCAGGATGTGCAACATGACTCAACTCTTTGTGCTGATGCAGAGGTTGGCCTTGTTGACCGTCCCAGTGACCTTCCCCCCCAGTTCCTCAATGGTTACTTTCAGCTCGTCCTTGTTCTTTGACAGCTTGCCCACGGTCAGGATCTTTAACCCAGTGAGAGGCTTATCTGTGGGTGGAGTATAGCACATACAGAATTAACCAGGGCACTGTGGATCACCATGGCCAGTCTCAGATTAACTTTTGTTTCTATTCTTCTAAGAATTTGTAAGGGGAAGTCTTAGGACCTGAGGGTGCGGGCTGACACTCAGACATGCAGGCGGCACTAGAGGTGCTGGTGGTCGGAGCAGAAGGGGCTGGAGCGTTGGGAGACTCTTTGGGAAGCACCTTATCCTGCCGTTTGAACTTGAACTTCTTGAGGAATGGAATCTCGTGGAACTCCTGTGGATACAGTGTGATGTCAAGAAGCTTGATTATAAATAAAAAAAAAAAACAAATGAACAAAAAACAAAAAGAATAGCCCTTACTAAGCATGGTACTTACATCCATCCACCCATCTCTATATCATAAGCCCTTACCCAGTAGAGATATCATGAGGCTAAATCCAATCTCAGCAAACAGAGGGAATATGGCACGCATACAACCTGAATGGGACTGCAGTCTTTGGCAGAGCTTATTCACACTATGGGCAACTTATAGATACTAATCAACTTAATCACACATGTTTGGACTTTACAAGGAAACCACAGTAGCAGAGAAAAACCTTAAGAACATGAGAGCCTGGGCAGGAGATAAAGTCACAACTCAGATTGGACATCTTGGGGACATCAAGACGGACCAACCTTGGGGGAGACCCAATCCTTGCGGTTGGGCGTCCGGGTCTTAAAGACACACTTGGTCCAGGCGGAGATGTTGCCGTTGCAGTAGTACGCGTCGCTCTTGAACACCAGCTGGCCCTGGCAGGCCTCACATGGCTGCAGGACCCCGAAAGCCATGCAGTCCGCCAGACTGTCCACTATCTGACCGGCAGACAACCACACCAACAGTCATTACCGCTAACCACAGATATTACTGGAGTAAGAATTCCCTGAACATAACGATCTCCTGGGGGATTCTGTAATTAAGGTCGGGCAGTCTGCGTAAAAGTACCACAGCATCGTTTCTTCGCCCGTCAAAGTATAACCTTTAGTGTACAAGTTTACAACCTTGACCAGTGCACTAAAATATCGCAAGGCCTCACAATCCATTATCCTCGTAATCTGCATTTAAATCTCGCCAACGTAGCTGCAGTTTTGCTGGTGAGAGAGTTTTACTGCAAAACCAGAGCTGCTGAATGGGCATAGTATAGGAGGACAGGGTCATGAATTCTTGGTTACGGTAACCAGTAAAATAAATGAACAACACAGAATGGATCTGAAGGGAGGACACATAAATCCAGGGGCAATGCAGAACTGGGAGAAAATCCAGGACAAGAAGTGGACAGATAATCGTTAAACTACGACCCCTGGATGAAACCTACATTTGACTCCCCTGAAGGCACCTCCTGCCCATTGGCGATGAGCAGCTCCTTCATGTCGTTGATGGAGCAGAACTTCTTCAGCTTGTCCTTGATGCCCCAGATTAACTGACTCTGCTCCTGTGGAGACAGATGAATGGAGAATGGGGCACTGAGACGGGTTCGATGCAGCCCCTGAAACCCATAGCGAGAAGGAAAACGAAACCAGAAGGAAACCCCAACCTTCATCTGCTTTTCCTCCTTGTCGTCCTTCTCCTTTTTCGTCTTCTTTGAAGCTGCTTCGCCGTCAATCTCATCAGACTTCCTCTTCCTGCAAACATGAGAAAATTTTAGCCCATGAGTGGTTCAACTGCAAAAAGCAAAAGGTGCATTCTGATTTACTAGAAAAACATGGTTCACACAAAACAGAAAAAAATCAAACATTCATGATTTACAAACCAAAAATGCACCAAAAATATCTTTAGAGCATCCAATTTCTCATCACGTTGGTTATAAGGCTGCAATGTCCATAATTATAGAGGGATTAAAAGAAAGCCCTAATGAATTCCCATTCCCCAACAATTTGATGCTCCTTCTAAAGATCACAACTTTCCGCTTGTTGTTCTGACTGATGACACATAAACCCAAATAGCACATATAGGATTAATTGGTCATTTTGTATATGTATGATCTCGGAGAATGATGCAATAAAAACAAAGCTGGCAGGAGTATCCATAATTATTCTGTTTTGCTTTGACAGTGACATTTTAAATGACCAGGTATCCTCCCAAAAGGCATTCCTCATTGGTCTGCAAAATTAATTATAACCCATCAACCACCTGCACAAACATATCTTGGAAACTCCACTGTCTCAGAGTTAATTAAAATATGGGATCATAATAAATAATAATCAGCTATCTCAGAGGGCCCCTCCCTCCGGCATGTCCTGATGTGATCCCTGAAGGCTTCATTAAAGCCCCCCCCCCACAGGCTGCTCTTACCATCAACACCAAATCAAAATGCATGTCAAGGAAAGGAACGACAAACATAACAGAGGGTGTTCATGGGAGGGGGCAGGTGGGCAAATAGAACTATAAAAGCTGCCATTTCCACAGCAGTTGTATCTGGGCTTCTGTCTTGGTGGAAGGAGACCTGCACAAGAAGTTGCAGATACTTCGCTTAGGGGTCTTGTCAGGCCTGATCTTTGTCAGACTCTGACCCCGACAGACAGCCGCCGTTCATCCCCGTCCTCCACGGCCGTGCAGCGTGCACCCTGGTGAGTCACATTACATTTTTTACATTTCAATTTGGCAGATGCTCTTCTTTAAATTAGGAGTCAAATAAGTTCTCTCATCCGGAAAGGACCATTGTCTGTGTGGGATTTCACTGCGAGTTAGATTAGAGGACTGACTGACTGAAGAGTTCTCACACCTGGGTTTAACCTAAAGGTTTTCCCGAAGACCCAAATACACACTGGCCCGTTGAGGAGGAAACTGCCCACCCCCGGTCTAAAGAAAGGGCAAACGAGGATCAGGGTTAGCCGGGGTCCCTGGGGCAGCTGGAGGCAAGGGCCTTGCGCAGGGGCCCAAAAGTGATACGACTGCTCACCTGCTCATGGGATTTAAACCCACAGCACTCCGGATATGGGCACAGATCCACATAGCCACACACCTTCTCAGGCATTTAATCGAGCCATTCTGTGCAGCCAGCAACCCAGCAATGACCAAGTGACTGTCCAGTCTGGTCATTCAAATGTAGCATCTGCTGACCACCAAAACATTATAGATTTTACCATTCATTGTCATCTTTAATTGCCTGAGTAAAGAGTAAAAGCAATAAAATGAATGCCATAAACTGATCACGTCAGCTCAGAGGAAAAGTATCCTGGGGCCTAGACTATGTAGCAGGGTTACTGGCTTATCGGGGTAATTTGTCTGGGCAAAACGCAAGTGAACGAATATGAAGCCCATTTACACAGTGATACCTTAAATCCGACAAATTACCCCAATAAGCCAGTAACCACCACTTCGTAGTACTGGCCACTGGTCATGCCGTACTTCTATTCTGAGCTTAACCCTGCAACACGTAACAAAATCATCTAAATAATTCACCAGGTCGTACAGCACCAAGGCCATTAACCGCTAGATTAACGCAACTGAAATCTGAGTACCAAGAGCACAGACTGAAAAGCTGGGCTGTGGACCG
Source organism: Brevimyrus niger (assembly GCA_015164015.2). Lineage (NCBI taxonomy): Eukaryota > Metazoa > Chordata > Actinopteri > Osteoglossiformes > Mormyridae > Brevimyrus > Brevimyrus niger. The sequence continues at coordinate 18,617,128 of JAABNY020000038.1, forward strand.
CTGCCGTCTTCAAGGCAGGCCACTGTCACCAGGTGCTTTTCCTCAGTGGTAAGGCTGGCATGCATTAAGAGGCGGGTCACTACAAAACCGAAAGGTAAGTTTTAGAGGGACTTTAGTGCTACCCATGGTGCTATCTAGGTTATTCTACTGTGAGTCACCTAATTTGGAAATATCAGCCATAGAAATGTCTGTGTTCTCGCAAATATAATGGGAATGAATGGCATTTTTTTTTCTTTGGCGATTAAATTTTCTTTTCTTTTACCGAACTCCTCGCACCAGTCATATCACAGTGCAGAAAATATTGGCATAGGAGATAATATGTGGGCATAAATTTGAAAAAAGTGGGGTTTTTTGGCTCTTTAATCACCACAGAAAGAATGTCATTCTGTCCCATTATATGAGAGAAGACCAATATTTTAGGCGCTTCTGTGGACTTCTGGGGTCACCGGCCCCTTAAAAACATTCACACAAAAACAGCACACTGACATGTAAATGATATGCAAACAGAAGGAGATTGCTGCCTGACTATCAGAACCCCAAACAAATGACTATGCTGAACCTTAATATCATTGTTGACCATTTCAAAGCTCCATGGATACATATACAGACCAGATGAACTTGTACATTGATTGAGAAAAACAAAACATCACAGGGATTTAAATCAGCGAAACATGAAATGGGGACGCTGGATCATATAAGTGATATAAAACTAAAAAGCTGCTTGAGGTGAGTTTAATATAATGACTTTTTTCCCACTTGTAATAACACTACCTATGTAATACATTAGTTATGAACACTTTCTAAGTACAGTGGTACCTCAGTACTCAAATTCATTAGACTTCGAGTTTCTTAAAAGTCGAACCAACCAGTTAAAAAACAAAAGACCTAAAATTTGATCTAAATCTCACAAGGGGAAATTTGTTTGTAACAGCAGCACACATATGTAACACATATACAAAACCCGAGTTCTGAACAGATTACATTAGAGTTCTGAGGTACCACTGTATTTCCTTGTTTGGTTGGCATTTTTAGTGAAATCTTTTGGCTGTATATCGAATCTGGAGAACATGGACTGCTAAATTGGATCAGTCTCAACTGTGGAAATTATGCGACCACCTTGGACTATTTCACCGTCTACGATTACCCCTTGTTGCCCACCTTAACTCCCTGTGCTGCCCCGACTGCTTTCTATGCAAGTTTTCCACTCTCTCAATAGGTCGCCTGGTCAATGTATTACTGTTGGGCAAGTAGTCTTTTGCTTTATTTGATTGGGCAATCTATTTACGGCAATACTTTAAAATCTTGCTTAAAAACATACTTTTAGTCTCTGCCCCATTGTTCGGTTTTCATCTTAATTTTACTGTTTTGTGCAATGTTGCCTCTCTCTCTGCTTTTATTATTCTTGCACTATTTGTTTTTTTAATGTATTGTTTTGGTGCGCAGAACTGTGGCACAGCAAACATTGTTTTTAAATGTGCTATATAATACGGCTTTATGTGATTATTGCTGGATGTGTCGGAGTAATTTGGTCAAAGGACCCATTCTGGAATTCCAAAACCATCTAAATCTTGGTTATCATGTCCTAAATAACCATGTTGTCAGTTCCCCAGAATCCAGTCTTATTCATACAACACTGATGTATACATGAGTCAAGTTTTTCTGAACTGGTTTTCAAAATGATCACACAAATGGAAAATCATTAGATGACTTGCACGACATCTCATTTTAGGAGCCGTGGACCGGGTCCGTCGGAGCCAGATCCGCTGGAATTGGTCGACCCTCCGAGAAACGGGGCGATGGACCAATCCGGTAACGTGAGCGCGGCCAACGCTTCTCCATCCATTGATGTTGTGGTCTTCCCCAACGTGCCCTACCTGGCTGCTGAGCTGGTCATCGCTGCCCTTTCCACCGCAGGCAACATCCTGGTCTGCGTGGCTGTGGCCATGAACAGGAAGCTCCAGTCGGTAACCAACTACTTCCTGGTGTCGCTGGCCATAGCGGACGTGTGCGTGGGCGCGCTTGCCATCCCGTGCGCCATCCTGACCGACTTGGGCATCCCTCGGCACAACCTCTACCTGTGCCTGCTCATGCTGTCCGTGCTCATCATGCTCACGCAGAGCTCCATTTTCAGCCTGCTGGCGGTTGCCGTCGAGCGCTACATAGCCATCCTCCTGCCCTTCCAATACCACAGCCTGATGACGCCACGCAACGCAGTGCTGGTCATCCTGATCACCTGGACGCTGGCCTTCCTCATCGGCCTGGTGCCCCTCATGGGCTGGCACAAGCCTCCGCCCGAATCCGGCTACTGCTTCTTCGTCCTGGTGGTGGACATGACCTACATGGTGTACTTCAACTTCTTCGCCTGCGTCCTAGCGCCCCTACTGGTCATGTTCGTCATCTACGCCCAGATCTTCCTGACCGTGAAGAAGCAGATGAGGCGCATCGCTGCAGACCGGGCAACGGGCGAAGGGCAGGAGAACCGGGCGGCCGACATGAAAAAAGAAATGAAGACGGCTACCTCTCTCTTCCTAGTGCTCTTCCTTTTCACTGTCTGCTGGATCCCGCTACACATCATCAACTGCTTCCTCCTGCTGTGCCCCCACTGCCCTGTGCCCCTCCCTCTCCTTCTAACCGCCATCATCCTCTCCCATGCCAACTCCGCGGTCAACCCCTTCCTCTACGCCTATAAGATGAAAGCCTTCCGCCATACGTTCAAGGCCATCTTTCTCTGCTGGAGGACTTCAGTGAACCAAGACGATGACAACAGAGCGGCCGTGGTCCACAGGTCCTGACCACAGGTTCGAAAGAACCGCCCAGAACAAAGTAAAGTAGGAAAGTGACTCACCTTCAGAGCTAATCAGAACCTCACAACCTCCACATCTAAAATGGAACCAATGGTGAGAAGCTGAAGATTTAGAAGATTGCTGAAACCAGGGTAGAACTGCGCTCCACAAATGACCCATTAAAATTGATAAGTTAAAAAAATTCAAAAGTTGGTTGACAATGCTAATGTGGGTCTGAAACACCAGATTAACACATGAAGCGCCTAGACACAAATGTCCAACAAAATTATTAGAGGTAAAGATAAAAACGTTCCGACATTCCCACATGTCTCAGCTGAGCTGAATGAGACATAGAGACATCTCTTCAAACAAAACAAGATCCTGGACGTTTACTGCATGTAAAGACTCGGTTCTGCCCAACAGACAGTTGGGTGACAACATGGTGACACCAGAGCTCCCTCCACCCCCCATAGACTCGGCGGCACGCCCTACCCTTCGGTCTTGACCGCTGGCAGCCGGAGCTTGAGTTCCTCCTTGTCCTCGGCCTTTAGGCCGGCAAAGCCCTTCAGCTGGCTGGCGCTGTACTCGGGCTTGAAGGCCAGCTCCTCTCGTCGGCTCACAAAGCAGGCCGGGTGGTACCAGCGGTCGATCAGACCCAGCTGGGGCTTCTCGGGGTCCACTGTCTTCTTCGACACACGAATCTGGTCCTGGAACACAAACAGGTCACCATTGACATCTTCAGGGTGAAACTTATATGGGGATCGAGAGATGAAGTAGCAGCTTTCCTGGTTCGATGTTCCAGCAAGTGCTGACCTTCCATTAATACATGTTAACATCCATACATATGATTTTCAAAAATCTTTCATATTACACTTGAAGTCAAATCTGAGCAGGGGAATCACAACATGTATCGACAGTATTTATGTGTGTCACTGTCTCTGTAGGCCTGGAAAAGCATGGACAATAAAGTCCAATGTTACATGTGACCTACCTTCTCGATCTTCTGCTCACACCCCTTGCAGGTGCTCCTGTTGGATTTGGCATACTCCACCGCAAAGTCATTCAGCGTCTTCTCTCCCTTGGCCCCTCCCTTCTGGTCTGCCTTTCCTATGGAACCGAACAAAGACGCCCATAACGAGCTTAGCTTTCATTTAACATCAGAGAAGTAACAACACTTGGGCTTGTACACTTGGTAGTACATTTAAGATACTGCAATGCATGAACCGCCTGATTTAATACACCAATATACCAGGAGCTGGAGAAAGCAATGGTTCTCCAGGACAGAGGCTGAGCTTCCCTGCCTTACTGGCATCACATGATTTCCAGTCTTTCTGTAAAGAACCACGACACAATGCCAGCCTAATTTAGTGTTTCTATACCCGGTCCTTGGGGTCCATGTTTTTGCTCGCATCAAGCTCCCTGCCAGACTGTCCGGAATCATCTTTACTAGCCAAGTAAGTTTACACATAAATGGAATGGGACTCATTCTCATTGCTCTTAATGTAAACATAAAGAACACACACACAAAAACAATATTACACAGAAACCATGACACACTTTTCAGTCACACTTTCCAAATTTATGCTCCCATAGTACCTGATTTGGCTAACAGCAAATACATGGACTGTCTGGGGGTCCCTGAGGACTGGTTTGAGGAAAACTGGCCTAACTGAACAAATGCTAATGATCTATAGTGATGGTGGTTCTCCCCTCAGCTGCTACTTAGCCTATCCTTCAGGATCAACTGCCTTGCTTTACCATACACCCCTGTTTACAGGCACACAGAAGACATGACACACTTTTCAGTGAGCCTTTCCAAATTTGCTCTCACATATTACCTCCTGTGGCGCCTCCACCCTCAATGGCTTTCTTGACTTTCTCCTGGTCCTCCCAGCGAAGGTCAGAAAAGCCAGATATATCCGACGGGGACTGGACGGACGCTCGGAGCCAGAAGCAGGAGAAGTGGTGCCAGTGGGGCACTTTGCCGTCAAACATGGGAGACTGAAAAGGAACAAAACAAGTGTCTGAGGTCATTAACATTGGCAGGAGGACCTGCGTGATATTTCAGCTGTCAGATTTTTAGTAACTTCTAGTAACTAATCACATAAAGAGACAAGAACACTGATGCTATGACTTTAACTGAAATCTTAATGACTTAAAACATTCTCAACCCAAATATAAGATTATGAAATGTTTGCCTTTAGCATATTTTCCAAAATCATTAGATCACCTTGTAGTGATTTAATCGGAGCCACAACTGACTTCCCCCGAAAACACAACATGACAGCTCATACACAAATCAGAGGTGCGAAAACAAAAAGTGACGTTCATGGCGAAATACAAACTGCTCGCCAAACATTTCTAAAATTAATATCTATTCCTAGAAGGCAGATCTACAGCCTTTACTAGTGATCAACATTTTCTTGCAGCATCTACTAGGATCGCCGGGCTGATTTCCTAATACCGGGATCCCTTTGGGCTTAACAAAGCGATTAAAGTTATTTAAGTTATTAAAAGGTTCTCGGGCTATGGAGACTCAGAACACCAACAACAACAAGGGGCATCCGGCGTACCCCGCAGCAATGAAATCTCTCTTAAGTCGTTTGAATGAACCCTCTAAACAAGCGACTCCAGGCCCATAACGCTTGGGAAACAAGAGTAGACAATACCCGGATTTTAAAAACGTCACAAGAAAAGGGAATATGCTACATTTAAGCAAATCGGCCAAATTATCCTCATCTTGCAACGCATCCTAACTAAGCAACCTCGCGGCAGCACTTCCACATAAAAGACACCGTCCCCCACATACCTGCACCATTATTGCCATCCGGAGAGAGTCTTTAGCAATATTTTCCTTGCATTTTTTGCAAGATGCACGGCTACTTTTTGCATACTCCGCCTTGTACAGCTTGTCGTCGTGCGAATCCGCCATTATTGCCGGGATTAAAAGGGAAAAATAGCAGAAACGTTGCCAAGACTGCAAACTGTGCAAGCACCCAAAACTCAGGCACAATGCAAAAGCCGCGTGCAACGCGCCCGCGAAGCGCCCAGACGCAGACTGGAGTAATCGATCGAGGAAACGACCGCTGTGAGCGGGCCATTTAGACAAAAGGAATCGACCACCGATAGGTAAAAAAAGCTATTACAGTACAAGTAAAAAATAAACTCGGACAAACCGTTTGGCTGTATACAGCGTCATTGAATCACTTAATATGTTCTTATGTTCAAGAAATAGACATTGTGGGTTGAAGGCATCCTTTGTATTTCACCAATTGCAAACATTCTGAGATGTAGGAAAAAGGCTGAAGGATTTAGTTACCTGACCACATTACTTTCCTCCCACTGCTTTGTGCTCCTTGGACCAGGTTATATGTCTTTTTGCACTGGCTTTTGATAAAAGTTGCTTCAGAATGGCTACCCTGCCATACATTGCAGTGTTGTGAGGCCCAAAACACGTGTTTTTCTTGAAAACAGGGCCTGGGTTCCTGTTAGTGAGCTTCAACTGACCACTGTTCCTCCACAACAGGGGGTCTCTAACTCCGGTCCTGGAGAGCTACTATCCTGTAGGTTTTCTATCCTACTTGGCTTCTGATGAGCCACACCTGCTTCTGGTATTTACCTGAGAACTAGTATTGCTCATCAGAAGCCTGGTAGGATTGAAAACCGACTGGATAGTAGCTCTCTAGGACTGGAGTTGGAGACCTCTGCTCCACAAGTTCAAATCCTGACAATGCCACCCATGGCAGACAGGTCTTGGCAGAATGCTGAATGAATCCTATCACAGCAGCAACATTTCAGTGTGCAGTACTTAAGTTTGCATGGAAAAAAGTAATGGTAAGTCATTTCCATACCTTAACAAGAAAACCAAATAACAGCATAGCTCAACTTTGGCCACAATGACAACCTGGTTCATTATAAATGTGTTAAATCTATGAGATATTTGTTACCAACCAAAATTTGCTGACTTGTGATAAGTAATACTACTGATCTCAGCCCAGACGCACAAAACTCAATATTCACCGCTAGATGGCGATATTAACTCATTACCAGAAAACTGGTTCGCCTTTAGCATTAACAACCAAACACAAAAACAATACCAGATATACGTATTGTTTTATATTGCTATGCTTTCCTCCAGTTCTTTAATTTCACTGCTTTTTCCATGGATAAGAAAGTATAAATTAATAAAAATGTTGATGCCGTCAGTCTAACCAGCTCAGGACCAGGCCTGATATATATTTTTTTAATTCAAGGAAAACCAGCAAAATGAACTGTATTAAAATTTTAACTATACACCTGGAAACAGTATTAAATGAACAGACACCAAAGTCTCATTTAGTTTGGTATTTTATTGAATTTAGAAAAAAATTAACGATACAGCTGATATGGATAATTTCACCAAATTACTCATTCATCAACTCTATTTCACAGTTTACTCAGCTGAGAGTTGCAGACCTACCCATTTATGCAGTTAAAATGAACAATTAAGTTAAGCGCTCTGCTGTGTTGTACAAAACAGAGCCACTCTATAAGCCAATTAGCTATTTTCAACGCTCAGCGGACCACTCACATCATTATCAGTTATTACGTTAATTATCCTCTAGGTCAGGGCTCTTCAAATCTGGACCTCAGTTCCTAATCCAGACCTTGTTTTCAGTTCTCCAGATAGTTTAATAATTACGGATTGGCACATTTGCATAATATCTGGCCAGAGTCCTTGCAGCTAGTATATCTATTTATATTGACAGAATATGTGACACTTCTATTCTCTGGCTGTCCAAATAGGTCATTAAATAAACTCCAGCTAGTCCAGAATGCAGCAGTCCTCATCAAAACTAAAAAATATGAGCAAATCACTCCAATTTTATCATCACTCCACTGGCTGCCAGTTAAATCTCGTGTTGACTGCAAAATACTACTCAACTTACAAATCTCTGAATGGCCATGCACCGCAGCATGTGAGTGACCTCATTTGCAACTACATTCCAAATCGTATGCTTCGATCGCAAGATGCAGGTCTTCTATTAATATCCGGAATAAAGAACGTTACTTTTGGGGGAAGAGCATTTGCTCAAAAAAGCACCACAGTTATGGAATAAACTTCCTATTAGCATTCAGAACTCAGAAACAATCTCTGCTTTTAAGTCAAGGCTTAAGACTTAGCTCTTTAGTCAGTCTTTTAGATACTAAAATCCCTGTTTTCTTAAGGTGAATCTGAGATCTGGAGGTTCATAGCCATTTAAGATTAAAGGTGAAAGGGGGGATTGGTGCTGTCCCCCTGTCACACTCACTGATCACATAAGTTGTTGACGGTAGTTTGACCTGATGCCAAAACCCCTGGAAACCCTCATGTCCGTGTTTTTCTTCCAGGTCTCCCTTTCAGCCAGGCTGCCATAGTTACTTTAGTACTGCCAGAGGTTAGGTCGGGTATAGGACAGTAACTCTCTTCTCCATCTTCCCTTTTCCAAGCTGATCCCAAGCTGACAATTCACCGCTTGAATCCTCACCTGGGCTCCTTGGAGACTATTATCTGGAACCAATTATGACTTTGAAATTATATGGACTTGGACTTTTAAACTAATGTTAATATTAATGTTAATGTGAATACACTTCCATGCATTTGGGGCCTGGGTTTGAGTCTCCGTCTCGGTTCCGTGCGTGTGGAGTTCTGCCCATGTCGTTGTGGGGTTTCCCCTGGGTGTTCTGGTACCCCACAGTCCAAAAATATGCTGGGGCTAATTGGAGCTATCAAACTGCCTGTAGGTGTGCGTGTGTGTGTGACTGCGCCCTGCACTGGGTTGGTGCCCCATCCTGGGTTGTTCCCTGCCTTGTGCCCTTAGACCCTGGACCCCCTGTAACCCTGAAGAGGACAAGTGGTTTCAGAAAATGACCACTGTCGTGTCCATGGAGATACAGCAAACATCTGTAATTGTGTGAAGTTGCTGATGCAGTATGGTTAGATAGATATGATATGTTGTATTTTGATATCATCATCGTATTTTTTTGGTACAGTTAAGTTATACAAGTGTTTTATGTTTAAACTGTTTCCCTTTTCATATAACAATCTGTCAGCGCATCTGTGAATCTATGATGGGAACAATGGAAAAATCCATGTCTGAAGTGAGGGCCCAAACTCATATGCTGATATGAAAAACCCTGGGAGGAAGTAAAATCAAGACTTCCTCTTAATACATTTACATTAATGAGAACTGGGATTATGTTGGTAATTTCACTGTCCGTGCTTTTATGTAGAATCTTCTGCAATCCATTTTTGTAGTAAATGTTTCTTTTCCAACTTTGGAGTTTGTGTGGGTTTTGTCCTGCTTGAAATGGACTGCTCTTCTGTCTGGGGTGCCGACCGCCTCATACCCTGTGCTTCCTGGCATAGGCTCTGTACTCACAGTGACCCTCCACTGGTAAATGGTTATGGAAGGTGGAGGATAATCCATAGTCATTTGTGTCCAGTTGCAGGATAAGGAAATCACACACACACACACACACACATCACACAGGAGTATAAGCAAATAAATATGGAACAACAACACAAGGAGAAACAGTTTTCACAGTTATGATGAGTCACGACTGTGCTGAATGCCATATGTGAACTGGAGGAGGCTATTTATGTCTGAAAAGATTACAGATAAGATGTCTTTCTCATTAGAGTTTGTGAAAATATCATGCAATCTCTCTCTCTCTCTCTCTTTCGCTCTTTCTCTCTCATTGACTCACTCTCACTTTCTAGTATACATACATATATACAGCTCTAGGGAAAAAAAACAAGGAACCACTCTATACTTTTAAAAATCTTTTTAAAGTCCCGGTTTAATCTTGGTTTAGCTGGCAGAAGGCTACACTGCATGGCTACACTGCATGGCTACACTGCATGGCAGGCTGCTTCCAGGCTTGAAGTCTTTAAGACAGCA
>JAABNY020000038.1:18626933-18653739 GCA_015164015.2 Brevimyrus niger
GGCTACACTGCATGGCTACACTGCATGGCTACACTGCATGGCAGGCTGCTTCCAGGCTTGAAGTCTTTAAGACAGCAAAACGCAAGAACATTGGGAAGCAAGAGCATTCTTCCACCATCAATCATATTTTTAGTTTCAATTTCCTTGCTTGTATAAGAAGTCACAATCAAAAGAGAAATCTCACACGCTACATGATATAAATATTTGGCATAAATTTAATAGAGGAACTATGAGGTTGGAAGTGAATTAATTTGATATATGACACGTCCAGAATGAATAATACATGGTTCTTATTTTGGTCTTACTCCTATATATGCCGCATTCATTTTTTATCTGGAGTGTCTATAAAAATGATGTAGGAATCAGACAGGAAGATGTAGCCTCTCAGAACCCTTCGCTGCAGGTTGCCTGGAGACGGACCCTGCTCCTAGACAGTGCCCCTGTATAGATTGTTCTCTGGGCTCCATGCGTATTAAAGGAACAGCTGAGGGAAAGCAAATGCGTAACATAATACCTGGTGCTCAGCTGGGCAGACAGAGCCCAGGGGGGGTCTTCACTGGGTCCCTAAATTTCAATAAATGGTCGGTAAGATATAGTTATATGGTGCACCTCATTTGAATCATTTATAATTTATGATCATTTAGTAACCAACTAAGGTTTAGAATTTAATGCATCGGCTGTGCTGGGCCAGTCAAAGAACTATAGGCACTGAATATAAAACTCCGTAGATCTTGTAAGTCTTGTAGGGCATGAATGAGAGTTTAAAATCCATACATTTCAGTGTCTGAATGACAACAAACAGTATTGTTTTGATCATGTCATGTAGCCTATATTTCTGTTTCACGGCAGAAGCTCAGGAATTATTAAAATGACACAGCGCTTTTCCTTTAGTAAGACATGAAGTCATAACCTGAGGCTTGATGACTAAAATCCCAGGAGGGACTTTTCTGTAATGCCTTTCAGCATTCTACTCAACCTGAATTACTTTAACAAAATATTACCCTGTTTAAATCGGTAAATATGTCAAATCACTTTGATTAAAACCCATCAGCGGCATGATTAAATTAGTATATTATGTAATAGTTAAGAAGCATCAGCACAAGTAAATATCCGGGAAGTCTTCATAATCATGTCAGATACCGAAACATAGAATAGAATAGTGATATTTCATTCATGCACGTGGGCATATTCTGTTCTCAACTATCCCAGCATGCACTGCATGGGACACATACAAGGGAGAGCAAACACAACAAAAGGTGCTACAAATTGAGCAGTGACCTTATTCTCTAACCCAAGTCTTGAAGAACTGGCCACTTAAATTATGCCTCAGTTCAAAGGGATTCAGACATTGCTTTTGCCCCCGGCTGGCCTGAATCCTGGAGATATTGAATGCTGCATCGGTGCCACTTGGTGGAAACTAAGGTCATGTGATCCCTCTATTTTTCTGTCAGGCACCCCAATCCCTCTCATTAGTATGTGTAAGACCCATTGTTTTTGGAAGGCTGGGAGTTTGTGGTGTATGACATTTTAAATATGTATGTGTGTGAGGGGGTTTATATTAGCCAACTTAGGTTATTATAGGGCAAAGTTTATTTTTGAATCAGGGTTTATGCCCTTTGTAGTCCTAGTAAATCCCCTTATCAGGAGCCTGTCAATCGCCACATGAGAGAGGAGTCACCCTGATATTCTAGCATAGCTTGCAAGTGGAGGGCAAGGCCAGTGAAGGAGAGCAATGCAGTCAAAGTGGGCAGGGGGGAGCCTCCCTGAGAGTTTGTGAGCCCCCTTGGCTTAGCAGCTGGGAGCCTGATAGGATGGTGCAGACCTGCACCAAAACGGGACACAAACACACCCGCTCACACATGTCGGGTATACCTATCCTTATGGGGACCGCTCATTCACTTCTATGGGAAAAATGCTAAGGCTAACTATGACAACCTTAACCCCCACCCTGCCTTAACCATAACCATAAGTAACCAAGCAAAATACAAGAGTTTTTGCATTTTTAGTTTTTTCATAGTAAGATAGAGTTTTCCCATATGGGGACCAGGGACATTGTCATGGGGACATTGTGTCCCCATAAGGATAGGTATACCCACACACACACACACACACACACACTCATGCAAACACGTTTTGTGCGAAGCTTCTGGACTGAGACGTGACTCAGGTGATAGGACAGAGAGACAGTGGAAATGACATGTAACAACGTACATGTCTTCTTTCTGATATTTTCACGCTGCATAAAAACCCACCACTACCGTGTCCATGGAGATACAAGAAACATCTATTGTTGTGTGAAGTTGCTGAGCATAATCAATGCAGTATGGTCAGATAATCAGCCTTCACATAATGATTATTTTTTTCACTTTATTGAAGGCCATGATTGCAATTTTAAGTATGATGCCATGACTAACTAGTGATTCATCTTGGCTCAGTTTGGTAAAGGCTGACCGCATGTGTATCCAGGCAAACAATTTAGCAACCTTTAAATATTTGATAGCATAACTCATTTTGGTTGTTTTTGATTATGCAATTATAATTTGTATGTATAAACAGGAGGTGTGGGCGCTCACATGTAGGAGGGTGATTGAGTATTTGTGGGGTTTATTCAATGTGAAACTGTTACTTATTTCACTGCAAGTTCTTTGCATATAATAGATGCATCCAACTTCAACACTGTCAGAGAAAAAGAATACCAATTTGTACCTTTGCAGGTCACTTGGGCTGTACCCTCACAGGTCTGCCAATTGTACTCTTAGCTGTAGGTACTTTTACCTTTTAAGATACAGATCTTGGACTATGAGGAACATTAATGTTTTTTGTACCTTGGGGTTGTTCCTCAGAGTCCATTTCTGTACCTTAGATTCATAGGTGGGGACTTGAGTCACTGACTCGTGACTTGACTCAGACTCAAGTTACAAATTTAATGGCAAAACTGAAAAGACTTGGACTTGACTTGGACCTCACTAGGGCCCTTTGACTCAAGATGACTTTGGATACCATAACATTAATTATTAATAATGTAATAATAATAATAATATAATTTCAGTGTATATTAATTATCTGCTGTCTGCATTTTCAGTTGGCTGAATCCAAGGTCTCCGTTGTGTGAGGACAACAGTGATGGACACTCTCTTTGTAACCTCTCTTATACTCTCGACATATTGTGGCAGGTTTTTGCTGTGGCAAGTTTTCATCACTAAAGGTAAAAAACATGACATGGATTGGGATTCAAGTTTCATGACTCACAACTCGACTTAGATTTGAGTCAGAAACTTGATTACTCGTGACTTGATAGCAAAAATGATGGAAAGGCTTAGACTTGAGGACAAATGACACAAGATTTGACTCGAGACTTGACTTGGACTCACCAAGGAATGACTTGCTCTAATCCCTGCTTAAATTAGACTAAAGGGTACATTTACTTACAGCAAAGGTACAACTGGAAGATCCTTAAGGGTGCATACCCAGTAACAAGCAAAGGCACAAATTGGTACTCTATTTTTTGACAGTGTAATCACTTACCTGGTACAGAGTCACAAAGAGCTTTCAGTTACTCCTAGGCAGTATAGTGCACCAAACAGGGGCCACTCTAGACACAGTGATATCAGTATATATTTGATGAAAATACACCATAATATCATAAATGGAGAACAAGAGCTTCACAACTTGTTTAATCCACTACTCAACTCATTGTCAACATGTCTCAGAACTGGGCCCAGCAGAAAGGGAGGGAGTAACAGCGGGATGGAAATTCATGCCTAATGTTAGATTCTTTGCAGAAAATTGTTTTCGAACTGCTAATAGGACCAGGTAGGCCATAACTAGCATGATATTAAGGAAGCAAGGGCTGCATTAGAGCGAGGCGTGACCCCCAGCTGGTAATGAAGCCATGGGTATCAGTATCAGTCTATAGTCTACAGGAGTAACAGCACTAATGTACCACTGTGAGTGTGAACAAACAGGACACACAGAATATCACTGTATGGTGTTTATCACTTTATAAATATCAGAGATAAATGAAACACATGCAATATACAGAATTAAGGCAAATCAATGATCATATTATGCATTAAAACAAGAAATATGCAAAACAGACATACCTATTTTTGTGACATGATGACTATTTTGAGTACTGTAAAACATAGATAGCCAAAAAAAATCTAATTTACCTATTTAAACATGGAGTGCATATGACTTGACTGTACAGAGAGCTCCATAGCAATTAGCTGTAATGATATCATTACTAGTTCAAGCAGAGAAGCTAAATAACTTATAAAGCCTAAAATAACTTATATCTGAGCCAGTATCTTCATTTTGATGAGCGATAACATGACACCTCCAGCAGATGTGACTGAACTCAAAGCAGGTGACAGTTATTGTAACAGAATTACAGTAACCTAACCACAAAGCCAAATGAAAAGAAAACCATGTACTCTGTAAGAACAACATCAACACGTTTGCATAAATATCTCTTTTGTGCAATATGGAAGCAGGCAATGTAAATACCATTATAGGTGAGAAATAGTATCACAGTGTTAATTTAGAAATAAAAGCTGAGTGCATGAAGGTATGGCATTTTCTATACCTATAGGTAATGGAGAGAAAATACGTTTGACCCAGGTGTATGCTCTTTCCAGAAAAGAACAAATATGTGTATTTAGAAGCATAATTTAAAATTCTACCTCATAACCCCATAACAATGTGAAAATACCTCAACAACTTTCAGTAAGGACACATTTCTGAGTCAGCCTCAAGAAGAGGTAATTAAGTCAAGGGGTTTCAGCAAAGAGAATTAAGAACAGAAACAGCATTTCTGTTCGTTAAGAAGGTGTACAGTTTGCTTTGTCACTATTATGAGGAACAAAGTCATATTGAGGTAAAGGGATTTCTCACAATATGGCGTTTGACGTAAATTAGGAGCCTAATCATTCATCTCAGCATTTCATCACAGTCTGTTTTCCATGAGATCAACACAGATATTCCGAATAGGCCTCTTAAAAGGTAAAATTATTATAAGCTAATCATTCATTCATTCATTCATTCATTCATTCATTCATTTCCATAGCCTAAAAAGCAAAGAAAGAGTATAATCTTCCTATCGCAGAAAGGAAGAAAAGAATATGGAAGATAGGGCAATCTAAGGTGAGAAAAGTTACGGGTAGAGATGGACATTTCAGGTCCAGAAAGTAAAAATCCAGACCAAAATTTTGTTTCAACCAACCAGTTGAGTACTCTGTCTCTGTGACTCTTTATGCTCAACTGGTTGGTTGAAACAAAATCCTGGTTTGGATTTTTACTTTCTGATCCTGAAATGTCCACCTCTGACAGGTGTATAAACAGGAATATGAACATCAAACATCAACAGAGAGCCAGCGGATTCCAACAATTGCGCCATAGGCTTCAGGTTCTCTGAAGAAATCCCGGCTTTACACCGACACACATGCATAACAGGGAACAGACACGTTCACAGATACATTTCTGACATATTTCTGCCAGACTAATATAGGACTGTTACATAATAAATACCATTCATAAAGACTGATCACCAAATCTGCCAACCATCGTAATACACAGTGCCCACTGACCGCTCACTGTCCAATTCTTTATTCCTAACTGACAAAATGTTTACATATTACCCAAGAAGCAAATTAGCAAATATATTTGGTTATATAAATATTAACATGTTAGTCATGTTAATAACGTTTTTCACACTTACCAAACAACATTGATTAGATACATGACATTTAAGTCACATATAAGACATTGAGTGTGTTTGTAAGGCATTTTTATGAGAATGCAGCATAATTCCAGTGTGCCTTTCCAGTTAGAAATGGACACTAACAGATATCTTGATTAACTCACCCAATACGGCCAGACTTACGGCGCAGTTCCTTCATGTAAACACTGCAACGGCAGCGCCAATGAATGAGGACATTTAGTGCAGTGTGCGTGTGATATATGTGCGGGCAGAAGGCTTATAATATGACTGTGTACCATCTGTGTAGTAAGGAGCGTCACTGAGTGAGAGACAGACCCTGGGATGTGGGATGTGGTATGCTCATCGGCCACGCCCCCCCCAAATGCCTCGTGGGGCACCGTGGTGGACATGCGACGTGGGTGAGGGAGAGGCTATTTGATGCTTTTGAGCAGGGAGGTGCGGGCGTTCACCACAGCTTTGAAGGCGTCCTCGCTGCCCGGCGCCACGCATTTGTCCGGGTGCAGCAGCACGGCCAGCTTCCTGTACGCCTTGTTCACTTCCTCCCTGAAAGGCAGACCCGGCCGGAGACTTTCAGGGAACCAACATATGGGATAGCAAGGCTACCTAGCCCTGTCCAGCAACACAGCAGCTGTTCTATTGATTGCTTTTGCCTAAAAGGGTCAATGGGAGTTTGTACTTTTAGGCTGATTTTGTATCTTTGTGCCTTGAGCTGTATGAGGCAGGACCTGCAGTCTTTTGCAATAAGATGATGAATGGAAGGAGGGCTGTACTAACTGCCTCTGTCTAGGTGCAGTCCAACACTGCAGCTTATGAATTTCTGCTGTTTCCTGATTGGCTAATGGGATTCTTGCTTCCCAGGTGGTTCCAACAGCACATCCAGGGCCATTTCCAAAACGGGGTCCCACAACAGAAGAATGTTCTCTCACCAAGTGTTGTGGCTATCGGCAAGACAAAATGGATAACTTCCCATGACTTAGGCTGAGCTACCAGCAGAATGTCCCACCGGTACCCCGTCCTCACCTGGTGGCCCCCGGTTTGACCCCGAGCATGTCCCAGCTGTCCTTGCTGCTGCGGATCCGGCGGATGGTGTCCGCCTGCTCACGCGTGAAGCCAGCGCTAAGGCCTGCGGCCGGCCGCCGGCCCCCATTCTCACACATGTCCGTGATGGAGGAGAAGAATGCCTACAGAGATAAACAATCAGATTACAGAGGAGGTGGGTCCAAGGATCTGCAGGATGTGGGACCAACCGATCAGATGTCTTGATCTTACCTCCTCTAGTCGGTTGGACCCACCTCCTCTACAATCTGATTCGTTATCTCTCGGAACAAATAATTTTTCGTTCTGCCCTTGGAACATTTCTGTGTTGTGAATGGTTGTTTACCACCCAACTCAGATCATCTCTTCTATAAAGTAATGAACCACTTTATTTTACATCACGAAATATTAAATGAACTTCAAAGTTGTGAGGACATCACCACATTCTTGGCTTTGCCTTTCATATGAGGGCTGCACTTGTGCTGCCGGCAGTTAGAAAAAAGAAGCACTTAGCTGTCAGATCTCATAACCTGCCTTGCAAATCTAGGATAACTTCTGTCACTATCTCCAAGATTTTTCCTTAACTCCATCAGCTTAAACTGCAGATTCTGGTTCATCATTAGGGTCAATGGCTGTTAGTCCTCACATGCTACAGCGATCGCCGAGGAGCCTGAGGGCTACCAACAGGATACAGGTCAAACAGAAAGGTCACATGGATGTCAGTCTTCCTTGGTGAGAAGATGCTGATGGTCGACTCACCCACCTGGAACATCTCGCTGATGCCCTCTCCGCTCTGTGCTGATGTCTCAAAGTACTGAAAGCCGCGACTCTCTGCCCAAAGTCGGCCCTCGCTCTCATCCACCACTCGCCGCTTCGTCAGATCCACCTAAGCATCATATGTAAGATTTGCCCCTAATTTTTCTTTAAAATTATTGTCCTTTCCTCTGTATTTATTTCATGCTTCTGTATATTATAAAATCTCTTAACTTACTTTTAAAACACATATAAAAAATAACGTGAGGAGCGAAATATAAACACATTTTTCGAGCAAAAGTTAATGCCAGTTGTTTTTTAAAAGTATATCCAGCAGCTTCTATTGTATGAGAACTGAATGAATTTGAGTGCTTGATGGTGGACGTAGGACTGGCCCAGTCATCTCAAGAAAAAATTCTGGGAGGAAGTTATGACCTTGTTGGCACACACGACGAAGACAATGCTCTCCATGTTGGTGTAGGAGCCCATCTCCTGTTTCATCTCCACCAGCCAGCTGTCCAGGGCATCGAAGCTCTCCTTCAGGCCCACGTCATACACCAGGATTACCCCCTGAGAGTCTTTGTAAAACTCGTTCCTCACCTGGAGGAGTTAGGGCCCAGCAAGACCAACACAGTCACATTGTCTTGTTAAAAATTCTCTCTTACTGGAAAGAATTCACACAGAAGTTTTCTGCTTCCCTATTTCAATCCTTTAAACTTTTCCAATGTGAAAGAACCTTTATTAGTATATCAGCCTGAAGGGACTCAAGCAAGTACTATATGTGAATCACTTCCTGAAGTGAAAGTTGTCGAGATATGGGTGACAGTCTGCTTACCTCATAAAAGAATGGATGTCCCGCCATATCAAAAATATTCACTTTCATCTCTCTATCCCGCACTTGAACCCTGATCGATTAAAAAAAAAAAAAAAAATAGGCACAAGGGATTCATAAAAAGTCATAATAAGTATAAATGGCAATTGAATTTGATGCAGAATAGTTCAAATTAAACACATTTGGAAACATTTAATATATTCATAATAAAATATTTGGTGGATGCAGTTACTTCTAAGGAGTCATTCATCCTTCATTTAAAATATATGTCATATTTAACATAATAAATCTTTCGAATGCTGGTGGTATTACTAAACATAAATTAGATGAGACTGCATTGTTCATACTGTTTTGCATGGTCACTGTTGGAAGCTGATTGACTTAACAGTTCTGCATTAGTCTTAATGCAAGACGATCTTGAATCTCATACTAACTCAGAAACTTGACTCAAGAAAACTTTTTGAGAAATTTAAATAAAAAGTGTCATTATGCACCACAAAATAGAAAATAGCTTACTTTGTAACGCCATAGTCGATTCCAATAGTGGCCAGATATTTGGAGACAAACCTTTTTTCACAGTATCGTTTAATGATGCAGCTCTGCAAACAGATAAGACAATATCACAAACTGTTGCTAATATGAGCTAATATGACTGAATATTTCTTGACTAACTCTAGAGAAAAATATTGAAAGCCACATATTAACAGAACAGATAGCACTGCAGTTACTTAACATAGCATCTCATTCAATTGTTGTGTAAATATAATGGTGTATTTTACTGAAATACTGAATATAAAATTGACAATGCTGTTTGTAGAAGAGCAGTATGAGCGTGTAATGTGATGGCCATAGTATGGCTGGATTTTCTGTTTTTTCTTGTAAAATATGGATGAGTGTTGTATTTTGTTTTATGGGTAACGGAGCTGGATAGTGTGCTGCTGTATACAGAGGCACTGTTAACTGCATGATAGGGCTAGCAGAAGCCCTGACAGAGATTGGTTGTAGGTTAATGATATGAAAATAATTTTAGACTAACGGCAACGTGAATATTATGAGCATCCAGTAACTATCAGACAATTATTTATTTTTAATTTGCATTAATTTTATTAATTTGCAGCAAGATAAAGCTTAATATTATCACATGTTTCTATTTGTGGTGTTTTTAGCCAAACATAATTCAATCCCATGACTGAAAAACCAAAGCTTGTACGGAAGACACATGGCAGGGGTGAAAAATCATCAGAATGAGCTGACGACATGGAAGTAGTGTATGTCATGGAGGGTCTCTGGGCGCCGCTGCCCAAAAATGTCAGAAAGCCATCTTTAGTGAGAAGCCTGAAGTGGGAATAATATGCCAAGAAGATGCTTCGTTAAGAAGCTTCGTCTGTCCTGCATATATAGTCCGCAGACCACGTGACTCTCGTTTTGCAAATCGTAAGTGAATGCATGGCAATTCCTAACTGATTAGTAACCCTCGGTGATAAAATTTACTAAGACACGTATAAACAAAACAGCTGTCATTCTGCATTGCGGTGCAGATCCTAACAAACGGTACATTCTCGAACAGATAATTTAATAAAAAAGAAACAAAAGCCGAAAACGAGAAAAGAGGAAAGGAAAATTGTATATGTGTGTAACTACATATATATTAAATGTCAAAAAGCTAGGCTAGCTTTGTAGAACGTGACATGACAAAGAATAGCGTGAATAAGGAGACGCGCATAGGCAACAATGTCACGCCATTGAGAACGACTAAATTAATTATGAACAAATGAAATGTGGGATGACTAATAACTACGGATCCCCCCTTATTTCTGTCCCAACGTGGCCACGCTGCA
Organism: Brevimyrus niger; assembly: GCA_015164015.2. Classification (NCBI taxonomy): domain Eukaryota; kingdom Metazoa; phylum Chordata; class Actinopteri; order Osteoglossiformes; family Mormyridae; genus Brevimyrus; species Brevimyrus niger. The sequence continues at coordinate 18,637,114 of JAABNY020000038.1, forward strand.
CCTGGCCTGTACGGCTCCTCACCTTACCCACTTCTGCGTTTCCCAAGCTGATCACTTTCACTCGCAACGATTTCTTACTCTCACGCCTCTTCTGCAAATTTGTCTCCATGTCTCCACCTCTTTGGCTCTGTCGCAAGCTTGCTATACAAAATCAAACACACGCGATGCCTATCTGCATCACAGTGATAAGCGCCGGCGGTGCTGTCCTGTTGCTTTGGTTAAGTGCATGCGTGGGAGGTTATAACTTCATATTTAGGTAAATGTTAACTAGCCTGCTTTCGGGATGTTGCGTAGGACATGCCTGTTTAATGCAGTTACCTTTTCCACGCTACAGCTATTCCCCACGAATGACAGATAAGAATTAACTATTTGCATGCCGGGGATGGGGGGCGGGGGGAGTTGGGGTACGGCTTAAGATTTATTTTCAGATCTAGTTTCGCTTCTAACATATAGTTATATAGTCATATAAAGTCGCAAATTGCTGGTAATTATGGAGTTCTATATATGGTCTTATAAATTGCTTCGTTGCAATCGATATTATGGGTTTCTGGCTGGTTTCTTTCTTCCCTGGCATTTCTGACGGGTACCTGCAGCAGATTCACTGTCTAAAAACATCAACGGATAAAAATAACATATAAATGGGCATGATGTTTGAACACATAGTAGCTAGATGCTATAAAGGCTGAAAACATTTTAACACGCAGCTGACACTTGTCCATCAAACCGTTAGAGGGCTCAAATAGACAGTATCCATGGTAACAGTAAACGCTTAGGCTCATTTTGAAAGCCGGACGCGTCAGTTTCATTAAAGATAAATACATATAAAATGGAAAGAAAGTACATGTACACATTTACAATCAATTTTCATCACCAAAATGTTACGCATGACAGTTATCCCGCCTGCATTGTAACTATATATCTGGTTTCCACCATTGCGTATAAACTGAGTGTAATAAATGTATGTCTATTTTCCACTGTGCAAAATACTTTTTTGGTGTTTTCATTTTTATCTGCATAGGCAACCCTTATCCCAAGGGACTTTTACTTAAAAGTCCACTTAACCTAAGTCTGCATTATTAGCACAACAGTCTGCGCCAGAAGCCGTAAACGTGCTGTTTTAACATTGAAATCAGGCAGATTTATAGGCTATTATAGGGGATATTAAAAATGATCACGTCTTTAATTGACCTGTGGACTTTTTTCTTTGAACATTTTACTATTAAAATTCACGCAGGGAGTTAAAAGAACCTAGTGCATGATATGTATATCTATTCTCTTTTTCCGTTTATTCTCCTCGCGTCCATCTGTTTTATGCGACCCCGGTTAGATGTTTAAAAAAAGATTATCGACTGCACGAAAGAGTCTTTTTAATTTTATTTTTTCCAAGTATGTTATTATACTCTTTTCCCTGTGCATTTTCGTGTAGTACTATCGCGCTTGATTTCTAATATTTTTAAAATATTATTTGCTATTTATTTTACGGAGCCCACCCGTCTAGCGTGCGGGTGCGGCGTGGGAGACCGGCGATTAGGGAAGGGCTGTCAGGAGTGAGGGCGACCGTTACTGCTGTAGGCGTGCGGTCTAACGTTCGCTGAGTGTCCCGCACGGTGCCAGTTAACAGGGAAGGTTGGCAACCCGGTCTGAACGGAGCATCGAGCCACTGAAGTAGGAGTCGCATTTTTGCATGTTAGTAAATCTGAAAAAAAGTGAACAATAGGCATTTTGTTACCGTGCGTTTTATAGGCTGCACTTCATGTACTGACTGTCATGCCAGAATCACTTGCTGCGATATTTATGGCCGTCCGAGTTGAACCTTGTAAAATACATTTCTAGTATTATACAGGCTCATAACCTGCTGGTTATATAGGAATACAGTTTTCTGAGTTGTGTCGCGCAGTTGCAAGACTTATAAACATCTTGGAAAAGTAAACCCAACGTCCTGTGTACGTACTATAAGGTGGGGAAGAAAACGTGCCACATCTGCCTTTATTTTCGCGCGATCACTGAACATAGATGCATTTTTGTATATCTTTATGTGTCATTTTTGCACCCCATTCACATTTTATAATACAAATAAAATGGAATTATAAAATAGCGGATAAAAAGAGATGGGCAACGTTGAGTTGCTGGCATGATTACTTAATTACACCCAGACGCGAGATTGTTGTATTAAACCTTTCTTGAGTTTGGACTAAGTTGTTTGGAATTATTATGAAGTTTAGTTACCGTTACGTGTAGCCATGACTGCATCCGGTGTGTCCACGTTATTTAGCCTGGTACTGTTATTTAAGTTTATTTAAATGTTTTGTATATACAAAATTCAGATGGGAGTGAGGGGTTCTTCATGGGTGCTGCGTTTTACATGTTCGAGGGCCCTTTTTTAACGATTTAATTCGTTAAAAATCCGTATAGGCCCGCTGACATCCTGCGGTTTTCCTGCTGACAGCAGACCGAAACGAGAGCACTGCTTCCGCCGCCGTCGGCCACGGAGGTGCCCGGCCTTTATCACACACGACGACGCCTGCTGGCGAGGCTGGCTATGACAGGTACGTGGCCGGTTGCCGAACGGTCCAAATCAGAAAAACCGCATCGATTCTTTTTTTATCAATTACAATCATAAAATTGAAACAATGTTAATAAAACATCGACTCTTAAAACAACATTTATAATCAGTAACATCAAGAATAATAACGTTACCACCATCATTATTCCGCAACCCTGAATGTCATGATATAAGATAATGAGTCTCTGGTAATTCGATGGGGTTGTGATTTGTCACTATTCTTGGGGAAAAAAACTACAGGTTATGGTTAATTTTTGTGTCTAGTAAATTGCCTGGTGCTTCACAATGCAGAAGTGGTAAGACTTTTTACTCTTCACATTTCCTTAGCTCGGGTGTGGATATGTTTGCCAGGAGAAACCTACCAGACCCCTACATTAGTGCAGCAAACCCTAAGCATTTAGTTTGTCAAACAGCGCGATGAAACTGGGAGCCGATGTGATAAAAACCTGAATTATTAATTGAATAATTTTAAAAGATTTGTGTGGATGGCATGTTCCCTAACTGTATCTAGCACAGGACCGGGGGGAGTGTAGCCTGTTTCAGGATGCACTGGAAGGGTGCCAGGGGTCCCAGTTGTACAGTCACTCAGTCAGGGTCCTTTCCAGTTGACATGGGGGAACAGATCAAATCCCTGTAGTTCACTTTGCCTCTTTGGTCTCCTGGTTGTGTTTAATGTAATTACCACCATAAATCTTTTCGATTTGCCATGTCTTGCCTGCTGATGTGGTTTGGACAGTTATAACTGCACAGTGGGGTGATTTTGCTGAGGCGAAGCAAACACAGACATGCTGCTGCCGTAATTAAACGGTGCTGTCACCTGCAACCATAGTTCGGCATAAACTATCCAGCTGTAAGCGTCGCTAGTGCTGTCAGATAAAAGGAATTGGAAGCACAAAGAATGCAGAAATGAGGTTGCTGGGAACATGGTTTACATTTCATTTACCAGATGCTTTTCTCCAAAGTTATGTGTATTTTTGAGGATGAAGGGTCAGCCTTCAGTTCCTGGAGCAATTGGAGGTTGAGGGTCTTGCTCAAGGGTCAAATAGTGAAATTACTCTGATGACCCTGAGATTTGAAGTGGTGACCTTTCGATCATAGACACAGCCTCATATCCTGCTGAGCCACACCCCCCGTATTGATGTTATTGATATATGGACTCACGTGTGATACAAGGTTGGTGGCGCGGCTGCCTTGAGGGACAAAGGACTTGGTGGCAGGTATGTTGGCGAATCAGAAAAGGGTTTTATTTAACTAAATGAACAGGGACAATAAACAAACAGGATCACAAGGGGTCAAAAACAGGAGGACTGGCAACCAGGAAAAGCACAGGCAACAGGAAGGTTTGACATCAATGATTGGACTGGGGAACACAGGACTGGGAAGCGCATAAATACTGGACTAATGAGGGAACTAAGGAGAGGCAGCTGGGAATGATTAACACGTGGGTTAGGAACGAGAGGTAAGACAAATGAGTCACAGTTGTGTCTTGTCAGGGTCACGCTTGGGAGGAGACAGGAAGGTCAGGTGGTCGTGATGGGCAGGATGTGACAGGTGGCCTTTTTTTGGTGTGTTGGGATAGTGACAGAGTATGAGGTGGAGAAAGGGGTCTAGAAGACATGAATGGATGCAGGTGGAATGTCTGTGTGCTCGTGTGTACTGCCTCCTCCCCATCCAAGGTGGGTCTTTTTTGTGGATTCATCTGCCTGGTTTTCCTGGCACAACAAGCTGGGCCCTCAGGAAGTGAGCAGCTTAGTAATGAGTAAGAGGCAGCCAGGCTCCGAACGGAGGCTGAGATCGCAAAGTGCCTGAATCCCAGTTTTCCGCCAGCCTTTTCAGCCCAGACCCCCCCTCCTTTCGCCACAAGCTAGTGCTACAGGGAACCCAGTGTGTAAGGCACAACCCCCCCCCCCCCATTACCCGGAGCCATGCTAGCGGCTGACCTCCGGCGCCCTCGCAGACTGGTACTGTTCTCTCATGGAGCACCGAGCTCTGTGGATGTCCTACGGCAGTCTGGTGATGCCGAACGGTGGCTGGCCGCAATGCCGCTCGAAGCGAGCCAGTGTGTGGAGCTCAGGGCCGGTCTGTCCATGGAGGCACGTGAGTATTCCTGCCCGACCCATTTTAGGAGCTACAGCTTCTGCCTTTATTAGAAGAGTGTGTTTTAGGGTTTATTTACCCCAGGAGTAAGACAGAAGCTGGATTTGAAATCTTTCTGTGGTTCTTACAGAAGGAAAAAGTGAATCACCTTTAGAAAATACCAACCCAGGCAAGTCAATGTGCCAAACCCAACGAATGAATAGTGCAGGGATGGCTGCTTTCCTGTTTCACGTAATTAAATTAAATTTTATTTTAGCGTTGGTCGTTTCTCTTTTTCAGACGGTGACAGTATCGTTCAGGCTAGGGGCTCTGAAGAACATCTCTGGTGGGTGGGAAGGTTCCAGCACTAGGGTTATTTTTCTTCTCGGGTAATGTAGATCCGTCAGGACAGGGTCGTAGGTTTGGTCTGCTTCCCAGCATGTTCTGGCTGTACCCTGTCCCCACGTAGCCTACAAGATGGTGCTAAAAAGGGACTCAATGACATAGATTTCTGTCAATTTTCAGTTTGTCGCTCCTTGTCCAGGACAGCTACTGCTGGGGGTTTGAACGTCCCACCACCAGCAGATGTAATAATTGCATCTGAAATGGGCTGCAATTCATGTGGCGTGAGAAATGAGAAAATACAGTGAACTCCTGACACGTTCAGCCGTTTTGGCCGTATGACACTCGCAATGCAGTGCAGAGGGGGGGAGGGTGTTGTTTTGTGGCTGTGCTGCCTGAACCAGCCTTTGGGAGCCTCACTTAAGCCCTTGGAGCTGCAGTGGGAGCGGGGCAGTATACAAAGGCAATACCCTGTTTGTTTCCTGTGTGGGGTGGGGTGGGGGGGGGCAGTGGGAATAGAAGGCACAGCCCAGCCAAAGAGATTAATTTCCTCCTATGTCTACCCTCTGGGTTGCCTCTCTCTCTTTCTCTCAGTCTCTCTCTCAGTCTCTCTCTCTCTCTCTCTCTTTCGTGCTCTCTCACTCTCTCTGTTCCATCTCCTTCACTCGCAGTGTCTGTGTGTGAATGGGCATCAATGAGTGAATGTGTGTGTGTGTGAGAGCGCGCATGCACACTGCTGCTGGCAGCTTTAGCCCACCACGGCGTGCAAGAGAAAATCCAAGGTCAGACCACAGTGTGAGGGCGAGAGAGAGAGAGAGAGAGAGAGACAGGGAGAGAAGGGAAGCGAGGGTGACAGACAGCCAGGGAAAGGGAGAGAGGAGCACACGTTTTGTGGGAGAACATCTCCCCGCCTGCATCAGAACGACGACCGGACGAGGAAAGGGGTGGGCTGAGGGGGAGCGGCTGCACTCGCGTCCTCCTCGATGTACGGTAAGCACCGGCGGTCCCGTCTCCTCGCGTGAGCCTCCGCCAAAGCCGCTGTAAGATGATGTACGTGAACGCTCTCAGGGGCCCGGCCCCCCCCCCTCCCTCGGGATGCCGTGCTGAACAGAGTCGAATTTCTCTCGGAGCGTGACACATGTTCGGCGGCTCGTGGTTGCCGGGATCCCGAGCAGCTCGGCGGGCAGGCGGGTGGGTGGATTGGGGGGGGGGCATCACTTTGCCGCGTGTCGGTAGATCACGCGGTCGCTCCTGCTGTCCGCCACCAGAAAAAGAGTGGGGCTCGGATTTCAAACTGTTGCCCATTTTACTGCGAAGGTTAGGCAGGGTGTCCTGAGAGGGCCGGATCCGGGGGTCCCGGCAGGGTGGCCGTGTGGTCGCCGGCGCCGTCACGCTCCATTCAACTCCCACGCGCGCCGACGGAGCTGCTACCGTCACGCTTACGATGATTTATTCAGCAGCCGCTTTTGTCCAAAGGCACGTAAATATAATGCACTCCTCCATACCTGCAGTGGATTGTCGTTTTGTTTAATGCCTTGTCCCCGGGAGTTTTTGTCACCGCTACCCGGGTATGAATCCACCGTCTCGCCAGTGGGTGGCCAGGCGCTTGGCGTCTCGCACTCATTATATAAGTGATCCGCGGAGCTCTGAGCGCTACACCGTGCCGGGCCCGTCCCAATCCTGAGGCCGGCGGGAGCCACACTCGCACTTGCGAAAGGGACGGTCGCGGCAGGTGAGGCAGGTGAGAGGGGGGAGGCAGGTGGCATGGGAGGGCAGGTGGGGGGCTGTCATGCCACGCAAGCATAAAATCGGAGGCCTGACAACCAACCCCCCTCATGAAGCCTGACCTTCGGAGGCGCAGCGGGAACATGAGGAGAGGGAGGCACATCAGCACCCTAGAGTGGTTCAGGCCTAGTGTGGCGGGTTGGCTTTGGGAGGAGTGAGAGGGGCAGGTGGCCTGGTGGGTGGGGACTCTGTCGCCTGACAGCAAACAATCCGCCCTCGATTGGCCAGCAGAGGTGTGACCTCGGCAGCTTGCGGACCGTGACGATGACGAGCTGTGATGATGTCGCCACCGTCCAGCCAGAGTGGCGCTGTATGGCGGGGGGGGGGGTGCTCCCCCGTATGAGGACGATGCGTTTCAGCGTGTCTCATTCCTGTCCACCGAGAATCTGCCTTCAGGGGGTCTCCCAGCTTCTGCTCTGCGCTGACTGGGATTTGCTTCAGGTTAGGAACAGGATAGGAGATGGACGGGTGAATGGAAGCACGATATCGGCCCACTGGTTTCGCATCAGATACCGTGTCCTGTGATGTCTGTCGCTCCACAGCGGATTTGTCACATTGATATGAGCTGTTACCTTTTGCTTGTCTTGACATCACAGTCAACAGCGAATTGTAATTATGGGTTCAAAGCAATGCGTCGCTTGTATTGTTTCATAGTCTATAGGCATAATCCCGTTACAGTAGCAACAGTCTCCAGCCTTTCACACAATGAGGAAGATAATCCAGTGTGCGATGGTCTCCCACGGTAGAGGTTTGATGATTGGGGGGGAGGGGGGTCTCTTCTGTAGATCTTGCCAAACCAGGGGGGGCAGCTTGCAGTACATTTTCAACTGTCAGGGCATGGTCCCAAAGCTATTTGTTGAGTGGTTCATATTGTGGGGACCAAGAGGATATATTCATGATATATAAAAATAGGTTGTAGCTGTGGGTCTAATTCTGGGGAAGCACCTCTCCCTGCCCGGTTCCGGCAGCCTGGGTGGGCTGATCCGGCGGCAGCAGTTCCCTCAGGATGCTCACCCTCCAGGCTGTCTAATTTAGGCAATGGGGAGAGCACCAGCATCCTCTTACTCTTCTGGAGCCTCTCCCCACTGCAGGCTCTTTTGGTTGGAGCAATTAGGGGCCACCAGCCGCGTCCTTTTGAGACTCCTTGTAGCCAACAGCGAGGAAATCATGCCTCTCGTCGGCCGGCGCGCTGATCACACCCTGCTGTGCCTCGGATCCCTCTTAGACCGTCTCTTCGCAATGGGTATCGGCACTTTAACAATACGCTGTATGTGTAGTTTGTAGGTAATGGTGCTTTCGTGATGATAGGTATTGTTCATGGCTATAGGCACAGTTGCAAATTGCAATTTATAGGTAATGTCAGGTTCGCGATACTGTGTATCATCAGGGATCATCAACCTGGTAAAAAAACTGCATAGGTTATGTATTTAAATACCTTGTCTGTGGTAAAAATTGCATGTTGACTCCTGTGTACCATTTTTGGGTATTGCCTTAATCACGATACTGAGCTTATATAGTTCATAGTTAATGACACTATTATGAGACTGTGCTCACAGTATCATTCATTGGTATCTGCACTGTCATAGTGAACTCTATAGTTTGTAGGTATTGTCATTGTGGCAAACCTTCTTGTATAGTTCATGGGGATCAGCACTCTTGATACTGTATGAGTGTAATGGTACACATATTCATACAGAACATTTCATTCATTCGGTACACGTCTTTCGGTTTGGTACACGTGTACCGAATGAATGCAGCAATTGTGGAACTTTTGTGCATTTGTGTGTTTCGGAAGGGGGTGGATGAAACCGCACCAACACACATGCGGACATAGCTACGATGGACACACTAAACCAGTATTTGAAGGCACAGTAATTTTTCTAAATGTGCATATTTAGTATATATTTTTTTCATTTTTATTTGTAGCGAGAATATTATTTTTATGTACTTTTTTATTAGCAGCAGTATCGACAGAGATTTATTTATTTTTTTTTAAAGGCAGTAAAGCACGGTTTATTAAAGAAACATACCGAACCGTAAAAACCGAGGTACATACTGAATCGTGATTTTTGTGTACCGTTACACCCCTTTGGTACTATATTGTATCATTATGTCAGATGTATCAAGTCAAATTTATGTAGAAGGATCTCTTTTCTTTCTTACAGTTAGAATCATGATTGAACATTCAAAATAAAATGAACACCTCAATGAAATTTTTGATACTTGAACAAAACGTAGAGGGAGAGCTGGTGATCTGTACGTAAATCTGATGGGGAGTTGATGGACAACATGGAGGACTGGCGGGGACAGGGATGGCGTGTGTTTGCCGAACAGCGTGCAGACGTAGAAGCTGGGGAAGCAGATATCTCACCACCTGTTGTTTTATTCCGTCTGCCCCCCCGTGGGTGATTCACACCAGCCGGTCAGCCTTTATGGCGTCAGGGCTGCTGGAGTGCCCCAATCATCAGGCAGACAGTCATCTGCTCGTTCTCACCGACACGCAGTGGGGGGAGGGGGGAGTTGGCTCAGGACCATTTCACCTGTCTTATTCATGATGCTGCACCTGACATGGCAACTTCTGCTGATGGGCCTGTTCAGCCACTGGTTCATAACCAGGGGGACAAAATGTGCTCCATCCTTAGCAGAAGGGTTGTGGGAAACCTTTTTATGTATCTAGTTAAACCTTTTATTTCGATCCTGTATCACTTGTCACTGTGAGGGGAGCATGTGACTTAGCTGTGAATTAGCATGGATTGATCGTTGCCGATGGTCTCTGAACGCACAGTGGGTTCAATGTAGGGACCCTGCCCATATCTTAATTTTCATGGCCGGGTTATACGGCCAGCTGATCTACAGGCTGGACCCCAAACTCACCTGCTAAGCATAATGAGAAGTTTACACATCAGCCGTTCTTGCAGTTTTTCTACAGTATATAGGCAGTCAGTTTCACAGCTGGCCTGTCATTGATGCGCAGTCATGCCAACTTGTTCTTCCAGTTGGCCTGCTGTTGATACCTAGTTGTTCTGCACGTTGCCCTGCTGTCGATACCTAGTCGTTCAGCTGGTTGGCCTGCTGTCAATACCTAGTCATTTTACCGGTTTGGCCTGCCATTGATGTCTATTTATTTTTCTGAGTGGCCTGCTGTTAGCCTGCCGTTAATGGCCAATCGTTCTTCTGGTTGACTTGCCGTTGATGGCGGTTTGCTCTCACGGTTAGCCTGCCATTGATGTCTATTTATTTTTCTGAGTGGCCTGCTGTTAGCCTACCGTCAATGGGCAGTTGTTCTTCTGGTTGAGTTGCCGTCGATGGCTGTTTGCTCTCATGGTTGGCCTGCCATTGATGGATATTTGGTCTTGTGATTGACTTGCTGTCGATAGCCAGTTGGTCTCTCTGTTAGTCTGCCATCCATGGTCAGTCGTTCCTGCGGTTGACCCCCTGTTGATAGGCATTCTGTCTTGCGGTTCGCCAGCCATCGATGGCCATTGGCTTTTGTTGTTGGTTAGCTGTCGATGGGCAGTCAATCTAGTGGTCAACCTCTTTTGATGGACAGGTGTTCTCATGGTCAGACTGTTGTTCACAGCCTGTCTTTCATTCATTGTTTGTCAGACATTCCCTTAGTCTGTTGTTCACAGTTTGCCTGATGTTCTTGCAATAAGTCTATTGTTTACTGTATGTTTGCTTTGAAAGCCTTCAAAAGGTACCGGACAGAAATCTCATGTGACAATGACTATAACTGATTGGTAAGGGTAATGCCCTCAAACCCTGTGCCTAATGTCTGTGGAACTGGCTGAGGGGTTTGTTTTGCAGGATGAATTGTAGGATGGTCATTATATAGCATGAAATAGATTCTGAAAGGCATAAAGATGGACTGAAGAGTGTAAAGAGTACCAAATGTTGCAGATCTAGGGGTGAGCAATGTGTAGGAGCAGGGGAGTTGTGGACACCTCTGTGTACCTTTTTTCATGTTGTTATGAAACCTTATTACCTACATGCAGCTCCATGGTTTTGTCCTGCACTGTACTGGCTATTAACAGGACGTTTTCTGATTCTGAATCATTGGTTTTTGGTCAAATCTAGAAAAGGAACAGTACAGCTACACTTCTATTGCTCAGGTAACTAAAAGTTTTGAAATTAGGAATAAAATAAAATGTGGTTGTTTCAGCGTTTTCTGCTAAGCTTATGTTCTGAGGAAGCATATTTATTTTTGGCCTAAGAACTCCAGTGAGGCGGTTTCAGATTTGACCCGAAAAGCAGGTACCGTCTGTAGATGCTCATTTGGACCCGTGAAGCATAGTCCTTAATCAGGGCTACAGTCAGTTCCCACACTGGGCTAAAAATAACCAGGTCGCCTGCCCGGCTCTCTCTTTCTTTAGGACTGGACTACGAGTCCAGATTGAAATATGGCATTACAAATGTATGGCATATGCAAAGGGATAACTAACAGGAATATTCCAGGCTGTTCTGGGGGCAGTGAGCGGCTCCAGGGCTGAGTGTCTGTGCCCGTGATCAGAATATTGTGCAAGGCCTGGCTTCGCAGAACAATCTAATGTCCGTGGGCCCTTGAGCAAGGCCCTTTACTCCGGGCTCCAGAGGTGCCACACAGTGGCTGACCCTGTGCTGTTACCCCTAAGCTATGGAGAGCATGATGGCATCAGCAAAGAGATGCATTCCAAAGCACTTATGTGAATGACAAATAAAGGATTTATCATTTATCATTGGGTCTGTGGTATGACTTGTGAAAACACAAAGTCAGTCTTGTAGGGCGTCTCCTACTGACCAGACAGGTCAGTTTTGGATAATCAATCCATTAACAAAAAGTAAAAGGCTGCGTGGAAAACAAGGAAGCTGGTTCTCAGCTGGAGGGAAAGAGACAGCGCCTCGTTCTGGATTGTGAAAAAGTGCGGAGAACTAATCTGATTAAACTTTGTCAGAGTAGTGGGATATCTTCTGGCTGAGACTCTGGCCAGCTTCAGACAGGTAAACCGCATAAAGACGCTGGAGGGTAACTCTTGGATTCGCATGTTCCAGCATCTTTGGGGCCATATCCAGACCTTTGACGTGGCTGTGAAATCCCGCTGACAGACGCGTAGGAGGTCGGAGGCTGAGGCAGCTGCAGACGCTGCATCCTTGGCCTGCTACCTCTTCTCGCCTTAGGAAACCTGCCGCTTTTGGACCTGCTCCCCTGATGACGGGATAAAATCTTGGTGTTTGTTCCTCCCTTGGGGCTGTCAGTGCGAGTCATCGCCCCGCAGGATACTGTGGAGTCCTGAAAGCTGTCGAGAAGGCACTTTGCTTATTACCCATTAGTGTGTGAAAGCTAATTTTATTTTTAAATGTTCGTAGTAGTTCGTTAATCGATTAGGGAGATCCCAAATAGAGATTACTACCACACTTCTGTTATATTTCCGGTAACAGCTTTTGTAAAGCTGGAAATTGTTAAATTTCTCTGAAAGGATGCTGTAAACCAAATACTTGCTGTTTAATTACTGTAGGTGTTTCCTGTATTTAGTTTGCGATTAGAAATATTAACAACGATTGGTTATAAAGCTGACGGCTGTATTGGGAGGATCATTTTTATCTCTTTCCAGTGAGCGCTCGGCCTTGTTAATGCCTCGATTTTGTACAGGCAGGAGAAATGAGGCTGTGTTAAGGAAACGCAATGTACTGGACTGGCTCTCAATGAACACTCACTCTCTCCTCTCCACACCCTCCCAGGCGTTTGTGGCTGCTGCGGGGCTTTGAGACCCCGGTACAAAAGGCTCGTGGACAACATCTTTCCCGAGGACCCTGAGGTAAGTCTGTGCGTTTGTCTCCTGTCTCACCACTGCCCCTCGCTGGACCCCTGCCAGAACTGCACCCCAGGTTAGCACAATATCACTTATGCCTGTCTGAAGAGCAGGATGAGCAAATGAGTGGTTTTATGCCAAAGAACATCCTGTGCCTTTGGATGGAGAGAGCATTTGATGGCGTTCGGAAGGTAGGGGGAATTGTATCGTAGTCTAATGGTGTTCATGTGAATGGCTGGAATCAATTAAATGTAAGTATCAGTGGTTTTGGTTAAAACTATGAACCATGGAAGCTTAGTTGTACAATTCACGTCCTTCCAGGTACTCGTGAATGCAGTGGTTATGGTGAAAAGCATAATGATCGCTGGGAGAACCTTATTCTGTCTGATGTGGTAAAGTGACAGCACCGTGGTGGTGGAGATGGGAGGGGGGAGGTTTAGGAGAGAAGAAGAGAGAAGAATGTGGCCTATCGCTGTGTTCCTCTGCCAGATGGTCCTAAATTACAGGATTCAGAATTAAAAACATGCTCTTCCTTATTTCGTTAATATTATCCAGTAACACTTTACTTAAGGCCATGTTTTTAGTAATTCATGAACACATTCATAATGCATTGTAATGCATTCTTAAATCATTATTACCATGGCTATATATATTTATAAAAAGGTGTAACACATTACAGCCATGTTTATTATGCATTTTGAACGCTTTATGAAGCTCTCATCTATAATGCACTATAGCTTCATATTGCATCCTTAATGTGTATACGAACCATTATAATGCATTATCAGGTATTTATAGTGCATTATAGATGAGAGCTCTTCAGCGTTTTTATTTTTAATTAAATTTAAAATTAGTTTAATTTTAAATTCATTTTTTCAATTTCTATTTAGTTTTTATATATTATAGTTTAGGTTTAGGTTTTAACATTTTTTAAGGAATAGACTGAAATTTGTAGAGCTATTTTATGCGTCTGATCTTGAAAGAATCCTACCTGAATACACGGTGCACATTATGTACTAATCACCTAAAACCATGTCCCAGGTACTATTAATGGTAAGTAAAGGTAAACAAATCATTACTTTAATTAACTCGACAGTTAAAAACAGTAAAGGAAAATATGTGACATTTGTTTTTTTATTTTATTTCAGTTTATTTCAGCAATATTTATAGTTTTTCTTTTTTTTTTTGGAATTTCAGTTTACAAAAGTGTTTTTCTTAATTATCATTAACAATAATAATCCTGGTGTGCTTCTTTCCCGGTGGGAAACCTAGCTCACATGTCCTGGTTAGTCCTCTTTATTATAACTAGTCTGCATTGGGGATGAGGTTTAAATAAAGACAGAGTAGTCTTATGAGGAAATGCTATTCAAACTATTTTACAAAGTATTTTACTTTGACAATGCAATTCCCATGTTGGACTGTTTTCATTGGCTGGCTGGCTGTGGAGCAGAAAAAAGGGGAAACTAGGCCATTTCTAAAGTGGGTCATGATACAAGCAGACATGAGGAGAGTGACAGGATAATCCTCGCCGAGCATCTCCACCCATGGCGGGCAGAATGTGCTGCGGGGGTGGTGCTTACAGGGGTTCAACTGTCAGGAAAAGCGGGGTAGGTTTCTAAGACCAAGTCTCGTCCTTAGACCTGTGGTGTGTAGAGCAGGAAGGTTTTTCCGGTCTCCTCTTTCTGTATCAGATCTGGTTAAGCCTTCGGTGTAAGGATGACCTGCTAAGCTCGATACCAGATAATCATAACAGGCGGGATTCTCAGCATGCGCCGCCATGTGTGCATTCCATCCGGCTGAGTTATCTGGCATCACCACCCCATTGCCTTGCAGGACGGCCTGGTAAAAGCCAACATGGAGAAGCTGACCTTCTACGCCCTCTCAGCCCCTGAGAAGCTGGACCGGATCGGGGCGTACTTGTCAGAGAGGCTGTCCAGAGACGTGGCTCGACACCGATATGGGTCAGTTGTCCTGAGGACCAAGGGGTGGGAGCAGAGCTGGCTTACTGTCAAGAGACACTTTGGCTCTTTGGTCTACAAACGTTCAAGGGTATAACAGCATGCCCCCTTCTGAGAACTTTAGTTCCGAGTTACCTGCTAAAATTAAATTATTTTTCTCTTTTTGGATGTCTTAATAAATCTATTCGGAGAAAAAAATCCATGGATGCTAGACTAAATCTGTTTAAGGAACCTGTCTTCTGTCTGTCAGTACTGCAGATACTGGGTGAGCAGTGCCCTCCTTTAATCTGTACTGCGGGTTTGATGTGAGCAGTGCCCTTAATCTATCTGTACTGAAGGTATTGGGTGAACAGTGCCCTTATTCTCCCTGTACTACAGGTACTGGGTAAGCAGTGCCCTCGTTCTGTCTGTACTGTAGGTACTGGGTCAACAGTGCCCTGTCTGCACTGCAGGTACTTGTTAAGCAGTGCCCTCATTCAGTCTGTACTGCAGGTACTGGGTGAGCAGTTCCTCCCTTTAGTCTGTACTGCAGGTTTGATTTGAGGGGTGCCCTCCTTTTGTCTGCACTGTAGGTACAAGGTGAGCAGTGCCCCATTCAGTCTGCACTGCAGATATTCGTGAGCAGTGCCCCATTCAGTCTGCACTGCAGGTACTGGGTGAGCAGTGCCCCATTCAGTCTGCACTGCAGATATTCGTGAGCAGTGCCCCATTCAGTCTGCACTGCAGATATTCGTGAGCAGTGCCCTCATTCTGTCTGCACTGCAGGTACTGGGTGAGCAGTGCCCCATTCAGTCTGCACTGCAGATGTTCAGTGAGCAGTGCCCTTTTTCTGTCTGTACTGCACTGCAGGTACGTGTGCATCGCCATGGAGGCCCTGGACCAGCTGCTGATGGCCTGCCACTGCCAGAGCATCAACCTGTTTGTGGAAAGCTTCCTGAAGATGGTTCGCAAGCTGCTGGAGGCTGACAAGCCCAACCTGCAGATCCTGGGCACCAACTCGGTGAGCCCCTACTTGTGACCTCCACTCTACACCTTCCGCTCTCCGCTTTATATTTTGTATGGATTATCTGTTTATCTGTACAGTTTATTGGTAACGATTATTAAAAGAGTAAACTAGTTATTTTTCATTCTCTCTTCCTGCCTGTGAGATGTGACTATTTAAAAATGTTCCTTCCTGAAGTAGGCTTCTATAAATGACAAGGTGGGTGGGGTGATGGATGGATGGATGGATGGATGGATGGATGGATTGGTGTGTGGGTGGATGCCCTCATTCTGTTTCCCTCAAACAGTGGAGTGGCAGTGACACACCATTCAGCCTGTCATCTCTCTGTTCCTTTCCACACCAAAGACTCCTCCGTCGCTTCTCTAAATATTCCCCAAACGTTCTTACAATGTTAGCACCCACAAGTCAATGTTGCAGTGACTTGCCAGAGGTAGCTGGGGGTGTGGGTGGAGGAGGGGTACGTTCCCATAGAAACATAGCCGGGAGGATGTTGTTTTGTATGGTCACCGAGGACGATACTTTAATTAGACCAGTTTCCGGGCCCTACCCGGCATCAGGGGACCTGGGCTGTGTGTCTGTGTGTGTGCGGCTTTTTATTTACCACATTGTGGGGACTGAATGTCCCTACATTCTGGTAAACTTTTTAGCTTTTGGGAGCATTTTTCTGGTCCCCACAATATAAACTGCAATCAAAAACTTAAAAATGTTATCATTCTTGTATTACTTCTGGTTAAGGTTAGTGCTGTGTAGGGGTTAAGCTTGTCATTGTTGGGATTAGAATTTTCCCCATAGAAATGAATGTACAGTCCCTACAAAGATATGATTACTGTACAAACCTGTGTGTCTGTGTCTGTGTGTGCATGTCTATGTGTGTGTGTGTGTGTCTGTGTCTGCGCACGTGAGTGTGTATGCACAGTCGTCACTGGCTCGAACAGACGAGAGCAGAATGTCAGGCTGTCACTGGGGAGCGCTGTGACGTAAATCCTAAATCCAACAGCGGGCTGAGTCACACTGAGCCACACACTGTGTCCTTATTCCCCTCAGTCTATAGCAGCAGCAATGCGGCGTATGCGTAGGTAGCCGTTAGCCCCGGCTCCGTGGCTCCGTGGCTCC
>JAABNY020000038.1:18662177-18676090 GCA_015164015.2 Brevimyrus niger
AGAACATGCAGAAACTCCATCCATCCATCCATCCATCCATCCATCCATCCATCCATCCATCCATCCATCCATCCATCTACCTACTTTCCAACCATTTATCCTGGTCAGCACTGCAGGGTTGAATGTTATTTTTTTCCCTCCCAGTTCTTACCGTCCTCTTCTGAACAATAACATACAACATATTTCAGCTTGATGTAGCACATATGGAAAATAATTTGTAATTAAATCCAGTATTAATCTCAGGACATACTGTGTATCACATGACTATAATGTGTTGTCACTAGATCAGTGTCTCTCAGACTGGTCCTTGGGGACCCCAGATAGTTCATGTTTTTGATTCCCTGGTAGGGAACTGGCAGGAAGCAAAAACATGGCCGTCTGTGTGCCCGCGAGGACCGGGTTGAGAAACACGGACTTAGGTGATGGAACATTTCAAGTAAAGAACACAAGCCATGTGCTGTAAGGACACGCACAAGCGGGCATCCTGCTGGCATTGAGATCCGGGCTCAGCTGACCGTAAAATGACAGTAACATCCCCGAGTGTCCAGGGAGCAGCAGTGTCAGAATTTTCCGGGAAACGATTCCCTGTGACTCACCGGGTTTTTTCCCCTTCATTTGCAGCGGAATCGATCTAAACGTTTTTGTTTATCTCCGTTTTGCCGCAACGTTTGATCTTTGTAGCTTTTATCTCAACGTGAGATAGGGAAATGGAGCTGAGAGGCAGTTCATTACCTCCTTTTTATAAAACACCAGCCATTTTCCACAGCAAGGTCAGTTTCCCCCCAACGCATCAGCGAACAGCTGCGATGAAACAGTGACCTTAAAAACCTCAATTTCACTTGGGGGGGGGGGGTATGCAGTTGGCAAATACCGTTTTGCCTCATTTGGACCAATTCAATTGTGGGTGATCCATGACTGACCCCCAACTCTCTCTCTTTCTCTCTCCCCCCCCAGCATCTTCTCTGACATCTCCGTGCTGAAGCTCAGGGTGGACAAGTGCTCTCGGCAAGACAACCTCTTCATGAAGAAGGTGAGCCCGCTACTGCTAATGCTAACGCTAATGCTAGCGCCGGTGCAGATGTGCTCTGGCGCCCCCTTGTGACGCACTCTCTCTCTCGCCCACGTCCCAGCACTCCCAACAGCTGTACCGGCACATCTTCCTGGCCTGTAAGGAGGAGAGCAGCACCCAGCCGCACTTCGAGGCCCTGTACGCCCTGCTGGCCCTCATCAGCGTCGAGCTGGCCAACGAGGAGGTGGTGGTGGACCTCATCCGGCTGGCTCTTGCCCTGCAGGTGTCCCCCCCTCGCTGCCTTCTGTCTTGGTGTAGATGTCCTCAGACATGGAGCACTGTTTTTCATTTGTCTCTGCCTCCCACTCCCCCCCATCTCCCCCCCCCCCCATTCATAGGACCTGGCGCTAGCCAATGAGGAGACACTTCCTGCATACAACCGCTGTGCCGTCCTCGCCCTCTCCGCTGCCTACCTGAATCTCATCAGCCAGCTGACCACCGTGCCAGCCTTCTGCCAGCATGTGCAAGAGGTGTGTGTGTGTGTGGGGGGGGGAGGGGGGGTGGTAAGGGAGTGTTTCAGAGGGTCGTACATGCCTGCCCAGGCTCACCTGTGTGAGGAAACACCTCCCTTTGCATCCCCAGGTGATTGAGATGCGTCAGAAGGAGGTTCCTTTCTTCCTACCAGAGGACGTCTTCGTGGAGAATCCCAGGTCAGTCCACAAAGGCCCCCACCATCAGTTCCAGCACTGTGCACCCCCTAGTGTCTGCAATAAAAACCACCCCCTTTGGGCTCCAGTGGGGCAGCAGCCAACTTGTGAGAAGAGATGGAAGCTGCATTATCTGTACAGCTTCAACAAAGCAGTTTGAGTCTGATCTTCTAGTGGAATCCTGCTAAAATCTAATAATATTTCACAGTCAAACTGATCTGAAATATATATTACAAATTACTCCACTTATAGATTTCACTTAAAAATCTACAATCAACACTGACCTCTTGAGCAAAATGGCACATCAGATGTTAGATGATGTTCTAATGTCTGTAGTCTGGGTCATTGTATCTGGTTGCTTCCTTGAATCATCCTGACATTTTAAACCTCAGTTGTAAACTCTTTTCGTCTCCGAATTTGAATGCTTACACGTGATGAAGTTCGCTGTCTGTACGGCTCCATAGGTCCACTGGTTTATCTGAGCTGAATATGTTGTTTCATTTCCCGGTATGGACCAGAGTGCTTGGGCACTAATATCAGCACACACCCTGAAAATGCGTGCTCTAAAATGATATATGTAACTTCTCTGATTCCCTGTTCATTTTGCAGGTTTTTAATGAATTTTTAAAATAAATCATCCATTAAGGGATCCTAAAGGACATTAGTGAAGCTAGTATGATTCTTTAGGTCGATCCGAGTCTCCAAATGACGTAATTCACCTTCTAGGCACAAGCCTTTTTTAGCCAGGATACAGAGGAGGTTTTTCTCTGAAAGCTCTTTGGTCTCATTATCATTAAGGAATAACAGCAAACATCAGCTGAGCTCACATCCTGTACTTCACATTATGGGTGGTTTCAGCAGGATGGATATTAGCCCCCCTTGTGTTTGATCACTGAGCGTTTGGCATCGCCCCTCAGGATCTGTATCTCCCTCAGGATCCCAAAGATGCTGGAGAAGCCGGAGGGCGACGTGCTCTTTCTCCAGAGCAAGATCACAGAGGTGCTTGGGGGCAGTGGCTACAACACAGACCGGCTGGCCACGCCCTACATCCCACAGCTGACCGGTACATCTACATCCACGCCCACATCCGTGCTCCACTCGGCGCAGCTCAAGTGTTTGCTCCATTCTTTAAAGCTTCTTGTCATTTATTTTGCTCCTCTCAGATGAAGACCGCCTGTCGAAGAGGAAGAGCGTGGGGGAGACCATCTCCCTGCAGGTGGAAGTGGAATCCAGAAACAGCCCTGAGAAAGAAGAGGTAGTAAAAGACTGTAGAACACTGGCTTGACGGTGCTGCTTTGGCTCCTCCCACAGAACCAATTCAAGCCTTCATTCGTTGATTTTGAGTTAGTCATTTAAATGGCCACGCCTCCAAACTGCCAGTCTCAGCCCCTGGCCAATAGAGACAGCCAGATCTGAACCATACACTAATGCTGTATGTTTGCCTTGTGTCTGCAGAGGACTCCAGCAGAAGAGATCACATTCGAGACGCTGAAAAATGCCATCGGTAACACGTGTTCTAGCAAATTTTGTTTTAGGTTCAGATTTGCTTGACTAAATTAACTGATATTTTGGATTATCTCAAGATATTTTATTGACAGCTGTACGCTGATTTTATTTGCGCATGTCTAATACATGTAACAGAAATTCAAAGTACCAGTTCCAAAATACTGTGCAAGTGCAGCTTTTTGAAACATATCCCTGCATTTATTGGGTAACGAATTGGGAAAGTCAAAGTTCCTGGGTCATTTGAAAGTCATCTGGCTCCTGTCTTCTTCTGCACCTGTTCTTCAGTGGACAGCGTCGGCATGGAGGAGCAGGAGAGGGAGCGCAGACGCCAGGTGGTGGAGAAGTTCCAGAAGGCCCCCTTTGAAGAGATAGCTGCCCACTGCGGTGCCAGGGTGAGTTTTTTGGGCCGGCCGGTGAGATGCAGCAGTGCGCACAGAAGACTCCGCATAACCGTCTCAGACAGATGCTTGTGTCTTTTCCAGGCCACCCTGCTGCAGAGTAAACTCAATCAGATATTTGAGATAACCATCAGGTAACTCGCCGCCGCTTGGGGAATGGGGTTGTAGGGTCGAGTTCGGTGCTGATGCAACTTGATGGCGTTGTCTCCCGTGCAGTTTTGAGGCTAATGGAATCCTTCTCGTACCTCCCCAGACCACCCCCCAGCCCTTCTGGGACCATCGGCCCAGGATACGGGCCGACCCAGAGCCGCTCGGTGCCCGTCTACGAAATGAAGTTCCCTGACCTCTGCGTGTACTAGCGGAGAGGTCAGAATGTGGAGCCACGAGGAGAGTAAAAGTCTTTTTGCCATGGGAGAGATGAGGAGAAGGATTCTTCTCAACCTCCTTCTTTCCCTCAGATGGGACTCCTCTCAGCACTGTGAAATGCCAATGGCAGCACTGTCAACCCTAGAATGTTCCGGATGCGTGGAAAAACAAGCGCTCTCAGGCTTTGAATGAGCCAAGGAGAACGACATGATATTCTCTGGGGTTTCCTCTCTGAGCTGTGGGCCAGGCCTCCCCTGCGTCTGTCTCCTCCACCATCCTCTTCTTCACTGCAGTGACTCTTTGTCTTCAAATGCAGAGGACGTTGATAATGACTCCTATTAGCTATGTGTGACAGATGAGAATCCAGGTGGCTCGCAGATCCCTGCAGATCCCATGTGATCCATTTAGATCTTTCGTGATCCCTGCTGATCCCTGGTGATCCCTGGTGATCCCTGCTTCCTTACCTATCTCACATTGACAATAGCTTGGTTTCACCCAATACTATAACATTACACTCGTGATAAGGGTGAAAAAACTCAAAAATTATAGCCAAAATATCTATTTTTCATTTTTTTAAGTTTTACGTTTTTATAATTATTTTAAATTGATGGATGTGGAACCACTGAGGCCAAGCTTTTAGAAATGATGTAAAGCTGATTTAAAATAGATTGCCCCTCCCCTCAAAGGGGGCCGACTAAAACACACAGCAGGTTATTATTATTTTCATGTAGCCCAGTGGCCCCACACCTCTGGTGAGCTGGGTTCCAGTCCCCGTCCCCGGCTCAGAGTGTGGAGTTTGCACCCTCTTCCAAGTTCCCCTAGATTCTCCCGTTCTTAAAAACATGCTGAGATGTATTGGAACTGCCAAATTGTCGATAGGTGTTCATGCGTGTGTCTGTGCCCTGAGATGGGTTGGTGCCCCATCTTGGATTATTCCCTGCCTTGTGACTGTTGTTCCTTGAATTGGCTCTGGACCCCAGTAACATGCGTAGGACCAGTGGGTATGGAAAATGAATGAGTGAATTAAATTTAATATGCCCTGCGAGTCATGGCATAGATACAAATGTCTGGGGCAGGTTGAAGTTAAATATAACAAGGCTGGTGCCAGAGAATTCCTTCCCCCAGAGTCAGCTAAGTAATGCAGAGCCAAACAGCTGTCATTCTCCACGGGGAGAATGACGTGCTGAAGCCCCATCTGCTGTTTAGCCTGTGCTACTTCAACTAGCTTTTTTTTTTGCTAGCTGTTTTGCATCGTCGTACACGAAGACCAAGGTCACTGACAAAGTAGCATTTAACGTAGTCTTTGTAGTGAGATTACGAGAGAACCACGAATGACATTTTAATACGTGAGCTAGATACAATTTTCAGAGCTGACCGAGTTTTTGTAGCGTTTTCCAATGAAGATAAATGAGCTGACCCACAACCCTGTATTGAAGGTATTTGGGAGATGTTTGGATGGATGGATATCTCATAGGGTCACACATAAGAATAGGCCTATATATGTATGTATAAGTATGTATATGTGTGTATATATTTTTTGTCTTAAATATTTGGATAATACTGGAAAATATAAATGTAGGTGTACAGTAGATTAGACCGTAGAATCTAACCAGCATGAATGGAAAAGAGGTGTGTGATGAGAATCTGAAGCAGATATTTCAAGCTTCAACTGAAGGTGTAGTCATGACGGGACAGGCTCTGGCCTGTGGTGGACGCCTGTGTCTCTCCGTGCGGTGCTTCCCCATGAGGGACACCCCCCACCCCAGCGAGGGGGTTATGGCGCCACTGGATCCAGCTAGTGACGTCACTCAGGATTCACGACCATTCTGTCTGTCGGGGAAATCCCACCCAGCCCGCAGGACCCCGACGTCTCCAAGCGAATCGAGGCGTTAAATGTGGTTTGCGGTGTTTTCTCACAAAAGAAGGAGCAAAGTATGGCAATAACCTTGGGGTGCAAAGTTGCCCCTGTGCGCTAGTGACTCTCATTGACAACTCGACACGCACATGGCCGTAAGCTTCTTCGTGCAGGAGGCTGCCCCAGCCTCTCTTACCGCGGGGGTCTTCTGGGACTGAAACTTAAAACCAGTTGTTGGAAGTGCGCCCCCCAGTGTCTGTTTTGCATAAATGTGTGTCATTTGTGTCCATTAGTGTAGTTCAGCTGTTTGTCCAAGGTTCCTGTGCATTCTGTGGGATATTGTATGTCTTATAGTAACTGATCGTGGAGTCGTCCCAAAAACTTGCCGTCTGTCCCGTTCCCCACTCCGCCACCCCTCACAGTCTTGCGGTTTTCTGTGATCTTTGCCCTTTCCTCTTTGTTTCAGGATATCGAAGTCTGTTTTGGTTGCCTCTCTGAATGTTATGCTGACTGCGTCAGATCAGGTATCACCATTTTGCAAATTCGAAGGGATCCCCTTAGCTGTTAGCATCCGTAACAATGCCTTATGTAAATAACCGTACATGTCAATCATAAAAATGAGAAATGGTACCTCCTAAATGCAGCTCTGATTGTAGAAAGTGCCAAAAAGGGAAAATATGTACAGGGAGATCAGACCATGAGAACTAGTTGACAAATGCCCCCCTTCCATCTGCGATGTGATCTCTGGTTTCTTTGGGCGGAGTAGCGGCCTGGATTGTAGCATGTGAGACGGGTCACCTGACGTGGTCATGTGTCTTACTTCCAACAAGGATGCTGCATGGAAGCGAAGCTGAGCGCCGTCTATGTTTATCAGGCTTTAGTATCGTCTTATGATTTATCCACCATCTATTTTCTCTGGCGCCCCTTACGGCTTGTTGGTCTTGTAGGCTTAAAGTTAACATGTAAAAATCCTGTTTGTGGTCTACTTTCCTACTACTAACTTTTAATTTAACAAGCTGTCTGCCGCATCTTGTGTTCTTATTTTTCCCCTGTTACATTAAACCTCCTATGTAAACATGCGTTTAATGTCCCTGTGTATTGAATGTTTACCCTGGATATTTAATCCGATAACTCGACATATCCTGTTGTTTGCATTCATGCCTTTTCGCACCATGTGGCTGAAGTAATGCTACTACTGCAGCAAAAATAACATTATGGATTCATCATAACTTGCCTTGTATTTTTATAGCTGTGTTGGTTGTCTGCGTCTTTGTGAAACCTGCTAATAATTAAGGTATTTTAGTAACGTGAATCACTTGATGGTGATGAATTTGCTCAGTCTGACAAAAGCTGCAGTAGTTTGATCGCTATAAGGTAAGTGAAATGGAAATGTATTACAAACCAGGAAATCGTGTGGAAAGTGGAAAGTTTCTTTAGAGATAGGTCATCACAGTGAATGTCACAGTGAGAAAAGTAGTTCATTTCAGCTGGGTGTCGCGTAGAGGACTCTGCGTCTGTACCTTGCTACTGAAATAGTCTGTATAATTTCAACCAAATAAAAAAACATCGATCTTTTTGAAGTTGTGCACGCCGTATGAGGTATGTATCTAATATATAGCACCCTTTGGTTAGTATCATAAAGGGACCCACACACCATGCCAGCAGACACACATCTCATGTTAGTGAGTTTTAGTATAATGTAAGAAGAAGATGCTGATGCCAGTGTAAAGGTGCTACAGTGCACCCAACCATTAACTGATAGTGAATCAGTGTCACTGCTTTTCCCTGTACCGGTGTGTTGCTATGCGTCAGCCTTTAAACACAGCTGGGGGCATTCTTCCCATCCCTGACACCTGTTGAGGTCTGTACCGGTGTTCAGAGGTTGTAGGTTCAAATCCCATGACTGACAAGGCGATAATATCACCCTTAGGGACTTGCAGTCTGAATCGACGCTTTCCCCATCTAGCCAAAAGTGTCTGCTGAAAATGTGAATGCATTGAACCCCGGTGACAGTGTGTGAATCTTTTCATATTGACGCAGTTTTTGAAGCACTGCCCTATATGCAGCTATAGGAAACCTGGACAGACACAGACCATAGAATGTCCCAGATCTTCTCTCAGTCTGTAATAATGCCGTCTGCTTCTGGAGCAAATTCCATATTTGATTTGGTGGTGAGCTGCTGCAGCCCATTATGCCGGACGGAATAGGAGCAGGATGTCTCCTGCATGGAGCCCTTTCTGTTACAGTGATGTATGGGTCCTGTCTCCTGCATCGGGGCAGTTTGTGTTCTGTGAACCTGTATGACTTCTGTCTCTTGTGTGACCCTGTTCTGCAGAATTTTTCAATCACACAGATATATTTCATGCACTGAGCAAGTTCCCCTGGGGCTCAATAGGGGCATTGATACCCTGACAGATTCTGGGGGCACAGAGCTTTAGAAGTGGTCCCTGAATACATAACAGTATGCAATTTGAACGAGGCAGGGGGAGCACAAGGTAACATTTATTATTTTTTTTTAATAGATACTTTATTGTCCCCATTGGGAAATTGTTTTACGCCTCCTTCATCTTGTTCTTTGTAGAGTAAGTTGTCTGTGAAAGGCAACCACCTGCAGTAGCACCCAGGGAGCTGGGGGTTAAGGGTCTTGCTCAAGGACCTGCAGACATTCTGAGGCTGGGTTTGAACCAGTAACCTTCTGATTACAGCCACACAGGCTTAGCCCACTAAGCCACACACTGTCCATTTTTTTAATCAGGGTGGCTAGAATTTCTAGCTGTGCTCCTGAAAGTTCCCCTCATCTTTTCCCCCTCTGTATCTGTCATACTGTCCGGCAGCCTTCAGACTGGCTTCCTGTATCCCTCCCACTTTCCCTGAGTTTGCCCCCTGCTGACCACAAACAGTAACTACATTAGGAGTGGGCTGCCCCAGAGTGACTTTCTGAGTAGCGCCCTCGCGCAGGTCAGCGTGCGCTTTGTGGCGGGCTGGTGTCCGAGCCCATGCTCTGTTCCCTGCGCTAGCCGGAAAAAAACGCATCACGCTACCAAGTAGCTTGCAACATGTGTTTCTGTTTATTTCATTGGATCATTTACAATACAGTACATTTCATTCATCAGGGATGTTGTCCTTTGAAATGCTTGTTAGCATTCATTTTACAGGTAACATCTGCGGCCAAACCACAGGCTAAGTAACTGCATTAGTGTTTGACTCTAATCTCTCCTATACGCCACATTCCGAAATTGTTAGGCTGATAAGTTGCTGAGATTGGGCAGGTTTGGGGGTAGGGTGGCTTTAGCCTGACTTGGTTGGTTCCGCAATCACGGCTATGTATTATGATTGGTTCCCCAATAACGGCTAATTGTGTTCTATAATCTGCCTACCAATGGCTGTCTTTGCTGATGATGTTTTTAAACAGTGTCATGAGAGATTTTTGGTTGTGTCCCCCCAAGGACTTCATGAAGCCGCCATAGTGTTTGCTGGCAGGGGGGCCAGACCAGCGGAAGTGGTTCATCTCGTAGGAGCCATCGTTCTTCTGATTGACCAGCTCCTGGTCTCCCTCCAGGGTGTAGTCGGACTCCTCAGGCACCTGACGCCTCATGTCAGTGGGGTAGGCCTCAGACAGGTCCTCTTCCATGCCGTTGGAGTAGACCTTGACTGGCCGGCGTTTGCGCCCTCCGGGTTTACCCCAGCGGAAGTGTTCCATGGGGTAAGAACGTTTGTCTTCATGGGCCAATGACCCCTCATTCCCCTTGAACCCTGGTTCATCCAAAGACAAGGAATCCAAGGTTCTGACAGGGCCATTGGTGTCGCCCCCTGGTGGACTGGTGTGGAAGGGCTTCTTCACAAAAGTGCTGTCCACTTTGGCTGCAAGGCCAGACTTGCACATCTGTGCACATTCCTGTTTGACGGAAATGCTAATATTAGCCATGTGCTATGCTATGGTTTGGTGAAAAAATTAGCATGTTTGCTGTTTGCTGTTTTTCAGTCCTTCTCTACAATAATGGCCATAAAAAGGTAATTAAGTATGCCCAAAGTTAGAGATGAAAAGACCCAGAGAATTTGTACTGTTATTGGAGGTGGTCAATCTGAATTTATACAACAATTATACAAGAGTGTAGTGTGGGAAAGTGCTCACTGTGTAGGCTGCCCAGTGAGAATATAATACATATAAGAGAATAGCATTCCATTGTGGTATAGTATTTACAGACATATTTTCAGGCCAAATTTAAATTTCCATTATCCACGATATACTAAAATAGAATACACATTTAATGAAGTAATTCAATACACTGCTGTATAATACAAACAGGTTATTTATTTTTAAGAATACACGATACTTAACATCATACGAATGCTTGCATTTAGTTTTGTGATAAATGTGTAAAAGATTGCTGGTAATGGAGAGTCCGGGCTTACCAGGACCCTGCCTCCCCGGCAGGACGCCTGATCCCCGCACTGCCCACACTCCGCCGGGTTGCACCCGCAGATCACGCCCAGAAGTAACGCCCAGGCTCCACGGCGCATCGCTGCCCTGCGTAACCGCTGAACAGCCACTAGCAACTTGTTGAACGGCCATACAGACACATACACAGACACACACTGTTTTAGTGCTTGTTCATTAACACTGAACGCTGACATTTAGGTAATATATGATTTCCGTCTTGCGTCATTCAATAAAGGCGCAGCAATGCAAAGTAAAAATCGTTTTTTTAAAAGATGATGTTTTCTGATGCGTTTTGCGAGAGCATTTAACAAACCTCTGCATGGGCACCGATCATCACCACACCTGGGAAAGCTGAACGGTACACATTTGCGTCGCTGCCAGGACAAATTGTTGTGGATATAGTTTTAAAAAACGTAAGACCACCAAATTTATTGGGTTACAGTTACTTAAGTGTTGTCCCCTTTTCAATAAAGTTAAGTATCAAAGAAACAGCAGCAGTGCTGCTCCGGGCACTAGAACAAGCAACGTCCAGGGGGTTTTAACCGTTACACCACCTGCTGGTCTGTTAAATACTTCTCAACGCGGTTAAGCAGAATATCCGTAGATGACAGCTGTTTCTGCCCAGGAGGAGCGCGTCTCTGACTGGCACGAAAGGAAAGGCGCCCAAACAGAAGGACGCCCTTGCGTGTAGGTTTGGCGCATCCAGTTCTCTTTGCAAAGCGATGTCACGTTAGCTATGTAACTACGCAGACCCGGCTCGCTAAAGAGCGTCATTTCATAGTCTGTAATACATGAATTATGTCAAGCCTATGCAAAAACAGCTTAATTTCTCTAATTTCTTTTTTAGTAAACGATTTAGGTTATCTCCTGATTTTAGGTGATATGAAAAAAATACTAGTGAAAAATAGAAAAATCACTGTTTATTTTAAAGTTAATATTTTAAAGAGTATATTATAAACATATCTAAAAGAGCTCGTTCAGAATAGGCAATTGTAAGGTGGATGGACAGATGTTATGATACTGTAATATAAACTAACAAATGAGCTTGTAGGTTTATATAATTGAGCCTAAGTAACATTTTTCTGTGAGAATTAACCTCTGAAATCAATATGTGTAGGATACATATACTATGCATATTCATATAAACGGTATAACTGATCATGAATATTTTTCTTTTTGTGGCATTAATAATCTCATTAAAATCTTATACGTCTCTAAATTATTATAAATTTAAAAGTTAAAATCGCAATTATCTCTACTTTGTATCAATATATCCTTTATCATTTATCATTTATTAAAGGAAATATGTAACCTAGTATTCAATGACGCTTTTAAAGGTGGTTAGTTAGGTGCCGTTACCAGGAATACGCAGCATATACCGATATAACGTTAAGTGTTTTACGGGTGTTGATGCATGACATAGACCAATCGAATAAAGATGTTAATAGAAAATCACATCAATATAAACGAAGTTGTCATGCAGGAAAGTTGCACCCTTTGATTAAAACTGAGCAGGTCCTACCTGTCACAGGTCGTCCTGACTGCGTCACTATCTCCTCTGCCTTTGGTGGGTCTCGTCGTCTTACCCTCCGTTTTCTTCCCCGTGCCCTGAAGCTCTTCCTTTTATACCGATTCATTCATATGCCGGTGTTAAAAGTACAATACTTCGTGAGGCAGGCCTTTTTGTGTTCGCAAAAGACGAGGGAGGTGAGGACGGAAGGGGTGAAAAGAGAGTATCCGCTCACATTGGGTATTGATTTCTCGACCTGATAAACATGCATTACTTACTAGCATTTTACTAAATTTTAGTATTTGTATCGATTAGGAATATCAATTATTTTGGCATCTGTTTGGCATTATTTAAACAATTAAGACCACACGAATGATTACAAGTGACTGTTGTAAATATATATATACAATTTACAATTATACATATATATAATTGATATTCATATGGGTAACACTTTACTGAAGGCCATGTTGTTAACGCTTTACATTAATTGCATCTTAATAATGCTTTTATATTGCATTCATAAAACGTTCAGTGCACCTTTATAATGCATTCATAGAACATTCATAAGCAGCATACAAATACACTTTTACATCTCAACATCCCTTAACAGCTGTAATAAACATTAATAATAAACATTATATAATAGCAACAAACATTTTAATCGTAGAATCATGTAATGTTTGTTATTAATGTATATTAAAGTTGCTAAGGGATGTTAGGATATTAAGGTGTACTTGCATGGTGTTTATGAATGTTTTATGAATGCATTATGAAGGTGCACTGAATGTTCTATGAATGCATAATGAATGCTTTATGAAGGTGCACTTAATGTAGAGCATTACCAAATATTAATAAAAAGGCATAACACATTAAAGCAATCTTTTTATGCATTATAAATGCTTTATGAAGCGCTCATCTATTATATATTATAAATAGCTTTATAATGCAGTACAAAGTATCCTTAATGCTTGTACCAACCATTATAACACATTATAAGGATATTCATAGTGTATTTTAGATGAGAGCTTCATAAAGCCTTCATAATGCAAAATACATATGGCTATAAAGTGTGTGTAACGTCGCATGATGATGCACGAAACAGAAATACAGGAGTCTTCGGGTTCAGGGTTATACCAGGGTTTAATTCAGGGAAACAGACAGGGAACTCACATAGACGAACTTCAATGACAGAACAAAGGACTACTGACAGACACTGACTAAATACAAATGACAAGCTAGACTAAACGAGCCACAGGTGACTACAATCAGGTCAAAACAGGAGGTAACGAGGTGGGTGTGGCACACAATTAGGAGCGTTGGGAGCAGGACGTCACAGTGTGATGCCTTTTGTTAAATATTTAAAGCTGTGTTTATAAGGCTGTGTTGCTCTTTCTTTATTCCTTCTATAATGTTCAAAAATGATGATAATGTGATGTATTCTAATGTTTCTTGAAGACAAAATCACCTCCATTCCTAGTTGCGATAGATGGTTTTAACGTGGTTTTGTGGAACATCACTCTTAGTCCCAGCATTTTCTTACAAAACAGCCAAATAGATCATTTTCTTTCGTGTGGTCAGATTACTTCCTGATATCCACTAGTAATAACAAACACAACGGGACAGGAAACTATGACTTACAGGGAAGACACAGGAAAGCAATTCCTTCAAATTTGGAAAGAGAATTGTGATGAAATATTTCTGTTCACAACATCTTCTAAGGAATTTGTGTCTTTATCTGAAGAGATCTTTGATACAAAAATAACTTTTTGCCATTCATGTGCAAATTGACTGCATAAGAGTTCCAGAAAATTGCTGGACTGAAGCTTTTTGTTTTATTTCTCTGTTTACTTTCCTAAATGTCTTTTATTAAAGGGTTGCCATTAGGCACCTGGACTGGTCTGGAGTTTCTGCCTTGTTTATCTCTTCCCTCTCTTTGTGCTCTTCTGCGAATAAGATGCTTTTAGCACTCATCCAGGAGAGCAAGAAAGGGTTAGGAGTTCACTAAGAAAACATGATTGAGATTGTTTTTTTAAAAAAGTTTTTAAATGGTGAAGGCTACAACAATGCTTGGAGTATTAGGTGTATGTTTATTTAAAATGTATTTACTGTCCACTCTTT
>JAABNY020000038.1:18710052-18724762 GCA_015164015.2 Brevimyrus niger
GGCGTGATGACGCAAAAAGCCCAGAGGGCCCATTCAACACTAAACGCCAGGGGGGGGAAAAACCGCAAATGAATTTGGCGGGCAAACCGAACAATATTGGAACCCCCCCCCCCCCCCAAAAAAGCCTGGCAATTGTTCAAAGTACTGAGCTACCAATATTTATAGTGCAAAACACACACACACACACACACATTTACTGTCCAGACATCAAAGCTGTTTGTAACATTATAACAACACTGAAGCGATCATCTCCAGATGTTTTAAACGTGCAAGATGTCGTGGAGGAAGCGAGGA
Source organism: Brevimyrus niger (assembly GCA_015164015.2). Lineage (NCBI taxonomy): Eukaryota > Metazoa > Chordata > Actinopteri > Osteoglossiformes > Mormyridae > Brevimyrus > Brevimyrus niger. The sequence continues at coordinate 18,710,347 of JAABNY020000038.1, forward strand.
AGCTGACACAGCAAGTGTGGAAAGAATCTCGTGAACATGCCTTTTTTTGTGTGTGTGTGTGTTCAGTACTAACACGTAAAAACAGATTGAGGCAGAATTCAGCCGTAGTCAAATAAAATGACTGTGACTTTAGTAGGCCCAAATTTCCTGAGGTAAAGTCAGACTGCACTGTGTGAAATCCTCATTTCAAAACAAAAGCAAAGAAATGCCAAAGAGCAAAAGTTTAAAACAAAAAAAATTAAAAAATTTTGAACTTTTAATCTGCTCAACCTTAGTGTGAACCAAGAAATACAAAAAAAAGAATGTTCAGTGTAAATTTTGAAAATTTGAACAGTGATTTCAATGAATAAATAGTTTACACAAGTCAGAGAAATATATGTTCATATGTGTGTAGAGTGCCAGGATGTCAGTTACATACAGACGATAATTCAGACAATGTTATAACAGTTTCCATAAATGTAAAACCCTGTGCTATTTCCACTGCAAATGGCTCCTTAATATTTACTTAATCGCATATTAAGACCTTTATTTCCTAGTTTTATTGGACAGCCACCTGACTGTAAATCAATAAGATGGTGAACTGTGCCGGTTAAAAAAGGTACCACTGAAAGGAAGGTCGATGTCATATTTTATCCTACTTCTCCTGAGTGCACCCTACACTGTCACAACCGCAAACTTAGACTGCAGAACTGCACTGTCGGGGAACTCCAAACACCCACATCCTGATCACTGGTCCAAAAGATCCAAAAGTTGCGTAATCTCAGTTGAACTCCCTTTCATCATCAAGGTATTTGGATCAACTGTAATAAAACAAAATAGCTCTATACGGACACGCATGAAACAAAATGTAGTGTATCGGGCTGTCTGCTTTCCATTCTCAATTCTGCTGAAGTTGCATTATTGGATGTTGAAATACATTGTTATATGCGCAAGCCTATACAGCTGTAGGTGGTGTGAGAAAATGATTGATTCTGTTGTGTGTTTTTCTTGCACCATGTCATTGGGATAGGTAGGGGGACGGTGCAGGAAGGTGTCAGTCAGTTTAGGGCATTTTAATTTTAGTTTCTAAAAAAATCTGATTGGTTTATAAAAGCAGGCCATTTTGGTCATTAAAATCAGTAAATACAATTAAATACAATATGACATTAAACGTAAAATAAAAAATCCAGGGACATCTAACAGCACTATTCAACCCTGTTAATGTTCTGACAGTCACATTAACACCCACATTAATCACAATTCCCTGAACTGCACCAGCAGCAGACTGAGACCCCCACCTATTTTAGTAATACTAATGGAAAATATGCATTTGACATATGTCAAAAACAGAAGTTACTCGTTTCACTGTCATCTTTTCTCATCCCCCATCTTTCATTTCTTACCACAGACACTTATGAGTCACAAGTGAATGAAGAACAATACAAAACTTACTAGACTTCATGAACTTGGTGCAGGAAGTGTACTACAGCTGACAAACAGCTCAGTTTCTCTACTTACATCTTCGTTTAAATCCAGTTGGTCTAGTTCAAGTCACAGACCCATTTGAACTCCCTAGAAAGAAGTTGGAAGATCCCAAACTGCATGGGCTGGCCACCGGATGCACACACACACACACACATCAGACAGATCACCGGCTTTCACACCTACTGGTAATGATGCCGCGTCCATGTTCCCCTGACATGACAAACTTTCACGACGTGAAGACGCTCCCTTTTTCCCAAAACCACATCTATCCTCACTAAAACGTGGAGCGGAAGAAAAGAAAAGTAACATAGTAGTGAAGCGGTAAAAGGAAATATGGAGCAGTTGTCTATATAACTATTGAGTTTTCCCTCGCCCCTAACAGACATCACATCAACTAATATGGGAGCTAAAATATTAACAAGATAGTAGGAAATTAAGGAGACAGTAAATTAGGACACAATGTAACCTACATTATGCACAACCGCACACAAATAAAAAAAACCTAGTTATATTGTACCAGGTGAAACTAAATCAGCGCTTGATCACTTTCAACGCGCAGAAAGCGCACTACGTTTCCCGGCATGCCATGCGAAGCACCGACCCGTGTTGGAGAGTCCTTAAATGTCACAAGACACTTTATAGCACGGATTTTTCCCCATATCTTACAAAAGGCAATATTAAACAAGTTACATGTCCAGAACGCTCTCAACTTTACTCCTTTATCACAGTTTTAAAAGTTTTTTTTCTATTTCGCCACTTAAAACGCGCTACCAGTTACAACGGAACGTCTGCACGAAGTTAGCTGTAAGCTCCCCACGGAAAAAAAGATTTAATAGTTCATCGTTTAACTTCCCCAAACAAACAACGGATATACATCCTACCTTTACGGCCATTATGTGCAGATGAATTAATTACTAAAGAAAGGCAAAGCTGTATTTTCCGCTTTATGAATCCTCAGCCCGACATTGCTTGTCCATGGACTGAACGAAAACAAGGCAGTTCTTCACGGCAGCGCTGAACTAATTTTAATACATCACTAAATACAGAGGTGCCCTTTGACCCGTGAAAAGAAAAAAAAACGCTGCCAATAAGTGCAAGAGAAAAGCACAGGTTCAGATGTTTAAAAAATCTTTGGCTGAGTGTAAGTGCGAATGTTCAGACGGGCGGGTGAGTTCGGCTGCCGCGTCCTCCCGGATCCACAAGACCGGAAAGATATTGGGCATCGGCCAAGCTGTTTATGACAAATTTACAGTCTGAACTCATTTTTATTATTATTGTTGTTGCTCACGTTTAAGTTGATTTAATTCAATAGTAAAACTGTGGACAGATTAGAAATATTATATTTTGCATTTTGTAGGAATTATAATGGATAGATTATGATATCTCTAAGAACCAGAAGAGAGGATGCTGTAAACAATAATTTAATAGGCCTATTTACGTTGGATTGCAATTTCAGCTTTTTTCTTTCTTTTCTTTTTTTTTTTACTTTTGAGGTGCAGTTATTGTTTTATTGAAAGTAAACGAACGCCCTGTAAACATTTGAAACTACAATGTGGAATATTATTTACAAATGTAAGTGGTAGCATATATTTATTACAGATAAATAAAATAAAAATAAAGCTAATAAAATTCGCTTAAAACGCTTAAAGTATGTTAATATTTGGACTGCAATGGCTGTATGTGCTACGTAGGTAACAGTTTTAATCACACTGGCGTGTGGGTGGGGCACGTGCTTCAAATTATAAAGTATCTCGTATATTTTTGACGAGGATGGCCTCTGCTGGTGGGATACGAGCAGATACAGTCTGACTGGAGAATAATAGCTGGAGGGCTAATCATTACTACCCAGATAAGAGCATATCCCATCAAAATCCTATTAATTAGTCTGACAAAGGTATAAACGTTTTGTAGGTCTTTTTGTACATTTGTCCCTCTACTGAGTCAGCATGGCACATGGCATTCGGAAGGTGATTGTTGTTGGACGTTAACAAGCAATTGTGAATACGAGTAATGGACACCGTTCATTATATTGTTAATATGGGTGACACTGGCCATCTGAGTAATAGTTGATATGGTAAAACAGGTAGTGAGTACATGAAATATGGACGGGGCTGTTTCAGATCCCTTATCTGCTTTAGTAAGTTACAAAAGTGTACCAGTGTAATATCCAAATCGAATCAGTACATGCTTTGGAAAAATGTTGAACAAGCACTAAAACTGTTATATAAACGTCATCGATCCCAGTGGAACTGGACCGCCCATAACAGCACAGTCCGAGGATAGCTTTATAACCTGAAGAACAGTGCATGTCACCCACCTACCATTAAACATTCCAGGCTTCCCAAAACTGAAGAGAAGACGTTTGGCTTTTAAGAATGTATGTTACTTATCAGGGTGATAGTTTTTAAGGTTAGGGTTAAACGGCAGTTGAGATCTAGTTACCGTATATGGCGCATGCCTGGCTCATTTACAAGGTATTTTTTTTATTTTTTTACGTGAGATGATATTTTTATGGGAACTGAGAAACATCAGGGTTGCTTGCGTGGTGGCGTGTGGTTGGACACGTCTGCTTATGTTGCGCAGTCACACGTTTTCTCATTCCTGCCCCCCAAACTTTTGGATGGGGGTTTATACTGGTTTATACTTGCACGCGAGAGTCCCCTAGTGGAAAAGAACGAAAAACGACACGTTGTATTCTAACCTTTTTGCGAACTTTCCCTTGCGTTGCTCCACTCAACTCTTGAGTCGTACATATTGCTCTAAATTATATTCATGCTATCTCAAGTAGAAATAGTAAATCCGTTATGTTATTTTTATATTACAGACTTCAGTGTCGTGAATATGTCGTCATCTTAAATTCCCGAATTGTTTACGGAGTTCTTCTCCATTCTTTTTACTTTTTACTTTGGATGTAAGTGGTTCAGAGATGTTAGCTCCAGTCAGCATTTTATTGTCGTGCAACAGCAGAATAAGGCAAAAACTCTGTCTTTATTCTGAGAGTTTTGTTAGAAATTACAGTCCTGCATAAGTCTTCATGAGTACTCTATAGGAAGAAAGTCCTTCGGCACAAAGGTTATGCTCTAATTCCGAATTCTTCCCCCTTTCAGGCCTCCGGGGCAGCCCCAGAGGAACCAAAAGTGTGAAATTTTTTTGGAGGGAAAACTACTCCATGATAGCAACCTGCTAGTCCTATCTCTGGAGAACACTAAATTTTCTAGTCAGAATGTGTGGTATGTTGGACCTCGTTTTGTGCTAGTGGTATATCATAATATATTTGATTATTTTCTCTCAGCTGACAATGATTCTGCTCTCAGCTTTGCTGGAATTTACTCCCTGTCTTTAAAAGACCCAATGATCAGTTGTCACTACACTATCAGAAAATATAGGGTACAGACCTGGTATAGTTTTGTTCCTCTAAGGTAAAAACAACATTAATGATCCACAGAGTCTGTTTCTGTACCTTAAATTAGATTAAAATGTACATTCACTTACAGTTTGAGTACAGTTGGTAGACCCTTGATGGTATAGCCACAGTGACAAGTAATTCTACCCATAAAGGTACATACTGGAAATTTTCTCATGCAGTGTGTTGGACTCCCCACCCTTCCTGTGTTATGGAGTGACCTTAAAACTCCTTACCATTTAAATATTAACTAATACCAAACCATAAAACTTGTAATGATAAACCAATATTGTCAGTGTGTGATGACTACACTGCTCATAAAATATAGGGCTGATTATAAACAAATATTGGTTGGCCTGTAATACAGAGAGTTGACCTCTATGCAAGTGACATTGCTTAATATGAGTATCTTTCCATTTAATACATTTCCCAGAGTATTTCATCTTCTCAACCCCGCTGTGTGTTTTCTGTGGAGCCATGGCAGATGGTGAAGATCCCTCTCGGCACCAGGGAAGCTCGACTCACACCTACGTCACTCACATGCACGCAGACTCTCTCCTTGCTTTCTCCTACCAGCCCCCCTGACTTCTGGGAATGACCCAGGAATGGAAAGGAGCTTAATAAATTTTAATGCTGGTTGGATCGGAAGTACGGCCACCCAGAGCTTACTGCGGCTGTGATTTTGGTGGCTCGGTTATGAAATCTGAATCTCATTACCAGGTAGTCATAAATTTGGCTCTAACATCCCTCAGAGCAATGCATCAAAATAATTTTTCTGAGTAATTAATCTAATTGGTTGATCTTGCCTCTCTTGTTGCTTAGACCCACCTCCTCTACAATCTGTTGGGCTATCTCTCTGAACAAATCATTTTTCCTTCTGCCCTCTGAATCAATCATATTTTCTTCTGCCCTCACACCATTTTCCTAAAAAACTCCCATATCTTACATTTTCTAAAAATTTTCTAGTAAAACTCCCGGGAGCTTGATCCAAGCAGGTCAGTGGCCAGAATCAAGTGACACAGGGAGATGAGGAAGGGTGATTTTATTTGGGACATGGGTAAAGATGTAGTTAAAGGATGTGGAGAAAATTAAACAACACAGGCATTTTGTCTTCAGTGCAGAAAAAATGGGGGTCAGGTCCTGAACAAGGGCCTGTCACAAGATTCTGCCCCCCTCCAACCCTGAATTTCCAATATTCTAATAACAAGGCTGAAATTTTCTTTGATTCTTTAAATATGAATCAATATCTAATATTCATACTAAGCACACTGAAAAGACATCCGGGTTCATAAGGCAGTTGTTGTTAATCATCCATGGTGGAAGACCCTACAATAACGATATTTTCAGGGATAAATGGGCAAAATGGGAATCTGCAGAGTGGGCATCATCAGAGACCTTCGGTGCCCCTGATACATCAGCCACCCTGCAGCTTAAGGTCCACGTGGCCTCCAGCTTCTCTGGCGGGCCTCACGTGTGATCGCCGGGACAACGGGGTCCAAGTGGATCACCTCAGGTGATGAAGCTAATCTTAATGGGCAGGAGAGCTTTCAGCTCCACTGGCCGAATCCTGTCCAGCGCCACCCAGACCCGAAACAAGAACTCCCTGCTGCGCTCAAGGCCATGTGCGGTTCAAAGTCTTGGCATTTGTGGGATAATCCCGCAGAGGCTACCACTGGTGATGCCTGTCTCCACGGCTTCGAGAAACGTTACGGACTTCGATGTGCTGTGAGACACGAGGAAGAGCAGTAAAGAGGCATCATAAAAACTGGTAAGTGAATAATTTATGGATGTGTATCTTCTAAAAAGAAGGGGGGTGGTGCAGGGGTGTTGTCTCACACCTCTGGGCCCTGGGTTCGAGTCTCCGCCCGGGTTGCATGTGTGCGGAGTCTGCATGTTCTCCCCGTGTCATTGTGGGGTTTCCTCCATGTGCTGCGGTTTCCTCTCACAGTCCAATAACATGCAGAGGTTAATTGGAGTCAGCAAACTGCCCATGTGTGTGAATGGTGTGTGAGCGTGTCAGTGAACGGTGTGTGAGCGTGCCCTGTGATGGGTTGGCACCCCATCCTGTCTTGGTCCCTGTGCCAGTAACTTCTGGGACAGGCTCTAGATCCCCTGTAACCCTCAGATGGACATGCAGTTACAGAAGATAATTAGATGGATGACAGAAAGAACAGAAACACTAGCTGGTCAGCCATAGGCAGATTTTGATGTAGTATCTTCCTTACAATTTAGCTTTTGTGTTTGGATTATTGGTCTCTGTATTCCTTGTCTTTTCTATTCTGGCTCCTTCAATATAACTAATACTTGATGATCCTTCAGAATACTTTTTCAAGTTTTGCAAGTACCACGCAAGCATCACTGGAAGTATATTAAATAAATGCTTGGCTAAATATAAAAAAAAATGTCATTTGGTTACAATTCTTCTGGTTGATATACTTATTTGATGTGGTCAAAATATATACTTATTTGATATACTTATTTAATGCCCCCAGCTATGTCACAAAAGTCACATATGGGTTAAATGCAAAGGACACATTTTGTTGTTGTGCACTGTGTGCTGTACTGTGGTGTGTTAACAATGATCACCGATCTTCTAATTCTAATTTATTGAGCCAGATTCAAAGAAGCCAATAAAATACCACACTTCATGACATATTAAATACATTTTCACGGTCTTCAGCAAATGTGAGTATGTGAGAATGCTCTTTTGAATTGAATGTATGCCATTACTGTGTAAAATGCAGAAAATTGCTGGATTATGAAAACCACAATGAACACTTTCATAAATACACTTGGGATTAAGGTTCAAATCTCATTGTATAATGCTAAGCTGTTTTGTGAGAAACGGTATGGTTGCCTGATTATGGAATGTTTTTATCCACCATTTAATGAAACTGTTTCACTGATTATTTTCAAAACTACACTACAGAAATCCCAAGGACCAGAAAAAAACTTGTCTCATTATTCATCAGATCTATGTCTGTCCTTTCTAGTGCCACCCTTAAGTGATGCAGCTTTAGTTTTGGTGCGATTTGTCTGAAAATAAAATGGGTCCCAGATGTGCAGCCTTCCGGGGGAGCTTGGGGCAGCTGCGCTCTCTCTCGCTCTCTCTCTCTCTCTCTCTCTCTCTCTCTCTCTCTCTCCGCCCCATCCCTCCAGTTTTGGTTCCATTTCAAATCAGGTGTAAATCGTCACCCATAATGAGTCTTTGAGGTGGTTATATGACCCATCAAATACATTTAGAGTTATCACATTCACAAGGTCATGTCTTTTGCAGACACCCTTCATTTTGCTGCCACTAGGTGGTGTTCCTTCAACTTGGGAACTGCAGTTCACAGGGCCTTCATCAGGGAACTTAACAGACAGAACATAAATGAGGGAGCAGAGTTGGAGTCGGGGCCACGAAGCAGAATGGTTCAGGAGCCGGGGAGGGGTCAGTACTATGAGCAGGGTATAGGATGGGTGGATGAAAAAGGATCAGGGCAGCACAGAACCAGGGCAGGCAGAGCAGCTCAGGACTACACAAAAGGCAAAGGCAAAATGCTCAGTGAGGTGCTTCATAAACAACAATGCCTCACACTGATCACGACACACAGTGTGGCTTTAAAGGCGTGGGGCAGATGGCTTCGCTTGCCGCTGATAAGCTGGCCCAGGCTTCTCCAGGTGGCCGTGATTGTCGGAGGATCATGTCTGTTGTTGGCACCCAGGCCTCTCCTCTGGCCCACACCCCGGGTAGTCGGCCAGTTACTGCAGCATACCCTGTCGGCGTCGAGAGTCCAGGAGGGCCTGGAGGGCAAATGTCTCACTGTCGTCCAGTGGGATTTGAGGGGGAGACACCCCAGCATCCTTGGGAGGATGGACTGCGCTACACCAGATGGGCTTGAGCAGGGATATGTGGAATGATGGGGAGATTCTGTAAATGCGGGGAAGCTGCAGGTGATTAGTCACTGGCCTGATGCTGGAAGCAGAACGGGCCAATGTACTTAGGGTCAACTTACAGCAACCTGGGAGGTGGAGGTTCTGGGTGGTTAGCCAGACCCATTGACCGGGCTGGGGGGTTAGACCTGGGGAGCGGCAATGGTCGACCTGGCCCATCTGATGCCAGGACTGGGTGCCAAGCTTCCGGTGGGCCCACTTCCACACTTTTCGGCACCGCTGGCACCAAGTTTCCACCAATGGGACCAAGCTAAGCAATGAGTCCCAAGGGCAGAGTGGTGGGTGGTACCTCAGGATGTGCTAGAATAGTGGAAGACCAGTAGCTTGCTGGGAAGGGAGTCCCGGGTGTATATTACCCAAGGGAGGAAGAGGGTCCATTTGGTCGGGCTAAAGGCACATAGGAGCCACAGGATCATCGCCATCTGGTTTGTTCTCTTCCCGACGCTGTTAAACTGCAGCTGGTAACTAGAGGAAAGGCTCAAACTGAAGGCCTGGAAGGCCCTTGCCACAAATTGTGGCACCCAGTCGGACACAATGTCCTCCGGCATCTAGTAAGAGTGGGAGACCCAGGACAAAATAATGCTGCTGAGCTAGGTGGTGCTTGGGAAGTAGGACCAGCTGGTGATGCTGGGATGGAAGGAGGTCCAGGGTCAGGTGGGACCAGGGGCACTCTGGTGCGGGAAATAGCTGCAGGAGACTGGTGGGCTTTTGGTGAGAATCTTTGGTAGGTACAGATGGGGCGGATCCCAAGGAGGCATGCTGGAGGATGCACAGGGTGTGATTCACGTGCCGAGCAGGGGATCTGGAATACATGAGGGTGTCATTGATGTAAACGACTATAAACCACCGTAGCATGTCGGCCAGAACCTCACTTGTGAAGGGTCGGAAGATGGCCAGACTTTTAGCCAAACTATACAGCATCACCAGTTATTCATACTGACCAGTTTTCATGATGAAAGTTGTAGGTAAGACTGCACTAGTTCATATGGAGTTTGTTGTCGCCATGGCGTGTCAATAAGAACACTCTTAGGACAGGGCACATCCGATGTTTACTCCTTAATGAGGGTATCTTAGCTTTAGTACTCCTCCTCCAGTCTGGACAGTGTGAACACACATCCCTTGGGCAATGGAGCCCCCTGTACCAGTGTGACGACATAGTCGGAGCTCCTGTGGGGAGGGGATGACTGCATAACTAGGGCTTACAGAACACAAAGACCCCAAAGACAAGTTCTGGTGCTCCTTTGGAACTGGGGAGTTATTGCAAATGAATCATTTAACTAATGGGATAAGTGTCTGTGGTGGGGGGCAGTGGATTGGTGCTTAAAGCACATGTATTTTTCCATCCAGGGAATATGAAATTTGGTTTATATGTACAAGTAAATATTAGCACTCCTGTAGAATGTTTGTCTTGCGCAAAACTGGAATGTACAGTGTACTTTTTTTCTAGAGACATTCGTAAATTTTAGACAGTAACTAAAAATATTTTTTTTGTTTATTCTTTCATGAATTCACCTTCTATACTGCTTGTCCTATACGCAGTTGTGGGGGTTCAGAGCCTATCCTGAAAAAATGTGAACACCAAAATAACTCCGGATGGGGTACCAACCCACTGCTTTTTTGGTAGTGTATGTTTGTTATAAAAATTCAGTCAAAGATAACTGAAATCAAAATATTTTTAATATCTTAATTTGTTTTGGAGCAGAACCTATTATTTTTTGCTTTGACCTTGACATCTCTAAGGGTCTAATACAATATACTAATTTTTCAGTTTCAGTTTCATTCTTTGTAGGTAGACACTATAGAAGTGCATAAAATTCTGTCACTTAAGTATTTAATACGATGTCTCACGCAGTTTTTGCTTTTATATGGCTCACACTAATATATGAACGCTGAACAACACATTCCACAACACACACCTTCGTTTACGTAAGGGGGAGGGCCGTGCGTACTGCTGGCGTCGAATTGTAGTTTTTTTTTTCTGTGTGCGTGGGTAGCGTGCGGGGGCGGGACTTCCGGCGGAGACGCTGCGGCGGTTTCCGAGCCTACGGCAGGACGACGGCAATGTAGCGCAGCTGGCCTTTTCCCCGCGATCAGAATGATATCGCAGCGGGAGAGGGGGGAGCTTGCACGCTTTTACACAGTCACCGACCCCAAAAGGCACAAGAAGGGATACACCGTATACAAAGTCACCGCCCGGGTAAGCCGTAAGCTCCAGGAAACATTCATCTGCGCCGTGGTGATTTTCCTTCGTAAATTTAAACTGAGGTGTTTATTGTCCCCCCCGCCCCATTTATGGTTTTGCTGGCGTTCGCTCTGCAATGTCACCAGTCTTTCTCCGTCCTAAATCAAAGCGCAGCTTCTAATGCTAGCTGATTTCACGATAACACTGCCTAGTTGTTCGTGCGGGGGGAAACGGTCGGCTCCGATGTCCAGCTTGTGTCCGTGTTTGGCGATCCGATAATCTGGCTGGCGGTGTGTCTGACACCGCACTGACATCTGGATTGACCGGGGTCTTTGGTGCCGGGAGGCAGGCGACCAACAGTGTGTGAAATGATCGATCACCCAGGGAGACGTGACTCCTGATATTAAAATAAAGATAATATAGGCGTTAAATGGAAGAGCCCGCTGAACCAGTGACCCGACAGCTGATCAAACCAGTGCGGCTACCACTTTAAGGCGCTGATTTTATTGCCGGGGTAATCAAAGTATTCCGACATGCATGTATATCTTTGAAAATCAGTTTATACAGAGGCTTTTCCAATACAAGCCTCCCCTCAACATTATCTGCTGTCAAACCAAATTTCATCACCTGCAAGATGTACGAAGTTTTCACGCATTTAGTTTCAGTATTGATGGAATCCTTTATGTCCTCCGATGGAAGCTGATAAGCTGAAATACAGAGTTTTAATTCACAAGATGTCATGTTATCATATTTGATGTATTATGATTGAGAGTGTACCAACAGTAGATCAGGGTTTTGGTCTTGAAAACAGCTGATTTTTGTCATATATGTGTGTTATGATTTTTGACACTGATGCAGCTGAATATATCTTAGACACAGTGAAAGTCTGCATCACCATTGTTCAGTGCAGTCTGACATCTCGCCTTTGTGTTTGTGTCATTTGCAAACTTTCCCCTCATTCTCTTCCACTGTCCAAACATATGCAGCAGGACTCGTGTTCTGTGTGTATGTATGTGCACCTTGTGAAATTAGTACCACTGTAACCTCACCGGCAGGGCTATGGGTTTGAATCCCGCCTCCAGCTTTTTCTGTGTTGACAGTGACGCTATTTAATTTTGCCCTTTGTGCAAGTATGAGCACGAGTACACAGCGATTCTTTGGCTTTTGTATATCCCCCATCTCCTTTGAGATACACATCCAGAGAAACTTGAGATCAGAGCGTGGGGTCAGCCTTTTATCCGGCTCCCCTGCAGTGTGATATGATTACTCTGCGGGCCAAAGGATTTGATCCGATGACCATCTGGACACTGGCATAGATTAATGACCCGCAGATCTACACATGAGCCTTGAATATCGAACTTGCCCATTCTGTGTACAGTTCAATCGTGGTTCACCTTTTAGCATGTAACTTATGTAGTTTGGGAGTTCTGACCTATCATTATAATGTAAATCAAAATAACCAGAAGCTTATTTTCATCCTTCTTTTTACTGCCCGTTTACCTTTTCTGGGTGGCACCTTCCTTCACTTCTTTAATTCAATGTTGTCACGTTCCATTCTCGTGCATGTATCTAATAAGTTCTGCTTCGGAAAGGACTTCACTGCAGTTTTATTACTATCATCTGAGCCGTTTCCGCACTGAGTCTGTTCTCTTGCTCCCCCCCCCCCCCATTTTGGAGGGATTTCACAAACTTGCCTTTGTGTCAGTGCATGCATGTGGTGAAGCACTTGTATACTACACCTCCTCATGATCCCGTTGAGGTCTGTTGGGTCGTGGTCATGGGCGGAGTGACTTAGTGTTTGAAGATCTGTGAAATGAGCTGCGCTCGGTGCCTGATGTGTGTGTGTGTGTGTGTGTGTGTGTGTGTGTGTGCGCCTCGTCCTCCTCTTAGGGTTTTGAGTTGTGCACTTTTGTCATAAGAAAATGAGGAATCTTCCGCTGGCTATGAATGAAGAGTGGAAGGCCGATTAATTAACTTGTTGGTGGGAGACTGCACCTATGCAATGAACTTTATCTAGTTATCTAACGCGTCGGCCTTCTTATCGGGGGTCTTGCTGTATCGACAGGCCAGGCAGGAAGCGGGGCAGCTCAGACGGGGTAACCGAAGTGCAGAAATGAGCAGAATCAGAATTCTGTCTCCTTGGGGAGCGGTTCCTTGAATTGGCTCTATTATTAGTGTCTGACATGGACGTGACGGCGGCGTGGAGCTTGGAGGGTTCGTCGGCCTTGAGGGTCCCGTAATGCGGTCAGAGCAGTAAGCTGTGACCGGAAGGTCACCAGCTCAAATCCCTGAGTTGGCAGAGTGTTTTCACCATACTGCCACTGAGCAAGGTCCTTAATCCTCCCAGTTTCTCCTAAGACCGTCTGACATGGCTTTCTTAAAAGTGTTTGTTCCTTTGCATAAATGCATCTGTTAAATAATAGAATGGATCCATCTCTGAAACAGCTCTGGGGGTCAATTTTCCTCTGGGTCTGTCAGCGCCTGTGCTGCTCATGGGTATTTGTTTACGTTCGTAACCGCGTGAGTGATGTTCCCAGGGAGGGACCTGTGTCTTCTAGGGGAGTGGGCGATGACCCCCAGTTAGGGGAGACTCCATGCCTCAGGTACCTCCTAATCTCTGTCTCTGCCAAGATATGTGGTGAGTCAGCAGCGTGAGAGAGTCGGGCTCTACGCTGAAACCGGTTTTTCGCACGGTGTCGGGTCACTATGGGCATAAGAGGCAGGATGACGCCATAAGTCCGATCCGATGTTGTAACACGAGGAACCGGCTGGGACTCCGAAGTGTCAAGAAACTCACAAGGCACTGTGCAGTGTTTCACGTGTGCAAAGAAAACATTTATTTTAGAGAGCGTTCATTTCAAACCCTTTTTTGACACTAGAGGGTGGCATTGCCATATAATTTGTAACAGTCCCACTTTTGACTAAGAATTTGTTTGTATATTCACTTAAAATTGTGCTGTTAAACTATGGTTCTGGCCGGTCAAATCCCCTGATTTTAATTTGACAGAATGAATGTTTTGTATGGATTTGTACTGTGGTAATTTGTGGAATCGGCGTGTCGGCTCCTTTAAGAATTCTCACGGTGTAAATTCTGCAAACACTTCACTTGTTATTGCTTGTTACCTGGCACTGTCTGGGTCTGGAGCCTCTAGTGAATTTGTGAATACTATGTGCCTTTGTCACCGCATGTGCGTAAGTGCCATTCGTGCGTGTGAGAGCACTGCTCGCTCTCTGTGTTTGTGCCTCCTCATGTATGTGCCTGTGTGTGTGTGTGTGTGTGTGTCTGACTGTCTCCTTGTGTGTGTCTGTGCCCCCCTTTCCCCGTGTGTGTGTCTGTGTCCCCCTGTATGTATGAATGTATGTGTGTGTGTGTCTATGCCCCCCCCATGTGTGTGTGTGTCTGTGCTGCCCCCCCCACCATATGTGTGTGT
>JAABNY020000038.1:18726293-18754396 GCA_015164015.2 Brevimyrus niger
AACCCCCCCCCCCCCCCCCCCCACACACACACACACACACACACACACACACACACACACACACACACACACACACAGAGTCCCCACCACTCACACGCCTCTGTGCTGGCTGGCAGGCCATAGAGTTCTCATAGAGTTCTTCACACTCTGTGAAGCTGATCTGCGCCGACCACCAGGCAGCATAGTGGTTAAGAACTTGGACTCATAACTGCAAGGTTGTTGGTTCAAGTCCTGGAAGGGAATTAATGTGTATGGTACTGAATCTGGAATTGCCACCAAAAATATTTTATTTATTAGCATATATTATATTTTAATATAATTTTAATTGAAATGTTCAATTAAGCAGCTACAAATTTTCTGTTTATATAGTAAAACAACAGGACATATTTTTAAAGTGCATAGTGGTATAGTTCAGTGTTAGGGGTGCAGACCTTTCCCTGCACGCATTCCACTGTCATTGTTTACTGTTGTTTACTATTGGTTCTTACTGTCTATTGTACTTTCTAAACGTGTAATCCTGCAAGTTCCTTTGGAATTGACTAGTATCTGTATATAAATACAGCCGATTATTTTGAGAACCAACTCTGATACTGAAATTGTTTGGAAGGTTCTGTTTATATAAGTTTAAAGGCAGACACCACCCTAATAAATAAAAAAAAAAGTTAATTACATTACAAAAATATAAAAAAAGTATTTATTTATTTTTTTTGGTAAAAAATCACCAACTCTGGCATACAGCAACAGTCCCAGAACACTATTTTATAACTGCATACATCTTATATGTTTACAACATTTATATTGCATTACTGACAGACTAGAGTTATACGGCGGTACTGTAGGATTCGTTTTTCAGAAACTCGTCATACTCTTCCCTGCCTCGCCTTAAGGTTAGCAATCAAATTTGTCATGTTGAAATGTTTAGTGGTAGAGTAGTTCCTCTTCGTAAAATTATATCAGAGCAGCGTTTGCAAAATAAATATAAAAATAAAGAATAAATTAATTCCACACAACAGATATTTTTCTGTTTAGTACAAGGGTGTGCAAAGCAGTATGGGTCATTTTGAAAGGAATTATAATTTTTAATCATCGGCTGATGGGCGACTGTCGCTGTATCGGCTGATGACGCAATCAGTGCATCTCTTCTGTCTGTCTGTCCAGCTGTTATTCTCTGCCATGACGTCACAGTGTGTGCGGCGTGATGAACTCTGTACACTGCTCTGCTGCGCACACACGTCTTTGGTCATGGCGGGGGGGGGGGTCGTCCCAGTCTGGGGCTGTCACTCGTCACACATCCCCCTTTATTCCCGCTGCCCCATCCCATCCCATCCCGGCTGGTCTGGGGCACTCCGCCCCTGGGACCTCGGAGAGAACGGCTCCCAAACAGACGGGACCCCTGGGGACAACCCTCCACCTCCCCACCCCACCCCACCCGCTCTCAGCTGCCGCCTCACCCGTACCTGCCCCTCCCTGCATTTCAGATCACCGTGTGGAAGAGGTACAGCGACTTCCGGAAGCTTCACCGGGACCTCTGGCAGATTCACTGCAGTCTCTGTCAGCAGTTGGAGCTCTTCCCCCCCTTCGCCAAGGCCAAGGTGTTCGGTAGGACCGCGTGTGGGGTGGGGTAAAGGGGAGACCCCAGTTCTCTGTCAGTGGGACTGGTATTGGTTTGCTCTGTGCTGCATGTCTCAACTCTGCCTTACACCCCTCGGAACAGAGGGGGTTAATTTCGTGAGCCCTGGAATGATGGCTTGGGGGAGATCCTCCATTTTGTCCAAGGGCGCGCGCGCGCGCACACACACACACACACACACACACATACGTTAACATGCGTGGTCTCATGCAGCCTCATGTGACATGGCTGTAAGCAAAGCAGCGAAATGGTTTATGGAAGGAAAGCAAGGTCAGCTGGATTGCTGAGTTTTCTGCCAGTTAGGAATGAAAAGAGCTGCGGAGGTGGTACACCTCGGTGTTCAGGGTGGGGGGCAAACTTGCGTGTGGCCTTCAGCGTGTGGCTCAGTGGGCTAAGCCTGAGTGCCTGTGATCAGAAGGTCGCCGGTTCAAACCCAGCTTCAGCACGTCTGCGGGTCCTTGAGCAAAGCCCTTAACCCCCAGCTCCCTTCACGGACAGCTTACTCCTCAAAGAGCAAGTTAAGGGGGGCATAAAAGATCATTTTCCCACGGGGATCAATAAAGTATCTATTATTATTATTATTATTATTATTATTATATTAACTCCACCCTTCTGTATAACCCTGTTAGTAACTGGCATCTGAGAGTTGCCTCAGGTAGGGCCGCATGGTCCCCCTCTCCTTATTTTGGTATTTCCATGCCACCCCGCAGGGCGCTTTGATGAATCTGTGATCGAGGAGAGGCGCCAGTGCTCCGAGGACCTGCTGCAGTTCTCTGCAAACATTCCTGCCCTCTACAGCAGCCAGTACATCGAAGACTTCTTCAAGGTTTGTTGGACAAGCCCGCCTCCTTCTGCTTGCCATGCCCACCAGTCAGGTGTGGGTGGAGCTTAAGTCGACCCGTAGGATTGAAGGTGGTTGGGGACTTCAGTTATCCATGTATGTGGGGTGGTGATGAAAGGCGCCTTCATTGCTCTTCCCGGCTGGTTTGGGCTGGGTTTAACCAGGCAGTGACTGACAGTGCAGTAATCTTGCTCACTATGGCTTACAAAGCCTTGCTGTTCCTTCTTATGGGTAACTGCTAAGGTAATGACTAAATGATGATACACAGGCTACTCAGCTCAGCAGCCACTATATGTAATGAACTTGTCAGGGAGGTAGTGTTCTCAACAACAAATAACTTTAGTCATTCATTTTTTTATATAAAATTTGAAGGGAGGAAACTCCTGTGTTTTTCGTTTATGTTACCGTTGCTAGGTTCAATTAGCCCATCATAACGAACACAATCCGCTGAAAGGATAGACGATCTGTGCGCCCGTTCAGTCAGTCTCGTAAACACCGCTCACTCGACGTCCCCGTAGGCTGTGTAGAGCCCGTCTGACAGCACGCTGGTTCTGTTCCAGGGAGGCGAGGTCCACGACGGCTCGGAACTCATCGGGCCGCCAGAACCCTTATCGGACTTCCTCGCTGACAGCTTGTCAGACTGCAGCTCTGAAGGTAGGATGGCCTGCGGGTCTCACAGTGGCCAGCAGAGGGCTCTGTGGTGCCGCTGGATGTAACATGCATGTCTTGGTGGAGGGATAGCCTTTTTTCAGCTGGATTCTTCAGTTATTACGTCTGAAGGATATATATGTCATAGACAACAGAAACGATGGTGTGTGGCTTCGTGGGACTTTCACTGGAACCCTAAGGTTCTTAACCCTGCTCAGGACACTGCATAGATGGCTGACCCTGTGCTTTGAAAAGCAGTTCTGGGCCACTGTAACCCTGGAGCATGTCCCAGGAAGCACAGGGCGCCTCCAGGACAGGATGCCAGTCACTTGTAAGGCACATGGACCCATACCCACATAGTGTGGTTTACAAATGTCTGCTGAGTAAGGGCATGGACTGCGAGGGGGAACCCCCACAGCATGGGGAAACCCCCACAGCATGGGGAAACCCCCACAGCATGGGCTCCCACCCTAACCTGGCAGTGTGAGACTACAGTGTTAACCATTGGGCTCCAGTAAGTCAAAAAGCCTAAAGGTTATTAAATTTAATGTGCATTTAGTATCAGACATTATTTACAGTTATATGGTATGATGTATAAGCTCTAACCAAATCACAAACAGACTTTTTAATGATCCTGGACTTTGTGGGAGTGGTAATTTTTTTACAGATTGCTCTGATTGGCCAAAATAATCTTGGGTCATGCCAGTCTGAGTTACTTGTAAGTTTGTGTGTTACTTTGGCTTTTACGGAGTCACTGTGCCATAAATGAATTGTCCAGGATTTAGAATTTACTCATATATTTAACTGTCCTTTTTTCCTGTACAGTGTAACTGTGTTTGCATGGGAAGTATTTGAATGCATAATTGAATATATGTTTTATTATTATTTTTTTTTATGGTTATTGCTGTAAACACCCCCCTGAAAGGTGGCACACGTGGAGCATTCTGGCCTTGTGGCGTGTTGATAAGAGGTTTGGGTGGCGGGGGGGGGGGGAGACAGGAGGAATGGTCATGTTTCTCCAGCAGCTGTGACCCAGAAAAATGACGGGCATCATCCGGCAGTGCCAGTCGGTCCCTGTGCCCCTCGCCCGCATTGTTCTCGCAGAGACACTTCATCCCGGGCGCCACTAGAGGGCAGTGATACAGAATACAATGCAGTCCCTGCTTTCAGAGAGAATCTGCCTGATGGGAATTCTGTTATCAGAAGAGACAGGGAAAGGAAGCAATGTGGGAACTGGTTTAAAAACATTTACTTTCTTTTTAACTGCACTTCAGTTCTTCCCCCAACCCGAGGCCCTGTTTCCATGTTCCATGAAAACATGATAATAACACTCTTGCAGATTCATGTCGCTTTATAAGAGGATCAGGCTCCTGATGTAAGGTGTAACATAAACAAAGCAGCGGTGGCCTCCGGGCTTCCTGTTTGTGCCACGGGCCGACGCCCCGGCCAGCTCCTCCCACTGCTGTGTGCCATATGACTTGACTAAGGGGGGCGGGCAGGTTTGTCGCCGGCGGCTCGCTTGGGACACGGTGATGAACCTCGGGCAGATTCCGCAGTGGGTACATCGTAAAAGCGGCACTCGTACTCGTGCTGACGTGGGTTAGGGTGTCGGCCTGCTGCTGCTAGTGACTGGCGTGTCAGTGTGACTTCAGGTTACATTAAGGTTACATTAAGGACGCACCATGGCAGAAAAAAAAAATCGTATCGTGATATTTGAATTTTTTTTTAAATTAATATTACAGTATCTATAAAACAAACCAGTTGAATTTTGCCAGAAAAAAACTATAACCTAATAGAACTTGGCTACTAATAGCGTCTTAAATAAGTTGGCAGTGCTGCCGTGGGCTGTGCCAACAGACAGAAAGCAGTGTCTACTAATCACTGGCTTTTGCTCACTATCGTCTCTGTGGAATCCAACATATTTCCATAAAGCGGAAGCCAAATGTCTTTCGGTGACCGGTTCTTGTTTGCGTCTCTACTCCTCAATAATTTTTGCAAAATTTCTCGCAAATGTGCTGCACAATCTATGAATGAGTCAAACAGAAGGTACAAGAATGAACTTGTGCAAAAGCATCTGCAGTAGACTTCAGACTCCCCCCCCCCCGCCCCCATATACATGGTCTTGAAAAGGAACAGTTGTTAAAGAGTAAAAGAGTACAGATGTTTTAGCATAACTTATTGTCTTAATCCAGCTACCTCGATCCTTGCAGTGTAACAGTTGCATATGCATATTAATGTTGATATTAATATCGCACATTGTGCAGCGCTGGGTTGCCCTTTGCAGTTTGGTACAGGATATTTATACAGTGTATGCTGTGTGTTCATCTTCTGTTCTCAGTTCAGAAAGACGTCGGAGGGGTGGACGATTCGACAGCTGCCAGTCATTCTGAATATGGAGGTACGCGCCGCTACCTCACTGCTGGGAATGAATGAATGAATGAATGAATGAATGATATTTTAGCGGGACAAAGACTCCCTTATGGGTAAAAACAGACCCCAGAGCTTCACAGTGGGTGGCTTGTGTTCCTGGCTTATTTAGGGACCTTTCGGTGTTCTTGGGCAGGAACAGACTTGTGTAACACCTTCTTAGCCAAGGCCAGCATATCAGTGGCTTCCTAACACCCTTCCCTGTTGTTCATGATGGCCATTTTCTCCCAGGTAATATGATGTGGGTCTGATTTTGCCATTGTATTGGCATGTGGTGCCAATTTCAGACTCGCTGTAGTCAGCCATGTTAATAGCTGTCTGTTTGCTGGTTTTTTGTGTGTGGCTCTGCAGGTTTAGGCTCTGTGCTCATGATCAGAAGGTCAGTGGTTCAAATCCCGTGGCCAGCAGAGTGATGTCACTGTTGCACACCTGAGCAAGTCCCTTAACTCCCAATTGCTCCAGCTGACTGGCTGACTGATGTCTCTATTGTATATCTCTTTGGATAACTTGTGTGTTATATAGATAAAAATGCCAAATTAGGTGATGGACCTGCATATCCCAAAGAAATGCTACACACACACGCACACACACACACACACACACACACACATGCACCATTCCTGAGAGCACTGAGGCATCCTAGATCTGGTTAAACATCATCCATCTCTTTGGTGGGGCTGCTCTGGAAATACCATTCAATCTGATTAATTTCTAATCTGATAATCCCCCAACAGACATCTGGAGACTTGCGGCTCATTACTGAATAGGAATTTAAGGATGCTGTGCCCTTTGAATCCAACCACGTCTCCCGATGCACATTTTGGATAAAGTGATAGTCCTCTTTCAATATCTTAATGACGATTCATTCCAATATGTTGATGAAGATTCAGAATCAAGATGATAAATAGCTGGGTGACTTTGTGAAGCATTTTTGTGCCTTCCGTGAACTTTTAGCTGGAAGCTGTAGGAGAATGTTCTAGAAATATGTGTTTTGTCACAGTTTAGTTTGGTAAATGGAAGGTTCTGGCGCCATGGTAAGACAGCAGTCTGGTGGACAAGTTCATGAGTTTTTAACCCACAGATCATGGGAAATGGTATCAGCCCAGACTTTGCCTTTGTGTGTGTGTGTGTGTGTGTGTGTGTGTGTGTGTGTGTGTGTGTGTGATTTGAAATTGTGTGGTTCAGATTTCAAGTGGGATCCTGCTGTTGTACCTTTGAGTAATGTGCTTGAATTATTTTGAAATATGATATAGATAATGGCTGTAGGTTGGAACCTATGAGGTAATGATTTTAACAGTTCAGGCTTCCTGAGCCTGTACATCATTTTTTGTTCTTTTTTTATCCCCGCTACAGTCTAGTTCATACTCCACATGTCGGTCTACACACAATCAAACACTCAGATATTCACATTTATACTATATTTCTCTGTGTATGCATATAGTCACAGTCTGCACATGGATATAGCAATGTTATTTCTCCTGACCAGCAGAGGGCACAATCCTGTAGCCTCTTCATCCTCATGGTCTGTAGGAAGCTTACGCATGCCCCCACTGAGCTGCTCGCCTAAAGCATCCATAACTACAACTCTTGTTCTTCTGCTCTTTCTTCTTTGACCACGGCTCTGTGAAAGTCAGTGCTGCCACCTTTTGGAAATAGTTAGTCATGCACTGTCAATTCTTTGCAACCGGTGGACGCAGAGTGACCTGTGTCCCCGGCTCTGTCAGGTATCTCCAGCGACAGCGATCTGATTTCCCTGCTGGTGGACACGGACTCCCTGGCCGACGTGGATGATGGAATGGCCTCGGACGGGGACTCGCCGAACAAGCCACCCCGCGGCTCTAGCCCCTCGCCGCTTCCCCAGCTGCCGGACGACTCCCAGGATGTGGAATCCGGCCGGGCCAGCAGGGCGGCGGTCTTCCCCAGTGCCCTGAGGCCGCGCGCGGGAAAGAAGGACTATCTGGAGAGGGCCAGCGAGCAGATCAGGCTGGCGGTGCAGAGGGAGGGGGAGCAGGATTATCAGGCTGCCTTCTCCTTCTACCGCAGCGGCGTGGACCTGCTGCTCCAGGGCGTGCAAGGTACTGGAGCCACTCAATCTCCCACTAGTCCCCATGTGATATTAATGTGCTGGGTAGGGGTGTCTGAGATTTCCCCTGGACCGCCTGCTTCCTGGGGCTGCCCCATTCCTGATCCTGGCTCCGAACTGGTAGTATCCCATTGTGGGATGTTGCGGGGCTGGGGGGGACGTTTCTGTAAAATTAGCGCTCCGGTTGGTTAGATTAAGTGGCGTGTCGCACTGCCTGCTGTAGTCAGCAATGTTCAGCAGTACTGCGGTGTTCAGGGCGTGTTCAGGCAAGTGCGGAATGCTGCCAGAGAGCCGGAAAGATTATGGAGCTGACTCGTGCCTCGCAGTTCTCCTGGATGGCCAGCAGGAGGCGACGTCCCTCCCTCTATCCATTCAGGTGGAGTCTGTGGACCGGAAAGGCAGGCATGATTTAACGGACGTTTTCCCTTGGCGCACTTCCCTTCAAACCCTTGTACTTTCAGATTCCAGATTCCAGTATCCTGAGTTTTGTGTTGTTATGGGGCTGCACATCCTGACAAGATATCAGGGGACGATTATATGCAGGATTAGTTTGAGTTTTGATAAGCCAGACTTTGAGGGATGTCTGCTGCAAACGCTGCTCTTAGTGAAATCACAGTGACCCCCCCCCCCAACAGATGACGAGCCCACCTGCGATTAGTTGATGTCTCTGCGTCCTGCACCTGCTGTTTCCCATGAATCTACATTTAAGGACCCCTCGCGGTGCCGCTAGGTCCGTTCGCGGTGCATCGCTGGTTAAGTCTTCCATGGCATGTATGAATATTTCCCAGCATTCCTGAATTTGTTCTCTTAGAATGATGTTGGTGTTTTAACTGCTCACCCTGATGAGAAGCACTATTTAGGGGGAGAAAATGGCAGCACAACATCAAGTGTTTGTTTTGGTTGATTAACTGTTGTAGCTCTATGACCTCACACCTCGAGGGTTGTGGGTGCAAGCCCCACCCGCAGCCTGGTGCGCGTCTGAGAATAATGCGTGTTATCAGACGTCCTGAGAGTGCCGCTGCTGCATGCCATAATTACAGCTGCTGCAGCGTAACCTGCAGGAGAAACGCGCTCGCTCACCCCGATGCGTTAATTGGGCGCTTACGCAGATGTTTTCCTGTGTTGTTGTGCAAATAGTTTGGGGGGGGGTAATTAGGAGGCGGACGGAAGAGATGGAGTTGCTGTCATGCTGGGGCCATCAGGGGCATCCTCTCAAGGTTCACGCTGCCCTCCTCTCCTCTCCTCTCCTCTCCCCTCCCCTCCCCTGGGGGCGTCCTATGCCTAGGAGGGGGGGGTCCTTCTTGCTTCACCGTGTGACTGGGACTTTCTTCTGTGGCTCTGCACTGTGTCAGTGAGCTTCTGCTCGGTGGGGGCCTGCCTTGTTCACAGAACGGGATGCTCCCTCTGGTTTGCTTTGCTGTACAGCCGCCTTACTTGGTCAGGTCCTCACTGGTCATTGGTTAGCCTGGTCCTCACTGGTCATTGGTTAGCCTGGTCCTCACTGGTCATTGGTTAGCCAGGTCCTCACTGGTCATTGGTTAGGAGGTCCCCTGATGGTCTGGTTTTAGGGGGTCTGTTCTTCACGTGTCCTCTGTGTGGTGATGGGGTTGACCCCTGGCTTCAGAGCCCGACCCCCCCCCCCCGGCTTCAAAGCCGGCTGCATTCCTGCTAATCAGGAGCGGCTGATCGCGGTATCCGTATCCAGTACTCCCTGTACGGTATTGCCCCCTTGGTTATCTGTGTTGGGTCTCCAAAATAGATATGTGTTTTCGGGTGGGGGGCTGATTTTCTGTTTCTCTTCTGGTGCCCCAGGTGACCCCAGCCCCACGCGGAGGGAGGCGGTGAAGAAGAAGACGGCAGAGTACCTGATGCGGGCCGAGCACATCTCCTCTCGGTACCTCCGAGACGGATCCGAGGTGGGATGCGACTCCAACCTGCTCAGTCTCACTCAGTGGCAGTGAAACATCCACATGAATAAATACACAAAAACGTGTATTACTTATTTAATTTAACTGTCACTGTAAGTGAGTGAACATCATTCTTTGTTATTGATTCTTTGAGACTCTAAATTGCAATGTTTTGGTTTAATTGAACTTTCTTGGGAAGCAGACAGATGGCATGCTGTCTGTCCCCTGCAGGCCACCGTACTGTGGTAAAAATCAGTTTCTCTGGGGTGACGAGTCCTCACTTCTGTGTAGAGGGCCGGACTCTGCATGTGGGTCAGGTCACAGCCTAGTGAGGGTTTATGGTAGAGGCCTCAGTGTTTGTGTTGTAAATTGTAAATAGTTTTTTAACCATCTGGGATTCAGTGGTGGGGCCATGCGGTAGCTCAGTCGGTAGCTCTGTAAGCTACACGCATCCGAGGCTCCCCTGTCTGGGGTGTTAACCCTGCGAGAGCCCTATGCTTCGTGGGATAGGCTCCCCCCCCCATTGCCAATGGTCCCGATCAGGAAAAGGCAGATTGATTACTGTACTGTGCTGTAGCTACCAGACAGGGCTAGCTACAGCATTAGCTTTAGCGTTAGCCTGGGGCTCTATGCCGTGAGGGAAAACGTGTGTGTGAGAAAGCAAGATCGTGAAGGGCCTTTTAGCCTTGTGTAACCGCCTGAGGTCGGGAGCGGGGGCCTCCAGCTCTCCTGCACCGGGGCCATGATTGATGTGTGATCTTTGATGCCCTCTGGCAGGCCCCGGGGGCGCTGGGTTCAAGGCCCACCTGGAAGCAGAGGAACCCCGCAGAGGAGCTGAAGATCTTTGGGGTCCTCGGGGTGATCGACAAGGTGAGTCTTGAGGGTGTCGGAGGGGGCGGCAGCCTGGCCTTTGAAGTTGGGATCGGGGTGGGGGCGCCGAATAGAAGAAAGGGACCTTTTATCTAAGCAAATCTTGTAAGGTCACGCGAAGTTTGCGGGGCAGAAAGGTCAAGCCGAGGGTTGTGATGATTTATTCAGCGCTGCGTCTCTGTGAGTCTTCATCGCTCGTTAATACTTCACGCTAGCTGAATGAATTAATGAATGCGGCGAGCGTCTGCAGGCCCACTTCCTGTCCCGCCGTGACTGTTTCGAGGGGGCGGACCTGCATGAACCCGAGTCAGTGGTAGGTCTGTGTCGGGGTAAGAGGGTAAGCCGCCCCCCCCCCCACCCCTAAGTGGATTCAAAACCAGGGGGATTCCCAGTCGGTTATCCATCAAGGCCATCAGCAGGCTCCAGATGGGAGGTGTCCATTCTCCCCCTGCTTTGGTGAGCCCTTCACCTCAGGTTCTCCATTTAGGTACGACGCCTACAGCTTTTCCTGTAAGTGTCTGTGTGTGTGGCTCAGCCAGTTCAGATGCGGCACTCGTCACTGGAAGGTTGTTGATTTCAATCCCAGAGTTGGCGTGATTTCGACTTTGGGTCCTTGGGCGAGGCCCTTTATGTTTCTCAAAGATATGCATTGCTTCGCGGGAAAAAAGCTGAATAAATAAATGGATGGTGGGGAGAAGGTTCTGTGGGGTTTTATTGACTGTCGGATGGCCTCCACTTACGGGCTGACATCCCCCAGCGATACACGCGAAACGTACCGCCAGCCTCAAGCCTGCTCCTCCCCGGGCCGGCGGCCGGTTCCGCCATGAGCCATTTCCCGCTTCTGGGCAAATTAAAACGTGGCCAAACGTCTGATCGGCTGCTGGGGCCGCGGCGAGCTGAGTGCCGGGTCGGCGTCCCGCGTCTCCCTGGAGATCAGGACTCCGTCCAATCGCCCGACCCTATGGCAGAGCACATGCTGGAGTGGGAGCTGATCCAATACCCAGGGCATCTAGAAGATCAGCTTTGGGTCCAGTACCAATAAAACATGGACCATGGGCTCGCGTTCCTCCAGTCCATGCAATCCCCTCCCAGGTGGATAAATATTCATCTGCACAAATCTCTGAGAAAGACTTCACAACAGTAAATTATAAATCCATATCGATGAAAGCCCGATGGTCATTGTAGTATTTAAAAGGTGATGGGACGGGAGTAACAAGTATTAAAAAAATTACATTGAAATTAATTTTGACAATGGAAACTTTCTTATACCTTCTACGTGTTTGGTTGTTACTGTAGATGTGATTTCATTGGCCGATGCAGTCGATTGTGGTGGTTTAACAGTCGATGTGGAGAATAACCTGCGCTTGGGAGGTTTCTCTGTGAGCAAATTTCACCGCCGACGGACCTGAGGCACCCGGAAGCGCGGACAGGAGCATGACGTTCCTTCAGCCTCGCGCTGCACAAGCTTCGGCCTCGACTGCGCTCAGCAGTCATGGATGCCACAGTCTGTCCCTGGCCTGGAAGCTTCTGGAAGATGGCCCGTTTCCTTGGGTTTTCACACCGCGGACAGAAACCGCTCGGCCTGCTGGAGCTGCGGCCACATGACCGCCGGCCCGTGCAGTTCCGTCACGGCTCGCGGTATTGTCGCTTTTTTTGCCGACTTTTTTTGCAAGCCCCCCCCCCTCCCCTGTATTTGTACAGGGACTTTCTCACGCCCTCCCCAGCCAGTGACTCGCTTTTCTGTCACGGTAATGATCTCATGTTTTAACAAGCCCCCCCCCCCCCCCCATTTCCCGGCAGGTGAAATCAGTCCACGCCGTGAGAAAAATGGGGCCCCCATCTGGTTGACGGCCGCCCCGTCCCAGCAGGAAACCAGCGGGGGGCCGGGCCGCAGGCTCGCCTGTCCTCCGACTCGCGCACACTGCCTCCTGGTGGCCTTGGAGTGGGCGCGGCTCCTCCGGTGCTGCCCGCAGGCGTTCTCCCCGGTGACGGACCGGTCCTCGCCGTCTGCCGGCTTTCGGCGGGACTCCTTCAGTCTGTTCGCCCGGACCGGGCCCGCGGCAGATGGCGGGACCCTCGGACTTCCACCGGGCCTGAGGGCCTCTCACTTCCTTCCTATTTATTTATTTCCTTCTGCCCGAGTGTTTTGATGAAGACTCAGCGGTGCAGAAGAAGCTCTTCTGTCGCGGGGGTGGGGGGGGGCGGGGGGGGGCGGAGAGGAGCCCGTGCTCACCGTGCCCGCTTCCCGCTGGCGGACCGGAGCTGAGGGACTGGATGAGTGGAGGGGGGGGAAGTGCTGCCGGGCTGGGGGGAGAAGCTGGACTCCGACTTGCCTCCCCAATCCAGCTCTGCCCTTGGCGGGGGTGCGGTAGTGGCAGCGACTCCGTGTCATGTGACTTCCCAGGACCTCTCCGGTGTCATGTACCGTCTCTTGCTCTTTATGGTGCTGATTAAAAAAAAAAAAAAAACATTTTGCCTGTAATTAACTCCTATTCCATAACAGTGATCATAGTGGTCATTTAAAAAAAAATACTTCTAATTTATTTACACGAGGCTTTTATCCAAAGCGACGGACATTTCTGAGAAAGCAAGCCATGGAGCAATTGGGCGTTAAGTGCCTTGCCGAAGGACCCAGCAGTGAAATCATTCTGCCCATCCTGGGATTTTAACCATTACTTTTTAAGCTATTTTTGGTTTTTTGTTTTTTTGAGTGCATGCTTTTGGAGGATCTGTGTTTCAGAAATTTTACAGCCAAATTCTCACCTTTAAAGGCTGGTTCGTACTCCTCCGCATGTGTCCACGCAGACATGTCTGCACGAGCGTTTACGACTTGTACATAATCGTTCTCCTCTGCGGATAAACGCATGCAGGGACGGTATACATGCAGCTTTGGACACCCTGCGCATGCGTTAGCTCTCCCTCCTCGTTATGTCATTCCAGCATAGATGCTGAGTATGCAGCGTGCGCATGCATGCAGTGTGTTTCCTCTACGGCGCTTTGTCCACATGTGCAAAGTGCGTGGCTTGACTGGAGAACTATGGACGTTTCCGTGTCTGCTTACACGGTACGAATGCCCGAGTGCGGAGAACAGTACTGCACAGTACTGGATCCAAGGGGGGCTTTCAAGTCCTGCAGGATCAGAGCTGGACCCCCCTCCCATATTCACCTAACTGACCAGTCAGTGTCTGAGTATCTTTTTACTCCGAGCAAAAGCCAGAAGACACAGTTGATACATTCATATTTCTCTTATTATGCAAGAAAGCTTTTTAGTGACTTTTGTCTTTTTTTCTAAACTTTTTTTTTCATGCAGCCAGATACTTAGCTCAGAAAAGTTGGGTTAGTCTGTCTCTGTCAGGGGCACTACAGCAGGGCGCCCCCTAGGGTCTCAGACCTGCAACTCTGGAGTCCACCTTCTGTTTCGCATTACCTGCAGCCTTGTTCGTCATGTGAGGTGAAAGCTAGGTAGCCTCTGTTGCTTAAATATGGACGAGCAGCTGTGCTATTTTAACCTGAGAGGCTTAGTGTGTTGCGGGCGGGGCGGGGGGGATAGGATTGCTCTGCTCTCTAGGGTGCTGGAGCAATGTGTGCCCCCCCCACCTCCCTCAGGGGCAGCCCTCCTTCAAGATGGAGAACAGCTGCTCAGTGGTGACCTGCCCATTTCTGTCCCCCAGCCCCCCTTCCCGCACGTGGCGGTATTACGGATCCGCGGCCCCGGGACAGATGGAGGCCCCTCTCCGGCCCCGTGTTTGTGCTTTAATTATATTAGCGCCCCGGCCGCCTGGCTCACCGATGAATGTTTATCTACGGAAAGATCCATTATCATTTAGCCAACACCTGTTCGGGAGAAGGCCGAGGTCAGGGATCAGGCTGTGAGACAAGCGGGCGGAGCCGCTGCAGCCAGCAGAGGGCGCCCTATTCTCTGAGATTGGGGGGGGGGGGGGGGGCCTCTCTCTGTACCTGCCATGCGTGTGTTTTAAGGTGTCTGTGTGCAGTACTCCAATTGGAATTAAAAAGTACATGTATTAAAATGGAAAGAGGAAATAATCGGCAAAATAAATGCCAGTGTGGGCAGACTTTAGAGTAAATACCAAAAACAAAAAATACTTTTCTCAGATGCAGGTTTCTGTGCTGACTTAGCGTTTCAGGCGGCGTTTAATGCCTATACACTGTCAGAAGAAGGGTACAACCTTGGTACAGTTTTGTTCCCCAAGGTACAGACAATAATAATGTACCCCCAAGATACGTATACCTGCAGCTAGGGTACAACTGGCAGACCCTTGAGGGTACAGCCTGAGTAACAAGCAATTTTGCTTAAAGTAATTGGGTTAAAGGTACAAACTGGTACTTTTTTTGACGGTGTAGGTTCTTATACAAAGTCAGTAGCTGAGTGATTGCATACAGTTGTTCTTTATGCTTTTGTACGTGGTTCAGTTTCTGTACTCAGGGTCATTTGTGGCATCTGCACAATAGGCTGATAAATTGATCTGAAAGGAAACATGCATTCATGATCTCAGCTGGAAGCAGGATTTAAAAGTAACAGCAAAGGGAGAAGGAGCCCTTGGTAATGAGGGCGGTGGAGAAGTTGTCGGTGAGAGATCTGAAGGAGGTGGAGTGCAGGCATGATGGTAGCTGCCCCCCCCCTGTGTGTGGAGTGTCTGAGGCGGAAAGGTCGCACTCCATACATGTCTGTTTGAACATCTAGGGTGGGTGGGTGAGACGCACATCCTACAGGATGTGCTGCCTCTCTAAGCCCCCTCTCCTGCCCTGCTTCGTTCTGGGGGAGGGCAGGTTAGCTTTGGGGAGAGTCAAACGGGAAGTTTTTAGTGACAAGGCTTAAATCAGACTGAATGAAATGCATGACTAAACTGTATAGTAACATCTTTAACTTTGCTTTAAACTCAGGATTTTTAGTGTTTTGACTGGCAAGCTGTTAAAAATATACTGAATTTGATATCAATCTTGCTGGTCCTTCTCAGCTCCCCTGGTGTTGATCCGCTCCTATTGTTCTGTCGTATTTATTCACATAGTATTATTATTGTAATTTTTGTGCTTGAATATGTATATATGTGCATATCGGCCCATTCTTCTGTAAATGTTATTATGAACAGGTGATTGCACAGAAATGAAGTGGATGGCTTAGTGTTGCACCTGCCAGTTACGCAGTTTGTTGTTGCTTTTGCCTCGGTTTTACTGGCTGGCCCCCAGTCTGGGACTTTTTCCGGTCAGATCAGAACTCTAGCTGACGGGTGTTGAAGGGCCCCGATGTCCAATCGCCTACTTTGCGTCGTTTGGGGCCTCGGCACGACCGTAGGGCCCGTGCCTGGTTAGGGGAGCTGTAGCTACACACAGGTGAAGGAGAGAGAGAGAAAAAATGATTCCGTAAATTTGGCCGCGCCGAGTGCTGCAAGCTTCGGTTGCGCTCGTACGATTTGTCTGTAACCCTCTGTGCAGTATTGTCACTTTACCCGTGTTCATTTTTTTAAAGGCCTTAAATGATGTCATTATGAAACGGTCTCATTTCAAGGTAACCCCGATGCCTCGTATTGCTGACTCTACATAAATTCTGAGCTGTACGGTCAAGTCTTTACAGCCTGGATGGTTCCTGTGCAGACTTTGCTGATGGCTATTGAATACAGGTGTACAAAATGTCCTCATTCTGACAAATTATTATAATTTTTTTAATGGTTACATTTACTTGGATGCACGTAATGGTGAAAT
This sequence comes from Brevimyrus niger, assembly GCA_015164015.2. NCBI lineage: Eukaryota > Metazoa > Chordata > Actinopteri > Osteoglossiformes > Mormyridae > Brevimyrus > Brevimyrus niger. The sequence continues at coordinate 18,742,418 of JAABNY020000038.1, forward strand.
ATTCATGTGAAAACACTCTGTTCGGTTTCCTTTCCAGGTTTTGCTGGTCATGGACAAAAGGACACAGGAGACCTTCATTCTCAAGGTAAGTTTTGTATTTATTGTTATTTTTACCATCAGTTTAATAATCAGTTACATTATGAGGACATAATGAGTGATGTATTGTCACTTAGTATGCAGGACCATGTGCTTTGATATTCTCACTCCGGTTGTGGTTTAATAGCGACGTCTTTGTCCCTGTAAGGTGACAGCGAGCCGCCCGTCAGATGACTTAGTTTGCGAAACTCCCCGCTAAACACATTGACCCATGTAATTGATTTTAATGGCAGCTCCGTGGCATCTCCCGAGCGCTGGATGCCAGCCAGATGCCATCATTGTCCCCCCCCCCCCCAACAAACCACCCCCCCCCCCCCAGCCCCCTCGTTGTATCGCGGTTTACACACTGCCTGTGTCTGCCCCCATACTCATCTGATTAAAACACTTGCTCCCGGGGAGTAGGGCGCTGATGCAGGCTTGAGCTGAAGATGCACTGAAGTAGTCCTTACGCTAGCCCCCCCCCGGCCCCGCCCAAGGGAACAGCGCCTCTATGTGTTTCGGTCGTTCAGTTATTGCAGATTCAGTTATTGCTGATTTTTGGTCAATGGGTTTAAAATGTCTAGGGGAGCCTCAGAGTAGAACCGTTGCTCCTCCACGTCGAAAGGAGCCAGTTGAAGTGGTTTGGACATCTGGTGTGGATGCCTCCTGGACGACTACCTGGAGAGGTTTTCTGTGCATGTCCTACAGGGAGGAGGCCCCGAGGCAGACCCAGGACTCGCTTGAGGGATTATATCTCTCGGCTGGCCTGGGAACGCCTCGGCGTCCTCCTCGAGTAGCTGGTAGAGGTAGCTGGGGAGAGGGAGGTCTGGGTATCTCTCCTGAAGCTGCTACCCCCGCAACCCGAACCCCAGAGAAGCAGAAGATGATGGATGAATGGATGGATGGATGGATGGATGGATGGATGGATGGGTTAAAAATGTGATTCAGGCATGTGGGCTGCCTGCCCCTGGGACTTGAACCTTAATCCTTAACTAGCATACAACTTGTAACCGCATTATGTCCCATGTGTTTTGGGACTTGGTCCATTTAATTAGTGCTTTTTAAAAACTGCATCACTGATGCAAATCTAGTGGTAAAGTCCCTGAGCTGTAAAGATCTGGGGTCTGAAAAAAGGGGCCAGTGAAAAAGGGGGCCAGTAAAAAAGGGGGCCAGTGAAAAAGGGGGCCAGTGAAAAAGGGGGCCAGTGTACCCAAAGTCCAGTTAAGGGTCGGTTGTCTCTTGGAGCTACTGTGCTTCGCCTGGTTACCTGTTCAGTCGTGTTCAGCTTCTCCGTCATCCTCAGGACCTCTGGTGCCGTCTGTGACCCAGAATCATGACCCATGCCCTACAGAACTGGGTCAGACAGCTTTCACTGTGTAACACGTGCGGGCAGGGCGAAGGGGGGGTCTGCAAAGCTAGCCTGGCGCCCACTCCCACCCCCACCACCAAGTAGATGAGTAGCATGTGTCTCCATGCCCCAGTGGGACTCCCTCACTTTCCTTCTCCCCTTCCTTTCCTGCCCTGCTGTCTCTCTTCTGGTGTATTGGCCAGCAGCTGTTGGGATCCAGCTTCAGTAGAGAGCAGAAAACACTATTTTAGGTTAATGGGAAAAGTCCACATAGTCTACAAGGAGAACAGTCTGTCGGGCTGAGCTTTTCTGCTTCAGAATCCAGTTATTGCATGCTGGGGGGGGGGGGGTGTATACATCTAATGGGAGCGTTTGTCATTATTAGTGTTTCAGCTATTTGTGGGCACAGTGCCGTTAGGGTGACTGGTTGTGTGGGGGGAGGGGGGCATGTAGTCCCCTGGTGCTTGTTGTGCTAGAGGGCAAGGTGTCGGGGCTGCTTCTAAGCTGGTCTGCCCCCCCCCCCCCCACCTCCCCACAATCCCTGTTCCCTGATACCCCGAGGCTCCGAGATGATCCCCCCCCCCATGGCACAGTGCCACCTCACAGCTACTCCACAGCCCTGCCCCCAGAGCTGGGACGCAGTCAAGCATTCCAGCCCTCTGCTGGGGTGATTTATTGTCCGTTTACTCTCACGCTTGGAAACCCGCAGGATCCTTGAATATGTGGATAAAAGAAGTCATAGGTCATGCGATCAACAATACCAGAGCTCAGTTTTGGTATAATAATTAGCTAGGAAATGTTCATTGATATTTCTTGGTGTCCTGGACTCAAACCATCACCTCTAACCCACAAACAGGCTGTCAGATTGGGGCTCTCTGTGTGATGTAAAAAAAAGCATTTCTTTTCCGAAAGGGGAGGGGGGGGGGATTTGAAAGAAGCTTCCTGTTGCTGCTGCTGAATTCAGTGGAATTGCAATAAAAAAAAAAAATGCAGGCGATAAAATGTGACTGCTTCCTCTCGTTTGGCGGCTCTCTCATGTTCCCTCTCCCTCCTGTGTTTCGCTGTCACCTAGGTGATGAGTATCCTGAGCAACCCCAGCACGGTGCCTTCCCAGAGCCAGCATGACTTCTCCATCTCGCCGCTGCACGGCAGCCTTGAGGCCTCTAACCCCATCTCAGCAAGCTGCAGCCAGCGCTCGGACCCCATCAAGAGCGTCGACAGCCTGGCCTCCTCACAGTCCTACTGCCCGCCTACTTACAGCACCACCAGCTACAGCGTGGACCCCGTCACCGCTGGCTACCAGTACAGCCAGTATGGGCAGAGTAAGTCGCCCCTGCGCCTGCCCGCGCTGCTAACTCCGGGGCTAACATGCGACACCACCCGCACTTAAACGGGTTCGTGTGTCTGCATGCGCGTCTGCATGCGCCTGCCGAGATAATGGCACGTCAGTGGGGATTTGCCACGCAGCCCCTGGGGTGACAGGAGTGAGGCGTCAGCGGTGCAGAGATTACGCCGCGCGCCAGCTGTCAGCACCGGCGCCTTCTACTCGGACGGCTGGCCCACCCACAGGTGCCACGGCCCCCGTCTTCTGACAGCTTTCCGCCCCCATGCCCGTGCCCCCATGTGAGCCGGCAAGCTGACACACGCCACTTACCGGCATCCCAGCCAAACGTTGGCACCGGCAGTGCATCAGAAACGCTCAGAAACAAACAGGCAGGCTGTCGGATACCCATAATACTTTAGGGAAGGCCAACACATCCCCCTCTTTCCTCTCCATTTCCCCATCCTCTTCGTTCCCGCTGTCTGATCCTCTTTCGCCCCAGTTTTACTGTCCCCCTCTTTTGCCCCTTTTACACGTATTCTCCGTTCCTGTTCTCCCATCCTCTTTCACCCAATTTCCCTGTCCTCTCCATTCCTGTTCTCCCCCTCATTCGCTCCCATTTCACTATCCTCTCCGTTCCCGCTCTCCTGTCCTCTTTCACTCTTCATGTTTCATGTTTCCATCGTCTTCTCTGTTCCTGGCCTTTTTCACCCCCGTTTCGTTGTCCTCTCCGTTCCTGCTCTCCCATCCTCTTTCACCCCATCCTCTCTGTTTCCACTCTCCCCCTTTTTTGCCTACGTTTTTCTGTCCTCTCTGTTCCCACTCTCCCGTCTTCTTTGGCCCCCATTTCCCTGTCCTCTACGTTCCTGCTCTCCTGTCTTCTTTTGCCCCTGTTCCCTCGTTCTCTCTGTTCCCGCTCTCCCGTCCTCCTTCACCCCGTTTCCCCATCTTCTCCGTTCCTGCTCTCCCCCTCTTTTCCCCCCATTTCCCTGTCCTCTCTGTTCCCGCTCTACCTTTCTTTCACTGCCAATTCCCAGTCCCATCCCTGTTCTTTCCTGCACCCTTCCCCCATGCTTGCTGCCATTTCCGCCTTTGCCCTTCTCTCTGTGAGGTTTTACACCCTCTTTTCTCAGCCCACAGGAGCCTCCTGTCTCAGGTTATTCCCTGTGGTTAGAGGCCGCCTGCAGTCTAACCTTAATAATAACTAATTGCATTATAGCTGGGGTCAGGGGTCCCATACAGGCCAGCAGTGCTTTGGGGGTTAGGGGGTTAATGGGTGCTTCCTCACCCTCTGCCCCAATGTTTTTCCCCTTCGCGACATGCCCTTGGTTTGTCCCTGCCACCCCCCCCCCCAGCCCTCTTAACGCCCCTCGGCTCAAGGCAGTTAAATTGAAACCGCGTGAGGTGCGAGTGGGATCAATACCCGGCTCCCCCCTGCAGGAGGGAAGGGGCGTGCCCCCCCCCCCCACCCTGGCCCCGGCGCCTCCCGCAGACACGTGCTGCCGATAAAGATCTCCCATGGAGCTGCACCCTCCGGTGCTGCGTTTAGTCACACTCCACTCCCGCACTGGGGAGGGAGGTGTGCGCTTCAAAGGCCACCGGACACCCTAAGCTGGTCAGACTGCCCACCCCAAGATAAGCGCAGTGCATGCGACCTCGGCACAAACCTGCCCGCGGTATCTGACAGACTGACACTCAAACGTGCTGGCAGTGACGTACCTGGAAATGAGCTTGAGATTTTTATTTAATGTGCTTTGCTTTTATTGGAGTCTATAAAATTTACTGGCAAATATCTTCAGATATTTTATTTATTGCTGTTACCGGTGCAGCCAATGAGAAGGACAGCCAGCGATATTCACGATGGTTTAGTGTGATATAGAATACTGGTGTGAATTATTTCTCATAATATTGATCACTGTTTCCCAACCCGACCCTTGGGGCTCCCCAGGTAGTTCACTTTTTTGCTCCCTCTCTGACAATCTATATTTTTGCTCCCTCCCCGAGGATCGCATTGGGAAACACTGATGTAGATGAACTCAGTCGGTAGTGGGTTGTGTGAATCCTCCCCCTGCTGTGTGAAGTTTACATGTTCTCCTTACGCCTTGTGCATTTTCTCCCACAGTTCAAAGTCATCCTCTAAATCACACACATTATGTATTAGCATGTGTATCATTAGCACACATCGTTAGCATTGGTATCCCATCCAGTTTGTCCCCCTGCCTTGTACCTCCTGCCTTGTACCCCCCCCCCCACACACAAACACACACACACTATCTCAGATATGGAATAACAGTAAAGAGGTGGATGGATTAAATTAAGAAGGAAAACAGGAAAAGGTCTCTGAAAGTGAGACAATGGGAAGTTTCAGACAGGTCTTGCAAAAAGGGTAACATCTGATATCGGATGTCATTACAATATGTGTTGGGATGCTCAGGACCCTGCAGGGAGCTATTTTTTAGATAAAGTGGTGAGACTGTTAAAGGCGCAAAATCATTTAGCATTTGTTGTTTTCAGTCTGTCCTCTTTCTTATGCGGGTTTTATTATATAGTAGCTGTTTTTTTTGCATCGCCATAGAGATTTTGGTTTATCTACATCCAAACTGCATCTGTGTACACGCGTGCATTTGTGTGTGAAACTGGAGGTCGCTGCTGATATTTTGAGAGCAGATGGGTGATTAACACGGGGCTGCTGGCTCACGGCAGCGGGCGAGATTAACAGGGGACTGACAAACGTGACAGGCCGCGGTGGGGCTGGTGATGTGTGCGATAGGCGACGGCGGCGAGCATGCAAACCGCAGTGACAGGCCTAATGAAGGCCGGCCTGCAGGCTACCCGCCGGGACAGTGGTGAGTGACGCGTCGCGGCACACAGGCCTGACTGGGAACACAGGGCCCTCTGCCACCCAGAAGAGAGGGAATACGAGAAAGAGAGGGAGCAGAGGGAAGGGAAGAGAGCCAAAGATCGAATTTGGGAGAAATTTGGAGGTGAAAATGTAAAAGGATAACTCTGGATATCTGATGCCGTTCCAAAATGTGCTGGGACACTCAGGACCCCGCAGAGACCTATTTTTTAGATCCACTGGTGAGATTAGGGGCTGAAAGTGCACGTGTTTCTTTTTTTATTGGGGGGGTAGTGTTTATATGTCTATGTTCACGCTTGCACGTTTGCAGCCACAAATGCAACTTGCTCGCAGCCCCAGATGTTCACCGGCTATGTCTCTCTGCGTGTCTGCAGCCGCCGTGGACTACCTGGCGAAGAACGTCAGCCTGTCCACGCAGAGACGGATGAAGCTCGGCGAGCACTCGGCCGTCCTGGGACTGCTGCAGGTGGAGACGGGACAAGCATATTGACACCACCCCCGCCGGCCACCCCATGCCCCTTCCGACACGCTGGGACACCCCGGTGACCCCGTCCCCAGTATCAGCACTCCGCTTCGAACCTAATGTGCGCTCCAGTGCAGAAGCACTTCCCAGAGCTTTGTGTGCGCGCGCGCGCGTGTGTGTGTGTGTGTCCGTGTGTGTGTGTATGCCCGTCTGTGTGTGTCTTAGCGTCGCCACGGGAGCTCTGCAGCCGAAGCAGCCAATCAGTGCTCTCGTTCCGTGGCTACGAAGCAGCCACTGAGGGTGAGAAGGCTTAGAAAATAAACATTCAAAAAAATAAACAAATTAAAAACAGCCATTCCAGTACCAGCCATCAAACACCTCCCCCAGTCCCCCCAATGCTCCTGTTCAAAGAGCAACTGGTTCAGAGTCTTTCAGGACTCGAGCAGTATGAAGACAACAGGCAGTCATCGCTACAGCCAAAACCACAGCCCACCGGCGGCAAACGTTAGCACAGAACATCCATGGCCATATCTCCCTCCGGATTTTGGACTTTGCTGTTGATAGTAGCTTAGTGATTGTCATAATAATTCAATTTGTTACTATTATTGTTATTGCTGTTATTATTCTTGATGTTGTTATTATTCTAATTATTGTAATTATGTTGTTTAAATTTTTTTTTATTTGTACATTATTTTCTTCACTAGGCCTTGGGGTGATATGTAAACAGATAAGTGAAGGAGTTTTGAGCGAGAGGACAGCTACCACGCGAAACCCTGGGGATATTCGTTTTCCAGAAGTGCTCTCTCTGTCTTAATGGTCACGAGTGATTTGACCTTCCTGTTTTAAGCTTGACATTCCGGCAGTACTCGGCCATTCCGTGAAAAAAGTCTCCACTGGGTGGGAAGTATTTGAGAGCGATAAGCTATTATACAGCCAGTGGCGACCCCCGCCCCTCCAGTCCTTTGAAAACATTCATCCATTCTATCCATATCCTCATCTTCAGACAAGATTTGGGAATTTGTAAAAAAAAAAAATTTTAAAGCAGAAGTGTAGAGGTCAGAATTGTAGAGGGCTCAGATCACACTCTTTAGTGTAAAAGGGCTCAGATAACACTCTTTAGTGTAAGGTACAGAGCATGACACTCCAGAGAAGGAACAATCTCTACTCACTCTCTATTCAGCAGCACTTGTAAGCCAAGGCTAACATAACGCCATAGCCCCTGAACACATGCTGAAGAAAGAAACACCTCGCTCGTTCTACGCCATACAGAGGAACCCCATTCATGAAATTTCCCATGAAGTACCAACAGTACTTTCAGACTTTGTACATTCCCCTGAGGAGCACAGCATACAGTCCATGTCTCTGCGATGGATAACATCAGCTGGAAATGCCACAGCTGTCTGCCCCAACTGGGAGAGCAGAGCTGGTTTCCAGGTCCACCGTTAACTCTGCAGTGGCTGCTCTACCCAGAGCAAATAACGTTCTTCCAACCTTGTCAGAAAAATAGCACTAGTCTTTCGAACCACGACTGCGACCTCGCTGTTAAAAATCACGTGTGGTTTTGACCGACCAGCAAACTCACACGACCAGAGGGTTAAAGTGCCCTGATTTGATTGTAAAACCATGTTTGCATGGCCTTCAGCACCAGGACCATAAGAAACGTTGCGTTCCAGTCCGCACACATTCGCATACTCGAGGATAATGAGATAAACATTTGCATAGCACTCTTAGATAACATTGAACAAAATCTACTGTATGAAGTTAAATATAAAGATGATTGTACAGTAGATATGAACCAGATTGTGTACCGGTTGTCTGTATGGAGTATGTTTTATACTAAAACAATGAAATGTGCCGTGATGTACTGAACAGGGATCAGTTAAAGTCTTACAATGTATATTTCAGTTACATTCCTTAATAATGGTTTATTTCCTTTGTTTGTTTTTCTTTTTAAATATGTTGCATTGATGTTTTTAAATGAAATCACAGATTGTAATACTTTTACTTGCCTAAAGCAACGATATCTTGACAGAGATATTATTTGTAAATCAACTCACCCACCCCAAGTATTAATAATAAATCATATAAAAGTCGTGGGTGATATTTTTATTTGGGAATCTTGCCGAGTCGAAGACATTCTGGGATCTCCTGCACAGATCGGAAATATGGAGTGCCGCAGCACTCATCGGGAATGCTTTGCATTTACACTCACAACCGGATGTAAATTCCTGGTCCGGTTTACTGGTCCGGATTCTGTTCCAGGTGGCATCGTCCTTGGGAAGCATGAAACGGCGTAGGATTGTAGGACTCAGACTCTATCCCCGAGGCACTACTGGCGCCTGAGGCATGGCTAACGGACCAACTGATGGGATGTGAAGGGCTCGGGGGGACATGCTGCCCCCTGCTGGACCTCGCCTGCACACGCTAAGCTGTCAGAGCTCATGCAATCCGCTAGACAAGAGGCCACGACCAACCGACGCATATCCTCATTTTAACGCTTTGTCTTTGTGTATTTTTTAAAAAAATAAGAAAGTAATAAAATAAAATGCTTCTAGTGGTTAGCAGTCCTTTCTAACGCTGGCATTAATTGACACTGGGATATTTAAAGCACAATGTGACCTGTCTAAATGCCCAAAACTCTGTCCCCCACAGATCCCCCCCCCCTTTCCGATGCCCACACATCAGCTGGCCCCCCCACCTCTGACCTGTTTGCTGTCTTTCGTTGCATCTGTGTTTTGCTTCATGCCATTTCAGTTCAGCATGTGTGTATATCACCATTGCATAACTTATTCTGCTGTATGAAGTATTAGAATAGGTGAAACCTGTATTGTCATTTACTACCTTCAGCCTGTGGGTGTCTTTACTGTAACACTGGCATAACTGTTACCAATTAAACTCTAAAAACTGGAAAAAGAGATGGCTGACTCCCTTTAATGGCTCCCTATATAAGCTGAAATTGACCTTTGCGAAACAATCTTGATAAAATAATAACGCTTTCAAAAATCTTTTTCATACGTTATATCCATGAGTAATGCCAAAATACGGTAAAGCAAAAAACGCTTCTTTCTGTGCAACATTCCATATCACAGCTCTTTCTCTGAAATACATACGCAAACGCTTCCCACCATAAATGTTCCTCGGCCTTGGCTCTGCTCTGCCACGGCACCCGGAGCTGGTGCCAAGGAAAAAACACGTCAAACCTCCTCCCACCCATCCAGCGAGAAGCTACTAGACAGCTATGCCATTCCAGAAGGACTGTCTGTAAGCGAACGACAGCTGGTAACAGCTGGATCACCCAACAGGGGTTAAGATTAACCCGTCTGGCCTGACATCACATCTCAGGGAGGTGCTGGGAAGGAGGCTACGCCGGATCCTACATTCATAACACTGCGGAGCCACTTCGTCCTTGTTCCAGGGACAACTAGCCAATCGGATGGGTGGGAGTGGGTGACAATGATCCGCCCCCTTGTGATTGGCTGGATCTTGCCAGCATGGCCTGCTGTTGTTTTGAATGTGATTAACTGAGTAGCCAATGGCGTTCATTTTGGAGTGGGTGAAGTAAAATCCTGGAAATTTCCTGCTAGTTTCTAAAGCAAGTTGAAATATTTTCCCACCAAAACCAAGGCCTGGTACTACATCCCCTGACCTTAAAATCCAGTTTGCAGCTGCAAACTCACAACAACATTGGGCACATTGTTCTTGGAACCTGGTCAGAAAATACAACTGAAATAGAGAAGAATTTATTTTTTAAACTCGGTCTTACTGGCTTAATCATTTCCGGCGTGAGACAAATGGAACCATATGGAGGAAAAAAATTATTATTTTGGAGTGACTTCCTTTAAAAGGATGCAAGGCCTCCTGGTACTTCATTGATTAGAAGACGGAACATATGTTTGCAACCATCTAAAAATTGTATGAGTTAAGCCACTGGTCAAATCTAAAACAGAAACAAAGATAATACTTCTATGACATTAACCATTTAAATGTCACGTACCTGAACCCCTCCAACAAAATAATCCAGCTTTAAAATTCCAACTTGCTTTAGAATAATGGGCAGGATAAGCAATTTAATGTGACCAAAAACAACACAGACTACATGCCAGAGTCATCTCTGTGGGCAGACACTGTAAGCAGCACATCTTCTCTGTCATCGCATCGCGCATCATTGATTACCACAAGACTCGGCAATAAGAGGCGCAGTACTGATTTTGAATCGCACTTATACTGAAGGACGTCTTAGTTGTAGAGGGTGCTCTGGGGGAGACAGCTCAAGCTGTGAAGCAGCCACACCGATGACAAAATGAGGCAGCAAGGAGAATGACATTAGCTAACTGCTTAGCATAACCAAAGCGACTTACGTATCCTACGTCTAGTCATTATTTCCATTCACGCAGTGGATCTTTGACTGACACTGCCGTGGTTAAGTGCCCTGCTAAAGGACAGCGCGTTGGGGCCCCTCCTGGGACATGAACTGCTGACCTTCTGGGTGTAGATCCCAGCTGTTAAACCAGCTCTGGTGAATTGCTGTGACCCAGAGCGGAAACCAGCAGCAACACTGGACCAAGGACTGTTATAGCCTCTAACAAATTGATGAATTTTACTTTTTCGTCCTTGTTTTTTTATTGGACATTTGGACATTATTTAGTTATGAACTGAATTTATTGTGTGCATGCCGAGTTTAAATAATTTCTGGCAAAAGGATGATGGGTAATACAAAAAAATCATCTGTTGAGTACCAGCTGTTTTAGTGAGCAAGATTTTCCACTGATGGTATGTAATGTGAATTGAAGATCATAATGTTTTATTAGTGACTGTACAAGGCGATATCTATTTGTACAGCCTGCCATTAGCTTCAAAGAACAAAGAAACATTCATTGGCTGACAACATTTAATATTTAAACTTGCACTGAAGCTTATGATGCTACGATGTTCCGTGAGAATACCGGGAATGTTACTGGCAAACGTCAAACCCCACTATTAAAAAGGGAAGTTAATGTGGTTATGGTAAAATGCGGATTATTTTTGGGGGAAAAAAAAAAGATGAAAACATTTCATGTTTATTGTAATTTATCAGTACACGATTTGTACAAAGAGTCATTATTTCACACTGAGCACATGGTGAAACACTGTAACGATCTAAAGCATATTGTATATATCAAAAGCAAAAAGACAGAAAATTGACATTTTTGAGACATTTTCAATGATACCGATTTATATGTATTATGCATTGTGAGTAGCTAATGTCTTGATTTGCAGACATTGCATCTCACAGTCATTGTTCAGAATCTCTTTCAACAGTATCATTTAAAGCCAGAGCCTTTGAAGTCACACATTCATGCGATCTTGACAGCGAGAGTGATTCAGTGGCTCCAAAATAGCAGCTTCCAGTTATTGGGTTGAGTCACTACTGAATGAACAAGTATCAATGTGCGTTATACGACAAAAAAAAAAAAACTCTCCTGTTAAACAAGGGCCCCCTTTCTCAGCACAGCCGACTTCATAGCAAATTCCGGCACCACATGTGTGGGCCCCGGGGCTGGGCGCTAGACCCAAATGGAGGATAAGGACATTTGGAGCAGGGAGCCAGGTCCATCTGTTGTGTCAGATCGTTGGGCTCATCGAGATGTCTCTATCCACCAACATGGGACGGAGAGGCACTTATTGGAGCATAGGGAGGCAGACCTGTCTGCAAAGTGTCACACGACAGCAAACAGCTTTTGGGAGACTGTGCTAATAAGCTTGGGATGCAACAGGAATTACATTTCCCTGAAGGACTGCACTGGAAGACACACTGGAAGTTCACTTCCAGGTGAAGAGCTTTTATAGGGGGACAACTATGATGCACGCCCCCCCCCCCCCCCCCCACACAAGACAACCATGGAAGGCGAGATGCAAAATCGCGAATAGTCTTA
>JAABNY020000038.1:18810595-18824800 GCA_015164015.2 Brevimyrus niger
TTCCCAAAGTAGGGGTCGCGACCCTCTGGGGGGTCGTGAGACATTGAGGGGGGGTCGCGAGATGATTTCCAAGAAATAAATTTTTTTTGTAAAACTATTAGAAATAACATTTTATCAACATTTTATATTTTATCCATAACTAACAAAAGATAAAAATTAGTAGTTAATAGTTACATATAAAAAAAACATGCAAATTAAATTAAAAATTATTTTTTACCACCTCCGAGGATAGTGGGAGTCACGAGTCACTGGCACGGTTATTTTGGGGGTCGTGAGCTGAAAAGTTTGGGAACCCCTGCTTTAAACGACACGCACATCCCTACGTGCCACACTGCTCTCAAGTAACGTCGACCTCCAGCAACCCTTGGCACTTTGACACTTAATTTTAGTTTTGCGTGAATGGTGCACCGCGTCGTTTTTGGTTGAAGTTGGACTGGGGTATGCCTCGGTGCGGATGCCAGTCAATCGCAGGGCACACATACACACAGTCACACGCTACGGGCAATACAGAGATGCCAGTCTGCTTACCAGCCTGGTTTTGGACTGCGGGTGGAAGCAGAGGTACCTGGGAGAAACTCCCCCCTACCTTCATACCCATTGGGCCACCACGTTGCACCCTATTTAAGTAATTCCATTAGTATAGTGTGCTTTTAACAGTGCTCAATGTTTTTACCCGGGACGTGTTCAAGATGTCCCCCACCCTGGGTCACGCTCGCTGGGATGGTCACCATGCTCGCTGTGATCCTGTGCTGGATAAGTAGGTATCGAAGATGGATGGATCGATGTGATATCACATCTGCAATGTCAGCTGGGCAATGAACACAGATGATTTCTGATTTCGTACAGTAATATCTTAAAGTAATAAGAGAACTCAGGAGGTAACCTTGGTATTTACCCCCTGAAACATGCATCCACAAATACACACATGTGTTGCACTTATTTCTGGCACCTGGCAGACAGAAGCGGTTGGCCAGTATAACATTTGAATATGAGTTAGGCACCGAGTAGCAAACATACTGAAGCTGAGCTTGAGAGATAAAGAGGAGAGGGAGCAGTCTCGGCCCGCTCACACGTGTCCTGAAATCTCCTCCGTCTGTCGGAGGATTACGCGGAGATCGCCCTTCCTCTCCAAACAGACGTTGCCTATCGATTAACGGCTCTCGAGCGCTCCTGACAATAATGGGTCATGTGATCATCATCCCGCCACCAAGCAGCTATCTGCACACATTTTCTTACAGGAGATGCACATGGACAATGAGGGGACGTCGATACGACCTGGTTGACATGCCGTGCTGTGAACCGGGGACGTCTCAGTCTCTCTCTCACCCAGCGGCCCTCAAAAGTGAGCCGGATGCGGGGGGGGGGAGGGGGCATGGAGTGTTGCTGAGGACACCCACGTGACAAGATCACTATCGACGATCTGGATCCTTGTCCTCGAAAGAACCTTCAGATTTCGATACCATAGATCCGAGTGGGGAGCACAGCACACCCGTCTCCGGCTCCACTCCGGCTAATTAGGAGCACAAGCTAATCCGTATCACAGTTCGTAGCCCCCCCCACCCTTTGCCCCATCATCCCACCCCACCCTCCGACCCACTTGTGTCCTCCGCTGATTGGCATGAGCCTCAAATCCGTCAATATGGCATTGTTTCCGTGCAGGATGAAGCAGGGAGGGCTGGGACATGTGGGCCGGGAGATGTGAACAGTCCTGTTGAGGCCCCAGAAAAAGAATTAAAAGTATGGTGCTGATCCGAATCCCACTGGTCTCAGCTGCTGACGAGAATAAAAGGAACAAGGGGGAGATCTGCAGATCAGGGATACAATTGATTGTATTTATTGTTTTCATTCCGTGTGTCGGTGTGTGTGTGTCTGGATTAGGTTTATATTACTTTGTGAGGACCAAATGTCTCCCACAATGTAATAAAAAGCTGCTATTATGATGTCGCGGGGACCATTTCCTGAGTCCCAACAAAGACAGATTAATGCAAATCAGAAAAGTAAAAATGCCAAAAGCCTTCTATTTTGTTTGGTTACTTATGGTTAGGGTTTGGGCTGGGTAGGGGTTAAAGTCATCGTGTTGGGAATAGAGGTTCCTCCATATAAATGAATGGAGAATCCCAACAAAGATATAATTACAAATCTGTGTGTGTGTGTGTGTGTGTGTGTGTGTGTGTGTGTGTGTGTGTGTGTGTGTGCGTGCATGCACACAGATCTGGAGCACAACTGCTCTATTGGTGATGGTTACTGGGACACGATTAGGATTAATCTGGTTACTGGGGGGCAGCTACATTCTTAACATCCGTGCCAGTTCAGACTAGAGGAGTTTTCCCCATATAGAAACATGCTTTCCTCCTTCCATTTTCCCGCCATATAAGTGACTCTGTCAGATAGTCCTTGCAGACTTGGCACAGAATGGTAAAAAATGGTTAATATGAAACATTTTTACATTTATATAAACTCTTCCTTTAAGAGGAGTAACACACGGGGAGACAAATTCCTTGTGTTTTGAGTTACATGTCCTATTCACAGAATACCAGGGAATTTTGGTAACTAAGCGGCATTTTACAGAGAAAAAGGTTTTCCTTATTAAATCCATTGTATTAAAATTGTAGCACTGAAATATGTCCTTTTAATTTGTTGTCATCAAGAGCCAATGGCGTTCCCTGGTTTCCAAAAGGAGTTTTGTGTTCTGCATGTTTGCGGCCCTGTTTTTTGTGCCATGTGACCTTGGTCTTCACCGAAGAGGATCCAGTTCTCTGCCAAAGCAATCAATAAGCCAAGCAGGCCAGAGAAGCGTATTTAGAATATGGGAAGTGGGACTCAAACAGATACCTTATCAGCCTAGCACAGCGCGGGCTTCTGAGCAAATATTTTATTAACAAATTTTTCATGGAAACTCGCATTTGCAAAAAAATAAACAGATGGAAGGGAGGGGGTGGGGGGCTTGTCACCAGCCAATAAGAAACTTCCACTAAAGTCATATGGTCAGGAGGTGACGTATCACAGCAAAGAGCGGCGGAATTTTTCTTTCTTTCCATGGCTGGTGCTTTAGCGCCCTAGACAGCAAAAACAAGTGGATTTCTCATGTAGAACTTAACCCCATGGAGATCCTTCAGTTTCAAAAGGAAAACAGCGATTGTTTAATTTATGATTAACTATCACATGGGGGGGTTAAAGGGGTGGCAGTTTTGGAGTATGGAAAATTTGACTGTAAAAAGATTGGGTGGTTGACTATTAAGTGGGTATTGCCTCACAAGGGCCGGAACAGGGGATTAAATCCCAGCCTCTGTGTGTAGCGTTTACATGCTCTCCGTATCAGGCAGGCTTTCTCCAGGTACTCTGGATTACTTCGACAGTCATGCCATCTAATAGGATTAGTACATTGCCTGTTGCGTGTGGGTCTTGTGCCTTTCGATGGACCGGCGTCCCGTCCATGATGTACCCATGCCGTCTGCCCGATGCTGCCTGGGACAGGCTCCAGCTACAAGATGGATGGACTTCAAAACGACGGACTCCATCGCACCATTAGCTTTAGTGTAATTAGAGTACAGAAGAAAATAAGGAGATCAGGGTTATAATTCCATCCTTCGGCATGCAGAGTCTCAGGTTTATTCCTGCGCAGAACTGGAGTCTGTGTAGTTGGCACGTTCTCCGTGCGCTCATGCGTTCCCCTCCTGCCTTCCATCCAGAGTGCTCCTCATGCCCCCACTGTGGAAAAGGACCCATCCCATCCGCAACCTAATAGCAGATAAGATGCTCACGGACAATGGATGGATTTCAAATGAAATGTTATTGTCATTTTAAAATATGCGGACATATAGTAAAATGAAATAGTCTGAGATCTTACAAACGACTTTACTCTGAATACAACATGTTAGACAATAATAAATAAATATGTTGTACATGGAGACATTTTCAGTTCTGGTAAATTGGAGCAGTAACGAATATTCGCAGATGTGTTCAGCACAGTAGTGTCAAAGGAAATGCCATGGCATCACACGTCAAAATGGCGACAAGGGCAGACTAATTAACAGACAATTATTCGGGTAAAGTAGTTACGTTGTACGCACCCGTCCTAATTCTGCCGGCGGAGATCGGGGCGCCAGAAAGCGCCGGAGTGAAATAATGTTTCCTTTGTTCCGGAATTTGGGATGCATGCTCATTTGCATTCCCACCTGCCTGCAGATAAACAACTGTTAAGCTGCACGGGGGTCCGCTCTGTCAGCTGCGGGAGGCGCACCAGCGGCCAGCCGGTGTCGAAAAGAGCCCGGGAAAATAAACTTTGACAATTAAGCTATCACCTGACACCCCCGTCACAGGTAGGAGAAGCGCCACGATGTGTTTTTGCGGTTACTTATATCTGGATTCTGAAGCCTAAACCTTTTCCTTAGTTACCGCTCCACACCAAAAAAGAAAAAGAAACTAAGCGCGCAAACTGTGACAAACATATATAACTCTTCTACTGTGAAATTTATATTTGACAAAATATTTTCAGTATTTAAAAGAAATAAAATCCTTTAATTCTCCTGCAAAAAGTTACACAAATAATCTAAAAAGAAGGGACCAATGTGTCAGGGTCAAATTCAGATTGGATAATTAAGCCCAGGTTATCGCGATAATTGGTCCCCTCTGACTAAGGTTCTAATTGCCGAACCATTGATTAAAATTGCAGCGCCATGGTAACGGGGGCAGCTGGTTGCTGTTAAGGTAGCCGCGTGCAAGGGTGCGATATGCATGGGTGAGAAAGGTCTCCCGGAAACTCCAGGGAAGTTTAATTAATTAATTTGTTCGCATGAAAATAACGACCTTTTCCTGCACGGAAGCTGGAGGTGTTTTCGGGAATGTGTAGTGTATGCGTGTTTTGTATGAGTGTACGTTTAATAGACCTCCACGGCACTGGCTGTTTTAAAGGTGGGATCACATAATTATTCAAGTTTTTCAGCTGATCAGCTCTGCTGTCACCGCCATGCTGTGAAAGGGTAGTGAAATGAAAGCCATGTGTATTAATAGCTGACTGTACGTGTGCACCTTCGAGGGAATGGACCGATGTCCCAAGGGACTGATGAAGAGAAGCCGTAAAAAAGCAAAAAACATCTGCAGATTTCATTCACATTGTCCTTTAAGAAAAGATAGCAAATAAGTGCAAATACGAAACAATAGGTTATCTTATGTGACCTAGACAATTAGAAAACTTGAAAGTGAAAATATCTGCAATGTCAGTGTGATTTTTTTTTTCTTTCCTGCAGACAGGCGTCGCGTGGCGGTTTGGTGGGTAGGGCTGTTTTCTCACACCTCCAGGGTGGCTGGTTTGACTCCTGCCTCCGCTGTCTGTGTCTGCATGCACTCCCGGCATTGCCTGGGTTTCTCTCGAGCCCTCTGCTTTCCTCCCACTCCTCCAAAGACATGCGGTTTTTGAACTGGTCTCCGTAAATAGCCGATAGAGTGAAAATTTGTGTGTGCGCGTCCCGTCATGAACTAGCATCCAATCCAGGGTGTCGCCTAGCTTTGCCCTGTGTTGCCTGGAATAGGCTCCATCCCTCTCGTCCCCGACCACGATAAGTGGTTTGAAGATGGATGGATGGATGTTCTGGACACCTCAGGTAAACAATTCGAATAACAACTAGAATAAAATGAGTTCCTGTTTTTCATTTTTCACGTTCATATAATGGATCTCATTAAATGCATGCTTTTTCAAGTATGAAATATGCCATCATATTTGATCTTCACTGCAATCTGCCTGATGTCCAGAACATCCATAGATCCGTAGATGCCTCTTGGAAAAACAGGTCCATCCCAGACGCAAACTGCTTCCGCTCCTGCCGTCAGGGAAACGGCATCAGTAACTCGGTACTCAACAGCCGATCAGAGCACATTTCTGTTTTCCCCTTGTATTTATTTATTTATTTTTATTTATTTATTTATTTGAGGCATTAGTATTACATTCATATAAGGGAAACTTTTTTCATTGCCTGCATCTACTGCAATATCCTATATTGTCGTGCATTTGATAAATAAGCTTTAATTTGATTTTGATTTGGTTTGTGCCAACTTGTGGTCTTCAAACATCAAAAATGTAAGAAAAAAATCAATTGGTCAAAATAAACTATTAATTTTAGTTTCCGGTGATCTGAGGCAGATCGAGTGTGGAGGAGCACGAGTAACTAACTGACTTTGGTGTTAGTATTTATAGAAAAATCTATAGGGTAGAGTTAGTAAAATATCAATATGACTTTGTGTTTCTAAATTCTGTTTTTGTAAAGCAGAATCAAAAAGCCTTCCGAAGAATGCTTCGTGTGGAGTGCGCTTCTTCGTACCCTTGCTTGTGAATAATGTCTCTCGACTTGTGGCAGCCTTTCTGCTTATTTCGCGTTTTCTGTTCGCTCGACAGCAAGACATGCGACCCTCTCCAGGAGCCCGATCACATGTGTTTTCCTCCTAGCATATGGGTACCTCCGCTTCCAAAAGGCTTCTCTCCGCCAGGTGAACATCTGCTAGTTAGGGCTCTTATGGAAGAGGCGGCCGTGACTCCAGCGACACCCGGCTCCAATAAAGCGCTTAACCCTTCGCTTTCCAAGCCGGAGTCGGCTACGCGACGCAACGGCGACCGCCTCTTTAAATATTGCTCTTAAATTCTGATATTTTTTTTCTTTTCTTTTTTACATGATTGCACAGGACGAGCCGTCCTCGCCCAAGGACGATTTAAAGCAGGAGGATCCGCAATTCACACAACCGGCTTGGTATAAAAAACCCCTCAATTACCACTCGGATGACAAGCCCTGCTTTCAGAAAAGCCCTCTATAGCCTGAAAATCACAATGGATGAGCGATACGCTTACAGTTAATTATCTGCGGTTAAATGCTTGTTTGTGTTGCTGCTGAGACTAATTCTTTTCAACCGGGGCCTCAGGATTAATAATTCATGTAATCCACTCTGCATTTTACATTCGGGCTCTAAGTCTAAGGTTTACAGTAAACTTGTTATAAAGGGTAATAAAAGCCTTTTGCTCTTGGCAATTCACTCGCAAGTATATTCAGTACAGAGTATATATTCATGAATTCATTTACGGCTCTTTCTGTTAATAAACTCCGTCGCCGTTTCCGTTTCGGTCGAGTGTTCCATAGTCTTGCTTTTACGGAATACAGAGGCTGTCATTATATACACAATTAGCCGTGACATTTGTTTACATTTACATGTATTTATTTGGCAGAAGCTTTTGTCCAAGGGAGGCAGATAATACATCACAAGCATACAGTTGTCAAGGAGCCAACTCGGGTGCAAATTTTGTAGGCTGAGCCTCCAGTGGATGACCAGGAACAAGTCTAAGATCATTATGGAAACCTCTGAAGAATAGAGACCAGAGTTTAAAATATGACATCAGAAAAGTTATACAGATAACACCAAGATGATCTAGAAGGAACAAAGTCAGAGTGCAGAATACTTCCAGTATTGCCATGTGAAATAATATTAACAGAGCAGCTGGTGTATGTCAGTGAGTCCGGATTTCTGGTCAAACACAAATTCAAGACACGTCGTGGGTCAGAATTGTTTGAGCAATGCATCATCAGAATAAGTGTAGTCCATAGATTTGGTAATACTTTACTTGGCAGGACCCAAATAATATAGTATTATGCTGCTACTAATGTATTAACCACAAACTAAGTGTTAATTACATACTGATCTCATATTGATTCATCATTAATGAATCATGACACATGTCTCCCAAGCAGTTACTATATTTTTTTACTATATCTGTTAATAATGTAAACTGAATTACTGAAGGAGGCCACTGATGGAACAAATAATGAATAACAAATGAAATACTGATCTTATGTTTGTTCATCATTAATGAATTGATGCATCTTATCTTAAGTAGCGACTACATTTGATTTGTACTTCAGTAGTAATTGAGTTATTACTTAATATTTGTGCTCTGTCAACTGAAGTGTTACCACTGATTTAAAATTTGTGAATCCATATTAACAAAGGTCCTGCGTGTTTTGGCGGAGGTCACTGATTTCCAGTGGTTTCACTCCTGTCTCATCTTCTCAGAAGACCATTGCCCCTGTCCCTAGCTAATCACTCCTGGGCCATCTTCTCAGAAGAACATTGCCCCTGTCCCTAGCTAATCATTCCCGGGCCATCTTCTCAGAAGACCATTGTCCCTATCCCCAGCTAATTCCAGTTTCAGATACTGTACTGATATGACAAACAGGAAGTGATGTCTGCACCATGGATTTTTTGCTTGTCACAATGGTGCTGGCTGCGTCTTTACCTCCACCTTGACCGCCACCTGTGTGGGTCACCTGGAAAACGGAAGCGACCAGGAAAAGAGGATGAACGCAGGTGTGGGAGGCCTCTGCACAGAGATCACCTTGAGCGTTCTACAGAGTACATTTTGGTACCTTTGGGAGTCTAATAAATGCAGTCTGAAGGTGTAGTTTATGGCTGGGACAGACACCGTGGTTATACATATGGCAATAATAACAAATAAATGCTTATTCAGTCGGTAACAGTAATAAACATGTTAAAATGATGAGTGGTTGCATCCCAATGATTTTGTTTGAATGGTAAGTTGCTTCATATGCCTGAATTTAGCATATAAATATATATACATTATATATTATATATACCGTATATATAGTACAGTATATAGGCCTATATAAAGTACATAATGGAATATGTGAGTATACAATATATACCTCAACCTGTACAACAGTATACAACAAATATCTCATATACCTCAGCTTAAACCTCTGTATCCCTACCTACAATGAACACCTCTATACCACACTGTGTACCTCAGTATATTCTCTGAAAATATATTCCTGATATCTGAAGAGTTTTTGACAAAGAATACTCCATGCTGAAGTCCCTCTCTTTTTCCTTTCTATCGCTTCCCTTTTCTGCTATAATCCTCCTTTTTCTTTTATTCTATGAAATCGACGCCGCCTTTGCGTGCCGCTCCGGGACGGACGCCTCAATCAGCGCTCAGTGGTCAGAGCAACATCCAGCGGCTTCGCGCACAAAAGCCACATTTGTTCCTCGGAAAAACGCGCAGCTCCACTCGTCTTAAACACCACGCCTGCATTGTAACCCGGTTACCATGTTCCGCAGCACAAATTAAAGCGATTTAAAATGTCGCCGCATTCGCCAAAAAAAAAGGCCCCGGTGTCAAATAGGAGGATCGGCAGGCCTCACTTCTTGCCTTTGTTCTTTCTGGATGTTTCCATCCCAGAGCCGCGCGTATCAGGGGCGTTAAGAAACCGACGCTTAAGCGCTTAATTCGGCGTGTTGGGGGGGTTTCAACAAGTGTATTAATCCAGACTGAAAGCTGTTGAAACAATGAGGGGAATCCGGTCTCTGTGGCTCGCAGATACATGTTCCGGAAAGCTCTTTAAAGTGCTCAACTTCACTTTGGAAAATACGGGGGCACTTTTTTAAGCTTTTCTTTCAGGGGAGAATATAAAAAAGTACAAAAGCCAACGATAAGCGAAGAATCAGCGAAACTAAGTAAGAAATAAAGTAAGAATGCCGGCGGAAGGGACGGCATTCTTTTCGGCAATGCGACCCGCTTTCGGTTCTGGCCCAAATCCCTTTATGCGTATCGGAGGGGAGGTGCCCAGCGCTGGCTGCCCAGAGCGGCGAATGGGCACCCGGTGCCCTGCGCCGCTCGACGTCATCGCTTCCTTCGCGAGGATTAAAAATGAAAAAGCAAAAGAGGCGAGTGGGAGTGGCGGGTCGCCGGCACGGCCAGGGAGCGCTGCCGGAGGATCCTTCCAGGACATTGCGGTCGGGCCCCGCGGTCGGGCCCCGCGGTCGGGCCCCGCGGTCGGGCCCCGCGGTCGGGCATCGCTCCCGTGCGGCCCTGCTGGCTCGAGCCGCTGCGCGGCCGGGAAGCGGCACATGTCTCTCCATTCCTGCCTGCTCCGGCTTTTTAATTAATTTCTCGCTGTGCTGCCGTATGAGGCAGAACCCGGCGTGACTCGGCCCTGTTGTGTCGGCCTTGAATTCTCGGAGCGGATGGCAAACGTGGACCGGGACTGGATTTGGATCAGGAGAAGGCACACGCAGAATTAGGCCTCTTCTCCTTAAGTATTGTTTCAATTTGCCAAACATCTGATAGCTCTTCTTTAAGCTTTAAGTTCTTCTTTTAACCTGTACAGTAAGAGCTGTATGGAATGTGAGGTTTGTATTTTAGGAAGCTTTTATATCAGCTAAGGAGTCCAGCTCTGGCCAGGAACTGGTCAGATATCTGGTGCTGAACATCCATTTTTTTCTGGAACCTAGAAGCTGATACCCATGTACTTATACCTAACCGGCAGCACGACGCACACAAGTCTGTGAAGTCAAAACTCAGTGTCTTGGAACCAAAAAAGTATATGCAATGAATTGTTGAAGGAGGTCCGTCAGGTTGTGAGGTTATCGACATTGCGGTGGTCCAGGGTTAAAGGTCACGGACGTATACAGCTGAGCTCTTAGCTTCTCCTGAAAGATGTTTTCTCTGAAAGTCCTATTTACGTATGTGGTTTATTTATGACAGACATTAATTTGAGTGTGGCCCATGTGTGGCTTCTCTTTTAAGGGCATTCATGTTTGGAATGACGTTAATATCACAATTGCACGGCACGGCTGAAGGAAAGTCACACGGTGCCGCCTCTTTAATTTTCTCCCCTTTAAACGCGAATATGAGATTTTTTCCGGCCTTTGTCAGCCCAGAATTAAAAGGAAGAGGAGTAAATGAACAGGGTCCCCTTGCAGCAGCTGGCCGGTGAAGGTTAACCTGGAGCACCTGCGCTATTGTGCTCCTAGCGCAGGAGACAACTGAACACACAACACCTGATACTGAGCAAAGAGTGCAGCAGGGCCACGTCGACAGGTCAAGGTTCACGCTGAAGTGTCCCCCTCACCAGCCATGCCTTCTGAGCTCTGATACTGCTGCCGGCTAATCTGAGGAGCCTGGATCGGCTGCAGCGTTGAAACGCGTCAACGTCGAGTTTCTCTTCCTGCCGTCGGCAAAGGTTGCAAAAATGGCTGGAGCCTGGGGATGAAGGATTCCGTTGCTACTGGCTTGTTGGTGAAGACGAGTGATTTTTCAGTTTGGGATGAAATGGAAATGTTTGCGGGCCAGAGGGGAGCCGGGCGCGTGGGGGAGGGGCTGGCTTGAATGAGGTCTTTATTTCGGTAAAAATGTGTCGAACGAAACAGTGTGGAGAGCTAAATACAAAAGGCATTTCCGCTCCAGCAAAGACGAAGGGCGGGAAAACAAGACAGGCATTAGGTTGTGGAGAGGCTACAGGGCGGAGGGGAGGGAATCGGGGTCTGGGCATGTGTGCTGGCACCGAGGCCAAAACAGAAGCCAATTTTATATGAATGAATGAATGGGCCTGTCACCTGATTTCACCCCCTCCCCAGGAGCCCCCCCCCCCATACTGTACTGTACAGTACTCTACCCCTGGTGTTAATGGCTATATTCATTTTTTGGACACATTATTATAAAATTATAACTAATGATTCCCTAACAGGTTTTGTATTTTATATTGCATTATAAATGATAGCTAACAATAAATGACTTAATGTTGAAGACTGTTTATTCGAGTTCTGGAGCAGATTGTTGGTAACTAAAAACTGACGTATTCTTCTACAGAAGCCTTGGCAGCGTTCATTTAACATGCTGGACTCGAGCGTTGGGGAGAGCGCCCTCCACATTGTTGCGTTGTCATCCATCTGTTTTTCCAATCCGTTTGTCCAGCCCTGATCACGTGCCAGTCCCAGGACCAGAGCTTGTGTCTGTTATTTACATCCACCTGAACAGGGCCATATTTAGGACTGGGGTACAAACCCAGACTGGCCACAGGGGGAAAAATGTCCAGGGAGAAATGTCCAGTAAAGATGCAAAGACCCTACAAACTCCTTGCGGTCCGAGTTAGACTCCACACACCTAACGGCTTGGGGCGATGCTACAGGCTGAGCCGTTCGGCCTGTATGATCACAACCAAAGTGAATCTGAAATAACAAAATAGTTCTTGCTAAACAAAGGTTATTAAATAGGTTAAATTCCTGAGAGACTGCGCAGCTATATGAAGCCTGAGTTTTTATGATTGTATATAGAAACATGGCTAGTAGTTTAATTATAATAAATATGAATATTTGTATTGATTTTTAGGCCATATATAATCACATTATATTTAATATACTTGATTTACTTTTGCCAGTGTTTTCACTGCCAGTGTTTGGTCATTTCACCAGTGTTTTTGCAGTTTTTTTTAATTTTATTTTAAAGTTTCTTCAGTAGAATAACCCTGGAAAGGTAACATTTTGTGGCCTATTTTCTGCAATTTTCTAAGGTGAATAAATGAAAGTTTAGCAGACGCAGAGACACCTACACCAAACGCACGGCAGCTGCAGATTGGCCACTTGTCCCCCCCACATCCTCGCTGTGGCCGGGGGGCGGTTTGTACAGCTCTCAAAGTCTCGCAGGAATCCCAGCTCACCCAGAAACGGCCAAGCAGCAGCGTAAACGGCCCGTGTTTTATTTAGCGCTCCTGTGACCTCGACCCCCCCGTACACCGACATCCCCGAGCCCCCGTCCCAGTCCTCTTTGACCCATGTTTACTCACAGACCTGGACTTTGGGTCCTGCCCCAATGCCAAGACTGTGGGACACCTCTAGGGTCTCACTCCAGTGGAATGAAGAGGGCTTAAGGGGGTGAAAACAAAACCTGCTCATCGCTTTGGACAAAAGCATCCGTTAAATAAATAATTGTGATGTTAAATGTTTACTACCAGTGGATGCTCTTCCCCTACCCAAAAGACGATAGGAAGCATTGTGACAGAGGACCAGCTTCTTGCACGTGGGATGAAAATGTAACAACAGCATGATGTGGCTATATTTCAGCTGTTTTGTGCTTAGTAGCAAATAATTGCTGATACTGGATTGTAAGGGGCAACTTTCTTGGTGAAGCAGAGTGGTCCAGCATTACGCCTGTAAGGTTATATGTCTGTTCATATTCTGTAACAACTTATTCAGTAGATAGTCACAAGGCCTGTTCCAGGAAGCAGGGGGACACCCTGTATGGGACGCCAATCCATTAAGAGCCACCCTGTACAAGGTGATATTTAATTGGTTGTCTATTGAAAGAACCCCCCCACACCTGGGGAGAAAAATAATTCAGTACCCCTGGTTTATGCAGTTATCTTGATATCATTTAAATATAAATGACTTTTTGATATTCCATGCAGTGAATAATTAAACCTTTTTTAAACTTTTTAAAATAATGTCATTTCATTATATTTCATTTATAAGCTCATGTGTTTGCTATTAGAATACAGAAAAGCTTTAAATGAAGCTACAAACCAGAGATCAGGTTCCATTAGACCAGGGGTCTCCAACTCCGGTCCTGGAGAGCTACTATCCAGTAAGTTTTCAATCCTACCTGGCTTCTGATGAGCCACACCTGCTCCTGGTATTTACCTGAGAACTAGTGTGGCTCATCAGAAGCCAGATAGGATAGAAAACCCACTGGATATTAGCTCTCCAGGACCAGAGTTGGAGACCCCTGGATTAAACTGACCAGGGGTAGAAAGTTCAGGTCCAGAAAATTCACATTCAGAAAGAACAAATCCAGTCCAAGATTTTGCCCCAGCCAATCAGTTGAGTACTTTGTGACTGTGACTCTTTATACTCAACTGGTTGGTTGAAACAAAATCTTGGACTGGATTTGTTCTTTCTGAATGTGAATTTATCACCTCTATCCACAACCACCACCTCCTCACTGGAAGATCCATTTGAACATTACTAATGGACTTCACCTTCGATTGACACAGAATGTCTGCAACAGAACACATCCTTATTAATCATGTCATTTGAGCAAGACTCTGTTGATACAGAAAGTGATACCAGCTTACAGAATCATCCTGAACTAGTTTTGATTTCCCTTAAAAAATCTGAAGATTTATAACTGGAGCTCACTGTCAGTTAGACTGTATTTATGGTCTTAGGTTGATGCCAGGGGATGGGGGGGAACAAAGTCATGAGGAGTAATTGCAGACAGTAGGCCTGGCGGATGGGCTAGGGTGCCAAGGGTGTCACGCCCTAGGTCCGAGGCACTTCCTGTCACATGCTGCCATCACGTGCACAGAAGTGAGGAGATGTGACAGCTGTGTGTTAGAGACTAGAAAGAATGGAGGGCCGGGGCGGGTGGGGGGG
>JAABNY020000038.1:18824900-18835959 GCA_015164015.2 Brevimyrus niger
TGGGCCGGGTCGGGTGGGGGGGGGGGGGCGTTCTTCCGGGGTGGGTCGGCGTGATAAACACCCATGACAGTCAGCTGCTTAGCAGCTCACATAGTATTTGCCCCTGCATTGTCCACACTGACCTTTGGCCTTGGAGCAGAAACAATGTGGCATTTCAAGGGGCGTCCTGAAGGGGGCTCCCTCTTCCATCCCGCGATCGAACCCCCCCCCCCCCCTGCGCGCTTCACGGTGACAGGTGCCCCAGCCACAAGAGGTTTCTTATGCAGTGGGGTCCTCTAAAAGAGGAATTTGTGGCCTGCCATCCTCATCCCGCCCCCCCCCGCCTCAAGATTCTCTAGAGCGTCAAAATGTCCACATGATATGGAAGATCCACAAAACCCACACTTTTCAGAAAAAAACCCGCTGAGGGTTCCGTGAAGCTCTTGACTCAACAGGAATGTCTCATCCTTCACAGTGGTCACAAGTGAAAGAGCAGAACAAAAGTAGGTGAGTAACCTATGCTGATCTGGAGAGAGTCCAAAACCGTGATGTTTGGGGTATTTTTAGAAGGGTTACCGCATGTTTCCTATGTGGGAGCATTTAAAAATAAACTCTTTTGTCCTATTAACACTGCAGAAGATGCACATAGTCCTGATATCTCCCATGTCCCGCGTGCCTGAAGACATCGGACATATGCCGAGATGTGACTGATCGTCAGATACCAGCTGTTCCCGTGGGAGTATGATGTTGAATGAGCCAGTGGCAGAGCCTGAGACTCGTTCTGTAATCAATGTGTTGCTGGAAGTGTCTTCTGGAATTAACTCTTAAGTAGGCAAGGGATGAAAGTGAGGACCGACTTCATAATTTCTGCAGGAAATAACCCAATAATAAATAACACGATAATATTACCACAGCTACACTGCACAAATACTGTAAATTATCATCAAAACATATAAGAAGTGTAACATAATAATTCGAAGAAATGTTAATTTTGAATCACTTATTAATATAAATACCTGGCATGCGACTTACCCGGCTGTGTGTCAAGAAATAGGTGAACAGAGGTAAACAGGAAATCACCGTGAACGGAACAGACCATGGGAGCCAAAACGAGACCAAAACTGGGCCATGTGACCTCACGGAAGGTCTGGCAAGGGTAAATTTAATCTGTACAAATTGTTTACTTCTTTTTTCATTCAGAATGATTCTCTCCCTCATTAGGAAATCAGGTCTGTATAAACATTTTCAAGTCAAAAATGTGTCGCTAGAAAAAAATCTGCTCTTAATAAGATTCAGTATGTAAACAGGCCTGGAAGCATTCCGAAGAAAAATGCAGTAAAAATGGAAGCAGTTCATCACCCAGCATTGCAAAGCAACAACATGACCTGAGTCTTAGCTCTGGGATTCCCAGCGTATGGGTGGCATGGACATCTCTGGAAAAAAGGGATTGTTCTCTTTCTTTCCCAAACCAATCTGCAAAACAAAGAGGAGAGGCGTCCGTAGTGACAATCTGCCTAACAAGCAGGAAGTTCTGTAGAGCACAGCGGCTGGGCCGAGGCTGTGCTGCTGAGGGCCCTTCTGTATAGGTACACCACCCAAGGACGGCAGACCTCCATCTGACTGCAGTTTTCTCCTTGTTTTTCTCCTTGTACATTTTAATTATTTAGCAGATTTGTTGCTTTAGCAGATAGGGGTTAGGGGCCTTGCTCTGAAGACTAAGAAATCAGTTTGGGTCAGGTTTGGGTCAGATCAGATTTGAACCAACAACCTAGAGATATAGCACTGTAGCCCATTGAGCCAACCACTTTACCAGAGTTCAAACCCACATAGAGGAACATCTATTGCATTTTCATGTCCAGTTTCTTAATCACCTAGCTGTCCCAAGGAACAGACAGGAGATGTTCACACCTCCTGATGGCAGTAAGTTTCCCTAGAATCCTGGCCTTCCTTTTGGGGGGGGGAGGTGGTGGGCATTGTTATTGTATTGTATGCTGCTGCCCTAGCAAGCTTTCCTTCTTGAAAGTTCCAGAAAGCTGAGCTCTTTGCCGTGTCACGTGATGCGAAGCTCAACCTCCAAGCCTTTCACCTCGAGATTTCACAGATGGTCTGTTCACAGGGGAAAACATACCTTTTCCATGTATTCTTGAGTGTCGAAAATACTGGCGCCGTTTATTAATGACTTGGATGAAGTCAGGAGATTATGTAGCGGAAACATCATCATCATCCATCTTCCGTAACTGCTTATCGCGTACAGGGTCGCGGTCGGCTTGGATCACATCCCAGGAAGCACAGGGCACGAGGCAGGGGGACACCCTGGACAGGACGGCTGTCTGTGGTAGGTCACAAACCCACGCAAACAAAACAACAAATGGTTAAGCTGCAATTTGCCACAAAAGAAGAGTGATCCTTTCAACAAGGAAGCAGCAAAACATTCCTTTAGTATTCTTACTGGATTAAAAAAAGTAGCTTAATATGAAGAAGAAAAAAATAATTGCTGTTAAAAAGATTCTGGATATGCAATATGATCCAGAGCCCCGGGGTTGGCATTAATGAAGCCTTTATTTCAGTTAGCAAGGGTGTCGTTCTGGCAGGGAGCTGCTGTTTGTTTGCACTCCTGTTAGAGCCACGTCCTCCTCCTCCGCTCGGCCGCCCTGCCCGCCGTTAACGTAACCTGTCTGCTCCGCGGCCACCTGTCGGCGCCGCCATCTGTCCGCCGTGCCCACGCCGTGGGCCACGCACACTTCGATCTGGAGTCGGGCGCGTCCGCAGGACCTGTGCCTGCGATCGAAATGCTGTTATATCACTGAGTGGTTTCCAGCCGACGATTCATAGTTTACATTACATATTTCATTCAGTATCTCTGTACGTCGTTACAGGCGCATCTGCAATGTTGACTGAGAGCAACACGGTGACTAATGCCAGTATCTCACACCTTCAGGATTGGGGTTCGAATCGCTTGTTTGAATCCCACCCTGCCTCCATGCATGTTTGAATCCCACTCCCGCCTTATGCGTATTTGAATCCCACCCCTGTTCCATGCATGTTTGAATCCCACCCCTGTTTTGTGCATGTTTGAACCCCACCCCTACTCTGCATACTGCATACTCTGTATATTTGAGTCCTGCCCCTGTTTGCATGTCCTGCCCATGATGGGCTAAACTGGTCTCTGTAAGTTTCCCAGTGTTTGCACCCTGCAGTGGACTGGAATCCCATACAGGGTGCCCACCACCTTATGCTCCATGCCTTCTGGGATAGGTTCAGAGCCCACAATTACCCCATGCTGGATACATGAATGGATGGTGTTGATTGATGTGGTAGTGATGTGCCTAAGGTGGCTCATCATGTGACAAACGAATGGAATTTCGCTTAGTGGAGAAACATGATGTCATGGGAAATGAACAGTGGCTCCCCAATGATTCATCTGGTATCTTCCATAATGGCTGCCAGCATCCCGTAAAGACTGGCCCATTTGGATGATCCTGGGCTGTGAGAGGGACTTAGTATCTGAAAGAGGTACTTTCTGCTGGGGTTTCTTGTATGGAAGGCATCATCTCGAACCTTATATCGGATCTCAAAAAAAGATCTAAAAACATAAGAAGCCAGTGCACTGAGCAGAAAATATGTCACGATGAAACTGACAATGTGTAAAGCTCACTGAAACATTTATCATGATTTACATGTCTTACATACTCCGTGTTATGCCATGTGTTCACAATATAATTTTGCCAAATATATGTCCACTTAATCTGTTATTTCTTAGTGCCAGTCACCAAAGTACCAGTCAACCTGCTATTAATGCATTTGTTTGTTACTGATTATTTATTCACCTTATAGTAAAAGCCATCGAGGTGATGAAGTAACACATACCAAGCATTGCCATGACCAAGAGAAGCATTCAACATCTCAAAATTTTCTCAAATTTTAGCATATTCGAAATAGCCTCGATGTAGCCTTTGGCCTCGATGACAGCATCGCGGACTCCTGGCATCCCTTCAGCCAGCTTCCAGATGTAGCCACCTGGGATGCTCCTCCAAAAGTCATGAAGGAGTTTCCAGAAGTTCTGGGCACATGTTGGCTACCTTGCTCTTACTCCTCGATCCGACTCATCCCAAATTGGCTCTGCAGGGTTTGGGTTGGGGAGGGGGGGGGGGTTGATTATGGGGGCCAGGTCATCTGTCATGGCACTCTGTCTCACATGTTCACAAAAAAATACTTGCCATATGACCTCAAGGCGTGTTTAGGGTTGTTAGTGTGTTGAAAAACAATTTCAGTGGCTTTACCGACTCTTTTAACTGGTATTTAACTCTGTATTGTATAATTCATGTTTATATTGTGTGTTGTTTTCACACTCACACTCCCTGATGCTTTTCCTGAGAAGCAGTGTGCAATTACCCTACAGGCAGTAATACAGTTAGGTATTCTCTATTGTTTTATTGGTACATATTATTCTGTATTTCCGAAGATTCTTACTTCATCTCAGGCTTCCTTATTACCGGCGAAAAGAAAACCACAAACTCTCCCATTAAACTGGAATTAAGCCTGAATATTTACATTTCCCTCGTATCACGTTTCTGAGAGGGCATTAACCTGTCAGTCGTGAAAAAAAAGAAGTCGCCTCAAGTGCTTTCTTAACGCCAGGCCTTTAAACGTCTGTAAGAAATGGGGGTGCGCTCTGTTACCTGAGAATGCATTCAGAGGCTAAATTAAGTTAAACGTGGCTCTTTTACGGTCCTTCCAAAAAGCCGCTTAACGGCTATTCGCATCTGCCCGCTTGTCACCAGACTACTTTTGTTCACGCGTTAAACGGGGGCACGGTCTCCACGGCGATCCGCCATGGGGCTCTGTCTCCGCACAAAGCCCCCTCTATCCTTGTGTGCTGAGCGCGTTAAATCGACGGCGGATGGCTGGCGCTCTGCGCGGGATGGCCGAGCGGGAAGCAGGAGGCGCCCGTCTCGCTGACTGACACTTGAAACGGGGACGAGGACGGAGCCAGAGGCGGTCGCTGGTGCTCAGAACCGCCGCTGGGGATGGCAGCGGCCCACAGAAAGCAGCGAGAGGCTGAGTTTGCCCCCCCCCTCCAACACCCATTCACTGCGTCAGATGTGCCGGCTTCCACAGAGCTCCTGCTCGCTTTAATATCACCATGCAGCACCTGACTCCTTTGAACCCTGATTTAAACTTCAAATGAGCGTAGCTGGTATTAACAAACATGAAGCGATGCTGGGGGAGGAGGAATGGGATAGACAAGCCGGCTTGATTGACCATAATTTTTGATCTTTTTTATATGATGTTACTGAAATCCGAAAGACGAATGAGTGACACGATTTTTTTTTCATGAGTTAATTTAAGGGAGCAGAGCACCAAGTTCTGCTAAGAGCTGCTTTTACCAATAACACTGAAAGTTTGGATAGCATCAGAAACAAAACCAGTTACATGGGATGTGCAAGCCCTTGTATGTTTAGGACTAGAACTTTCCACAGACTCATTCAGTCAGTCATGCAGTTTTGTGACAGAACATCCCGCCCCCAGGCTGTGGATTGGCTATTATATGTGTGTTGGACACGCTCAACTACCAATCAGCCAATAAAGAGCCGAAGCTCTGTTGAACATACGTAAGGCACATTTTCTGGCTCGGGCCACGAACCCTCACGTGTGAGAGGGAAGCATGGCGGCACGGCGGCTCCTCGGGGGTCGCGGAAGTGAGCGGACGTTCATTGGCTTCGCTTCGGGAGCGGGCCGCCGAATCGTACGAGGCGAGCATACCCGTGTCGTTTCCATGGTGAACGCACAGCGGGCTCCAAGCGCGAGCAGCACTTAGTGTGCCCAGATTAGCATATGGCACATAGGGGCCAGCCCTCAGCACGCCGAAATCGCGCAGAGGAAAAGCAGGCATTTGGGATGTCGAAAGGCAACTCGAAATGCGAATCGGGCAAAAGTTTTTAAACGCAACTTTATTTTCCACGTGCCGCGCCAGTGCTAAACGCTAATTTTGGAGACGATTTCGCGGCGGTGCCGCGGAAGTGCCGGCAGGCGACACTGCGTGGCAAGGAGGCTGCTCACGCGCTAGTGTCCTCACCCGTTCTCTGTGACCGTCCTGGGTAAGTCAGACTCTTCCCCTCTGCCTGCAGTCTGGCGTACGCGGCATGTGGGCCGTCCAGAGACGCCAGCCCCGAGCCAGCCTCTGGTGCCTGGGCCCCCGCCACCCCGACTCCCCATCTGGCGCCACGCTTGTGGGGGTGTGCCGAGTTTGTGATGCAGGCCTCTGTCGGCGACGCAGATGTAAACATCAGTGATCTATGCCAAGATTCCTTTTTTAGCGTCACTATAAAACTTCAATTTGACTGGCTAACACGGAGTGATGTTAATTAGAAAGCGCCCCCTCACACACACACCCCCCCCATTTCCAAACACCTGTCATATTTGACCCCGTATCATGTGAGTGTCCTCCCACTGCCACTTCGTGGAAGCACAGAAGTTCTGGATGTCCTTCACTGGGAACCTGTGTGGTCCTGGAGCTGAAGTCACTCTGAGCCCAAGAATTTCAGACATTCCAACTGTAACTCTCCTCAGGTTACCAGGAAGTGTCCTTCCAAAGCCTGCAGTTAAATTACTTGTGTTCCTGCTGTTCCAAACAAAGGCCAAACAGCTTCCAATAAAAAAACTCTCAATTAAATATCAGCAGCAGGAGATTTTACTCCTGAAGTGATGCAGCCTTTAGAATGACTTTCAAGAAGGTCTTATAATACAATGGCCATCAAATCTCAATTTACAGTATTTGTTTCTCCTTTGCAGGCATTGCTGAGCATTAAAAAAAAACCTCATAATAATTTTCCGTCCAGCTTCTTCTGTTTCACCTTCTTCACATTCCCACCCATTATCTGTAGTTTCTGCCATCTTACTTGGGCATGAACAACTAGAATCTAACAGAAAAGGGTCTCCCACAGAGGAACTACAAGCCAAAGGACGATCAGAAGAACTCCAGAAGAACTTCCTTAGTGTGCAGAGAGGGAAAGCTGAAGACACACAAGTCTGAGTTCGTGTTATTCCCATAGAAACCGCTTTCTTTGCCTTTACTGCAGCTTGACTGATTACGTGTCACCATGTGAATTGAAAAATAAGAAACCTTTTAGTCGTGGTTATGTCACAATGGCAACAGGTGAGAGGAAAATCGGAAAAGAACTGGCATATGCGGTGTGTGAATTTAAACACAGAAAAGTGAGTCGGGTTCCTGCCATCTCACTCACTCTTCCCACCCCTACAGATCACTTCTCAAAGCCTGTGTAAGAGCCATTTTTCAAGCCCCTAACCCACCACCACCCGCAATCTATGCTGTCCATACCCATTGTCGTCGTTTTGCAGTTGGCTGGATGACAGTTGCATTCTGTCCTTTAATTTGGGATGAAACATATTCACGAACATGAAAGGCAGGTAGACCGGCGATAAGCTTTCTCTTTCACCACCCTATTGGCCATGCGCTGACTGCAGAGGCTCATTTAATATCGAGGGAACGACACGTAATGCACAGTGTGTATTGGAGGTCTGGCATACCTGCCTCCAACAAGATTCAAGATTGTTTATTTGTCACATGCACGTTATGCAATGAAATGTATCTATATGTCGTTTCTGGAATGTGCAGTAAAAAGACGAAGAGAAGATTTTAAAATTAAAAATAAGGTTCCATTAACAGACTAAAGCAAATCAGAAAGAAAAATAAGATGTAAAAAATAATAAGTATACACCAGACATTAGGGGTTGGACTATGATACATAAGTGGGATAGTGTGCATGTGCAATAAGTAGCAACGTAGTAGTGACTGTAGTAATAAGTGAAGAAGTTTTAAGTAGTAGTAGTGAAGTAGTAGTATTAAGTAAGAGGCTCAAGAAACTTATCAGGAAAGTGGCTTCTGTAGTCGGTGAGGAACTCGACAGCTTGGAAATGGTGGCTGAACGGGGAACATTGTTCCGACTTCAGTCCATCATGGACAATGCTGACCACCCGCTCCACAGTGTGGTGGCTGATCCCAGAAGCACTTATAGCTACAGGTTGACTTGCTTTAAGTGCTCCACTGAACGCCACAGAAGATCTTTCCTACCTACGACCATCAGACTCAGTAACAGTAACTCCTCACACTGATCACACACCCAGCCTCAGACACTAAACATAAACTCCATCTCGCCACACACCCATACTTTAGCCTGTGCAATAAACCTGCTGCTATTCAGATGTGCAATATTCATCTGGTGATTTAGGTGAAACCTGTATTACTACACTTTTATTTATTTGTCAGTATTTATTCTATATATATCTATATATCATATTTCTGTTTCTCATGTATATATCACGGTGTATATAGCAAAGAGTCTCTCTTTTATAATTTTATTTCAGTTCTTATACTTTTTTTTACATTCTTGTCTTGTGTCTCTGTGTGACCATTTAGTAGTAACATGAGCAATTTCCTCCAGGATCGATAATGTTTTTCTGATTCTGATTAAGTAGTACAAGTGAAGTAGTAGTATTAGTAGTAGTAAGTGAAGTAACAGTAAGTGAAGTACTAGTATTAACTATTAGTAGTGAAGTAGTAACAGTGAAGTTTTGTGATAATACCCCCCCCCCCCACCACTTCCACCTGCCTCTTCACTTTAGCTATGGGAAGGTCACAGCCATGAGATTCGGAGAGGACGGAGATGTTACCAAGGCGATAGGCGGGCCTCTCTCACCATTCTGGCTCTGTCCGCGTGTGGGGGTCCCGATGACAGCTGCACGCATCACCGCAGCTGCCTCTTGGCACACGTCAAGGTCAAGGGGTCATCTCAGCCCCCGCTTTACACCGACAAAATAAGAATGGGAGGTGCAGATTCTGTTTGGGTTTGTTCTTAATATGAAAGGGAGATCAGCACCGGGACTGAGGCTCATATAACACCCCCTATTTTGTGTGTGTGGAGCAGCACAGTCAAGTGGACTGACTTCCTTTGGTTACTCTGGCTAACTTCCACAATCCAAAAACATAGTTAGGTGAATAGGTGACTTTAAATCGCCCATCAATGGTGTCCCCTGTCTTATACCCTGTGCTTTCTAGCAGGGGCGGACTGGTATCCAAATCGTTGTTGCTTGAGGGGCAGTGCTTGGCGTATTTTGCCGATTGCAATAATCCATCCATCCCCTGTGATTAACCCCTGGTAGAAACTGGTATAGGCCGCTAGGCAATATAATGGCAGACTTAGGGAAGGAAGATCAACCCAAACAACAAAAATTCCCCTAACTTCCTGATGACCAGTCTGTGCCTACTTTCTAGAATAGTCCCCATGCCCCCACCGAGTACTCTTAAAGTGGATGGAAGATTGGTGGATGAAACTGAAAACATACATAACACTCTAAAGATGCTAAGGACCCCACTGCGGTGGTTTGGCATTTTGGTGATGAGATTAGGATCAGACCAGGAGATAAGGATTTGACTTCAGCCATTTCTGTATGTGGGAAAGTGCCATAAAGTCTTTTTAAAGAAAGTGTTTTTTATGTTAGAACCGTACAAACTGTCAAGATGGCGCATTGCTGACACAATATTTCCACCAGTCAGTTAACGGGTAATTAGCACTGGCTTGATCTCCATTAATGTAGAGTGGCTTGTTTATGGCGTGAAAACTCCACCTTAGAAATGATCAAATAACCAGAACAAAGCAGCCACTCACCAGCCCTTTTGTTATACATCTATCCACACAACATTAGCTGGAACGCCGCCGCTGTCATTCCCGGCATACAAACCTAAAAATACATCCTGGGCCGAGACAGCAAGACACACAATGCCGCTGCCTTGGATCTACGTGGAAACAGCCTACCGGTTCCCCTGCGTGTATTGTGGGCTGTAGTTTTTAGGAATGAAAGAATGGTGGGCGAGGCAGTGAATAAAATGACACCTAAAATGAAAGAGGACTCCGGGAGCACTCAGAAGCCGGGGCCGGAGAGCTCAGAGCGGGCATCCGCCGCGTCTGGGGTGACAGGGGGATTATACACAATCCCCTAATGAGACAGGGGAAATCAAACTTTACTACCCCCAACCTAGCCCAGAGTCACAACCCTAACACCCTCCCCAAGGGCTTTGACCTCACACACCTCCTGTAGCACAATCTCCCGATCACACACAGTTTATTTCTCCTTCGGAACATTATTTCTGACAGCTTACCTGTATCCTACACTGGAAAGAACATTCCAGAATATTATTTTACTTTCAATGATGCACCTGGCAGTATACATTTATTTGTTTATTTATTTATTTTTTGCGGTATCTACAAATTTGCTCCAGGGCTGTGTATGTATTACATTTCAGCTTATTCATTTAAATGTGTTTGTGTTTTTATTTGCCACATACATACATTACATACATAGTTGCAGACTTGGTGCATTAAAATAAAAAAAAGATCACAGGTGCTTTTGTGGTTTAGCACTGAAGCCTCGTACCTCCAGCTCCCGGCTTGGGGGAAAAGGGGGGGGGGCTGAGTGCATGGCCAGTTTGCACGTTCTCTGTGTGTTACGCGCACAAGGTCACGCTGTGAGTTGAATCAGTGTCTCTGAGTTCTCTCATAAGGTGCACGTGTTTCCCTGGGATAGGCCACAGGCTCACCATGCCCCCGTACAGGACAAGAGGCTGGAGAAGAAGGAGGAGATCATGCTCTGAAGAAACACGTTGTGTGCATGTGTTATATACAGTATCATAAACATACCTTTTACTGACAAGGGAAATCCGTCCACTTCTGCATTTAGAACAGGGATTTTCAGTATTTCTTGAACCAAGGACCCCCCCCCCCAATAAAAAAGGACCAGTGTAATGAACAGACTGAAGGCATCTGAGTGCAGGGTGAGCTGATGTTTAATCTGGAGGCTGAAATCATAGTCGAGACATTAGGGCCATCTAAAAAGACAAAAAAAAAATCATCAAACATTTTGAGATTAAAATTCAAAGTGAACCCAGAAGGCAGCTGAGCTTCAGGCACCTCTACGGCGTCGTCGTGTGACATCACTCCCCTCCCACAGCTGAGCTTCAGGCACCTCTACGGCGTCGTCGTGTGACATCACTCCCCTCCCACAG
>JAABNY020000038.1:18849614-18862051 GCA_015164015.2 Brevimyrus niger
AGGTCTCGAATGTGGGGTTGTTGAAAGACGAAGCCCCCCCCCCCCCCCCCGCCCCAGAGTCCATTACGGCCTGAACGATTCAGCCCAATTCAGGACTTCAGAAACCTCTACAAATTAAATATACAAATTTGCCACCAAAAAAATAATAAAAAAACGAGAAGGACACAGCAAGCAATTAAGTGCTGTTTTAATAAGTTAGGCATGACTAATGGCTGGAGATCATACTTTAAACCACTCCAATAATGTAATCTCACACTAAACAAAGTAACTGTTTTAAACAAAGGCGACATCTGGTATAAGTAGTTCAAATACATTACTAGGACCGAAGAGAGCTTTAAAGGCATTTTAGTTAATTGACACTTATGGGCAGAATCCATTTGCTTTTGTGTAAAAAGTAACGCTTTGGCCTTGGGGAAGGAAAGGGACGTGGCAGTAAGCAGAGACTCCAGTGGCGGGCGTTCAGAGGTCAGAGGTCAGCGAGGCTGGCGAGCGAGGCTGGTGTCGGGACCAGGACGCTAAACGTCGCTGGGCTTTAGTGCACAAACACCACGGTAAGACCACTTCAGCCTGGGCGCTCATGCTGAAATGGTTTTTACAACAGGGTCCTCCTCAGCGGAGGAGTAAGAGGAGCGGCCACATTATTAAGAAAGGACTGCAAACTCGCAAAAGCCCATCGCCGTCAGGGCTGACCGCTAAAGATAAAGAGTGGGACCTTTGTTATTATATATTTATTTTGTTGAAAGTTATAAAACCGCCATATCGGTTAGACACTTTAATCGTTGATAAAGATGAATATTTACATAACCAGTTTAGGTTAAGTACCCCACTTAAAGTATAAAAACGCATTTCTATCCAGGAGCCCTAGCCTCCCAGGTCAGTGGTCACAATCTTGATTACTTAACCATGTTTTCAACTGCAGAACCGTTAAGGGATTGGGGGGGGAGTAACCCTGCCATGCAAAGGGGGTACTGGGGCTGCCAGCCACTGACCGTGAAGGTCCCTTGTGCAGAGCCAGCTTCCATGCTCCTTGCCACACTGACCTTCCCAGTCCATCCAGACAAAAGTCATAAGTGAGATTTTTTGCAATAGCAAATCTATCCTGCTATTATTTTTTAGAAAAGAAATGAAGTGATTTGATGCCTAGCCTATACGTTTAGACGTTTAGCTAATTATGGGCCTTAACTAACCTCTAAACTACATCAAAACACACAAGGTAAAATCAGGAGCATACAGTATGTGAATCACATGAACATGTAGCCTACATTTTACAAAAATACGAATAATGCTGCCAAATACACCCGATAATAACAGTAAGAAGTATGTTTAATGAGATAAACGCGCCGGTCTTGTCGGTGATAGTACCGCAATACGGCCAAAAACCTGATATCATGCTCTCTTGATCCGTTATACTTTTTAAACAGAAATATTCGTTTTTTCCAAAATACCGATAAACTACGACAAACAACTGCTGAAATGCATTAAATCATCGTTATTATAGTTCACGTTTTGCTCTTTTGAAATGCGATTTTTCTAATATTTTAAACTACTTAAAACTCGTTTATGCATGTGAATATTTATTGAGAAATGTAGTTAATATATTAAAGTGTTTTTGGCAGCATTTCCAGATCCTAAATCACTGATTCCCCGCTTCATATATTTTATTTGACAGTAATTATTCTATAACCTGTCCGCATGTTTCTCATCCTACTTTTAGTGAGACATGGGCGATGATGTGTAATCGTTTGGGGATCGGAGTGCGTGACACGGAGCAGAGACAGCTGCGAATCGCCGTAACTCTCGGGGTAGATCGGTACGGGTGTGACAGTGTGACATCCCATTAGGACACCCCGGGAACACGGACAGGACCCGTGTGCCAATTGTCCGCCGCATCCCGTCAATTTGCGGCCAGCTGGTTCAGCGAGCCGGACGTGATGGGCGACAGAGCACTGAGCCCCCCACCGAAAGGCGGCGACCTCTCGCACCCCGGCTCTACCTGGCGGTGGAAAGCGAGGTGATGACGGGGGAAAGGGTTTTAGTGAGGGCACTGCATTCCCTCTGCAGCCGCTCTGTTGTCAGCAGCGGTTTGCCGCCCGATCGCTGCCCTGTGGCTGCCGACAGCAATTTCCTACCCTGTCTGCAACGATGCAGTGTGAAAGGAAGTTGCACGGTTAATAAAAACGGACTTGCCGTCTCGGTTTTTGCTGTTCCATCCCTTTGCCCAGCAGGTTTCATTAATAAATTTACCGTGCGGATGCCATTCTTTATTCTAGCCTAGACATAAAGAGGTGTCAGACATTCTATGGACGATCCGAATTACTGACAAATTAGCAAAGCCATTCCTTTTATTATTTTCGACATTACTCTAAGCATATCTTTTCATTATTTGCAAAAACCTGTTGTTTTTCTTTGCACTGTTAATTAGCATCGTTACACTAAGGACCAAGACCATATTTTGCGCGTTTTTAAATATTTTTAACTAAATCTTTATTAGATTAATTTTAGTCTAATTTATATTTATGTTAAAGGTTCATTTCAATGTGACAAATTTCCCAGTCTTTCAAAGGAAAATGTATTTTTCTATTAATTATAAAGCATTTTCGCTTTATCTTTAAATTTGATGAATGAGTTTTCAAAAGTGCACCAAGTATTAAGGTAACAACGTTATATCTAACTAATAATTAAGTTTCTTGTTATAAAGCTTCATGTCCCTTGGTTAACGTGTCAAACATGAATTGATAAACACCCAGGGGCGACGAAACCGGGGGTACGTGCCCCCCCCCCCCCCAATATTTAATTTGGATTCATTCACGCCCCCCTAAACAGACACACAAATAGATCTCTGTATTTTAATTAATAAGTCGTTTCTCCCAACAGTATAAAACTCTCTCCTACGCAAAAATATCTCTAAATATAAGTGAACCGGGGTAAGATAGAGTCGATCCATAGTATAAATAAAATCTGTAATCAAAACCCCAGGAGTGTGCTTGTGTTAAACACCCCTGTGTGTGATCCTGTATCTCAGCCTCTTTACATGCACGGAAATGCACTCGCACGCCATTGCATCGTAGTGATAAGAAGCAGCAGCAGCATAACCCGATGTAAGACGTAATCCTGTAAGTGCGCCTTTTTGCCAGCGTTAAGTTTCCATGCACGACGTGAAGCCGGCTGAGCTTCCGGACTCCCTGTACGTACACAGCGATCCGCAAGAAGTGAAGTTACGTGGAATGAAAAGGTTAACACTCGTGATTGATATTCATCCTGAGATGATCCTTTCTTTTTTTAATCTTTAATCTCCTGTTCTAGACCCCTACTTTGGATCAGCTCATTATCCTGAATAAACGACGTGTCATCCCCATTATTTATGATTCGTTGAAGCTGAAGTGCCGGGTGATGTTTTGCTATCCGTCACTCATTCACTCCATTTACTCATAATCTCCTTTCTAACTTCTTATGTGCTCTCTGCCCGCTTTACTCCTGCCTGCCTTTAGAGACGGAGTATTTTATTCACCCATTGCCGGTTTTAAAGGATAATATTCTAGACAGCCGGTAGCAGTTCTGTGAGTTTATGTGTCGTCTAAAGCAGAGGCATTCAGCAAGATTACATACGCACCGAGCCGCTGAACTGGGTCAAGATAGCGGGCACTGCTGTTGCCATTGTATCATAAAGGGAAGGTCCATGCCAAGTCTTTTGGAGTGGGATAATTGTAGCAGATGGGCTAATGCTGCACAACCTTTTTTTCCCTCCCTTCCTTTTTATGAGATATTTTCACAAGGGGATTGGGGCTTGATCACAGCTTCACAAGTGAGCTCTTCAACCTCCAAAATAAAGGGAAAGCATCCAACACACGGGGGAACGGAAATTCTTGAAAAGAAAATGGTGCACTGGCAAGGGCAGTTAATGCACATAAAACCCTGGGAAGCAGGCGATCCGGGCGAAGTTGTCCGATGCGGCGCCCGGTTTTGCTAAAACGTGTCGGACCAGCGGCTCCGGAGACCAGCGCGGCTGCGCCGCCGCTGCGTTTCTCTGCCGTTCATATTTTGCGACACTTCAAGCGCGATGGTTCTTCCAGGGCCACGCCAGATCGCCGTTGTTTTCAGCACAGTGCCAAATATTGACCTACATACTATCATCTTTATGAACTTAGTTCTTTTCTCTTGTGAGTGAATAATGGACGTAGTGAGCTTGGAACGCCAGCGGCGATCCGCTGATGTTTTTGTTACGAGGGGGTTGAGATGATTTGGATAAATTGTACCCGCTTTGGTTTAGTGTAATTTTGATGCTAATGTAATGAAAAACTTAATTATTTTTCCTATATTATTCATAATTATGTGTTACTATATGCAATGCCGAAACCGTCGTAAAGTTGGATATGAACCAAGGCGGCTAATGTAAGCTGTACTTTCTCAGTGTTCCAGATGAAGACACAGCAAACATGATAGGCCTACTATCGACCCATTTCAGGCATGCTGTAATTGATTTTATTTATGTACAAAACAAACCTTAAGAGAAGAAACATACTGGGGTTTTCACTGAGAGCAGCCGATTGTACAGTAGTCTATGTGTAGTTTAATCGCACATGCAATGCCTTCCCGTTACATGTCCGCCTATGTTGGCCGTCTCAGTGAGCCAGCGCGGCTCCGGAAAGAGCTCAGCAATGAAAACCTGAGTCAGGACAGTGCACAATGCAGTGCCTCGGGAAATTACGTCACTTCCCCAGTCCCGTCTATGCGCTTCCAAACTTTAAACAATATTTACAATGTAGTATGTTGTGTGGGATTTTCCCCCCTCTCACTAGCGTTACTTCTGTCACATGAGCTTGAAGGATATGACGGGCAATGCAGATCCCAGTCAGTGTCACTGTAAAGTGCGTGTATAGTCTGATCGAAACATTGTTTAAAAAGGTAAGTTAATATAAATTGTTTGGG
This sequence comes from Brevimyrus niger, assembly GCA_015164015.2. Classification (NCBI taxonomy): domain Eukaryota; kingdom Metazoa; phylum Chordata; class Actinopteri; order Osteoglossiformes; family Mormyridae; genus Brevimyrus; species Brevimyrus niger. Next base: position 18,854,541 of record JAABNY020000038.1, read on the forward strand.
TGGTAAGAGATGGTTGCTTTTACAACATGAGTTAAAATAATGTCTGAAAACATTGTGTTTCTCTTCTCTCAGCGTTTCATGCAGACCATTCCTACTTAGGTGTTTTATTTGTTCATGACTGTATTTATTAATAAATTGTCTGTCTCGTGTCAGTGATGTTACTGACCTCAGCGTTTTTAGGAACAGTTATCAGAACAGGAGAGTTCTGGTGTGCAATGTAGAAAGAGGCAGGAAAAATGGTTCATATTCCATAAAGTGACCGAAGCGAAATGCCTTTGTTTAAAAGCAGCAGTGCTCGTCTGCACATGGGTGGGGGATGGGTGGAGGGGGGGGTCACGTGATAATTAGGGAATATTATTTTGCTCCATGTTGCTCGCCCCTTGGGGATGCAGCGCCGTCCAAACAAGTCTCCAGGTAGCTGTAATGCACCTGACAAACCAGGCACACGACTGGAAAAGGGTGTTGGCATCATTCTGCTAGTCGCTCGCTTCCCTCCAGGTCACGCAGTTCGGCAGGAAGTCATTGGAATGGAAAAAGGGCCTTCCTTAAAGAGCTGCGCTGGTCAGGGTGTCTGGGCGTGTCCTGGGCCTCTTCAGGCACACTCCCACGATCAGTGAGGCAGGAACTGGCCACTGGAGCCTCAGAAGGGCCCCTAGGCCACACGATGAACGGGATGTTATGGTTTATTTTACATTTAATGTGGGCGTGAGGACAAGGTGGATGGTGCCCTCCATTGCAGGCTCGCCTTGATTTATGGCTCGAACGCCAGACTCTTTTTTCCTCAGGGAAGTCTTTGAAAGCCCTTTATGGAGGAAGCAGCTTCGCAGTCTCTCTGCCCCGTTTTTTTTACACAAAAGTCTCCGGGAAAAGTTCCACGCGTGCCAGGCATTGTCGAGCGGAGAGACAAAGGAGGGCGACGTGTAGGCCCAAGGACCCGGCTGGCAGCGGTGGCGAATGGCGGGAAAAATGTCACGTTATCCCAAAATTAATCACCGCTCAGAGTGTAAAGAAATAAACACATTACCATTCATCTCCTCCGCCGCCAGCAAGAAACAGAAAAAAAGAATTTGTGATCTTTTACTCCCACTTCAAAACGTGTAGAGAATCTGCAAGTATCTTTAGATAAACCTGCGGGAATTAATGGTATATTTGTTTTTACAAAATTATGTTTTACTATTTCTGCAGATTTCAGCATGTGTTTTTCACCATCTAGTGAAAAGAATCTAAATTAGCCACTACATATTTGAAAAATTCAGAATCAGTTTGGCATTTATAATGGCCTGATGCTACGGTACCGCTAAGGTATCTTAATTGTTTATGTGCAGACGGAGAATTTAGTGCAGCCAGAATGGTGATCATATCAGTACTGCGGGCTTATTGTCAGAAGTTGCGGATGATGTTTTCAAACAGGGCCTCATATGCGTAATATAATTATATGTGATTTTATTCCAACAGGTGAAGCTGCCAGGGCAAAACCATTGGGGTGAGCATGAGTTGCAGAGTGACTGGTGAGGTTTGTTGTGGGTATTGCAGACCTCTGAGCTTCAGAGAAAATGTTTGATGCAGTGGAATTCAAGGGCAGAAACCTGGACTGACTAAAAGTCAGGACAAGCTAAAGGTCTCATGTACAAGTTATGTCCAGGTTTTTATACAGCACAGTAATTTTCTAAGTACACAGAGTGATACCCAGAAGGTTGCTAGTTCATGACCTAGATGGGTCTGCTGTAGTTACCTTAAACATGGCTTAAACCTTAAACCTTACTTGAAACACCATGAGAAATTATGCAGCTTTATAAATAGGAGCGTAGGAGCCTAAGGGGACAGGGGGATGTGTACCCCAATATATATTTTAGGCTTATTCGTCCCCCCTCAAAAAACATTTGCATTTAAATTATTAAGCTGTCTACCCCCCGAATATCAAACACTCTCCTACACTATTGTATATAAATGTATCCAAACTGTAAGTCACCCTGCATCAAAAGAGCCAGGTAAAGAGGAAAATGGGAAAGTGAAGTAAGTGTGCTTTGCAGAAGTGAAAAGTTACCGTATTTGGAAATATGAGGCACCCGGAGAGGCTTTTTGTTGATGCAGGCATTAACACATTTAGTCATTTAGACGTCCTTTCCTCCCGTTTCAGGCAGGTTGTAAAAGTTTTGATTATGATGCGTTTTCCATAAGGAAATTTAAATCACAACGGACCACGCCAGCATTTCACAGTGCGCGGTTTGTTTTCCTAAGGTATCTTAACCGCTCCTTGTGATTTTTATTGCCATGCATTAAGCGAACAGACCGCAGCCCCTTTGGGTGGGGGTTTCCCTGTCAAAGAAACACAACCGCCAGCGTTCACAAGAAGGAAAACAAATTAGACCTTATCTCTATTGTTTCACTTCTCTCTCTCTCTCTCTCTCTCTCTCTCTCTCTTTTTCTCTCTCCCTCTCTCTCTCTCTCTCTCTTCAGCTGCATCGGCCTGTCTGATGGGTCGACGCACGTTTAATGTGAACGGAGGGAAAAACCTCTAAATATAGCCGCCCCCGCAGTGAGCAGCCGGGTGGGGATGGAAAAGGGGGGGTCCAGGAGGCAGACCCCTGCCGCTAGCCGCGCGTCATCGGCTCGAAAGAGCGACAGCCCGATGCGCCCAGCTCCCCCCGCTGGGGGGCCGCGGCCGCGTGCCCCGTTAAGTGCCTAAAGACTGATTTACAGCACGGCCGGGCAGAAGCAGGCCGGACAGACTCCTCCAACTTCGCCCGTCATGACGGGAACTTTGGCCTCTGAGTGTTTACGAGCTGGGACCTCATTTCGAGGGCACCTTTTTAACCCAGAGGACCTCAAAGATAGGTCTGGGTCACTAATAATACTTAAATAGCACCCGTTACCACCCTGACCGGGAGGCACTGTCCCCCCCAGGTCACGTCCAGCGAGGCAGGCTCGTGACCTTTAGGTCACAATATGGCTGCCCTGGTGAGCAGAGCGCGGTGAGGGACCTGCGGGGTCTGGCCTGGACTCTCTAGCGCTGTTCTGAGAACGCAGGCTTGCATGTAATTCCGGGCCTCTGTGGTCTAGACTGCAGCCCTTTCAAGGACCTCACAGTGTTTATACAGCAAGGACATTACCCGACACTTGCGCACAGCCAACCATTTGTATTTACTCTGCTCATGTTAATTCATATTAATCTGCAGGACACAAAACGCTTAATTTTATTAGTGAATGATCTTGAGGTAAGTGCTCAGGGCTAAAACGGTGATAATGAAAATGTAACAGAAAGTAACCCCCACTGCCCCACCAGTGTTTCCACATTTCCCACTAAATTTGAGGAAAATAATCCACCAAAGAAGTACAACGAATGTTACCTGAACTTGATACGGAACAAATGTATTATTATTATTTTTCTAATAAAACTGGCAACTGTGTGTGTGTGTGTGTGTATATATATATACACATATATATATATATACACACACACACAGACACACAAGGTTATGAAGTATAATGGTATAATGTTCTAATTTTTGCTATTTTCATTTTTAATGAAAGACTTGTTTTGTTGTAAATGTGATTTTCCACCCAAATTAAAAATTCATGATTCCTAATTTTGTTAAAGATTGGCAGCAGAGCAGTAGTGATGTAAGATGCCCTTGTAGAAGGCCACAGTATGACAAGTGTGTGATTGGCTAGGAGGCTAGGATGGGCATAATGAGCTTTTTTTATTTGTTTGTTTGTTGCATCACCTAGCCTGTTAGCTCAGTTGATTGGCTCTCCTCTTCGATTGAAACTGGCTTTTAATACTCGCGCAGACCTTGTCCGTGTTGGTTTTGTTTGTGTAACAAATCATTTCTGGGCCTTGCCCGCTCGCCTCTTCGAATGTTTGTGTACGATGAGGTCAGCCCCTTGCCAATCCACACTCTGGCACTCGGTGAGCCAGCAAGGTCACCCGATGGCCTTTGGGTGACTTTGTGCATATGCTGCACGTCATATAATATATGTGTCGAATGCACGTCAGAGCCTACACACTAAGTGATACATCTGAAGGGAAAAAACAAGATCCTTAGCAAGAAAGTAAGATTGTGCTGATTTCTTTAAAAACAGAAATTAGTACCAACTTTTAGGACCAAAGAGTCACTGTCCCAGCAGATATGTTTAAAGATAACTGCCAAAGATTTAGTTTATTTGGCAGATGTACAACTGAGAAGGCAAGGTGAGACAGTCCTTGGAGTAACTGGGGTTTGATGGCCTTGTTTTCGGGCTCAGTACTGAAATCATTCTACAGACAATAAGATTCAAACTAACTACCTCCCAGTCATAGGTGCAATATCCTAACCTGCAGGAGCATCATATCGCCCTAAAGGTTCTAATGCTAACCTGTTAAAAAGGAACGATGTCCTGTATATCTTTGGTGGGAAGTAAAGTTTAAAAGCTGAAATTAAACTCAAAATTGCATATCAGGTACATTACTGCACATTTATTCCTTATTGATTCCTAAAAGTATGAATAAAAACCTCACATTGGTTTGTTTTTGTTTATATTGTGCTTTGAGCTTAAATTAAAGAATATAGCAGGGAAAAAATGGTGAAATCACATTAGTATGAGAAATATGATGGCAGAAAAAAAACACATGATGGCATGATAATTATGGATTGATGATGGCTCACTGGTAACGTTGTAGTTTTTTTTTATGATTATGTTGTACCAGTGTGCCGCTTGAGGAAGAGGAAGGATGTCAGGATGGACAAAGAAAGCATAATGAACACTTTGAACCATTCTCACGCGCTACTGGATAGGCGCTCATTACTTGATAGTACTGGTACTTTGTAGGCACTCCGTATTTGAAAGTATTGGTACTTGATAGGCACTCGGTACTTGATAGTACTGGTACTTGGTAGTCACTCGGTACTTCATAGACAAAGGGTTAATGATGAACAGCAGCAGCATACAAATGGCCATGTGCAACCCCCGCTCTCTGAATATTCGACGATAACAGGCTGACACTCTGATGCTCTCCAAGCTAGAGCTGAAGGCATCATGTAGGACATTCTGTGAAGACATCTGCAGGATGGTGGGGGGAGGGGGGGGTTGTCGTGTTTTTCCTATATCTTCCTTGTGTGTTTGTTTTTTTTTTTCGTTTTGTTTTTCACTGTGTGAGGCATGGTGATAACCACACGCCGGGAGTCTGAGCTCTGTGGAAAAGTTGGTCCGCCGTCTGATAGGGATGGGTGCCGGGAAATTGTTTCAGTTCAGTGCCGACCGTTTGCAGACGTCTATTTATCCAGTAGCCCAGAGGGCCGCATCAGGCCTGACGGCTGAGGGCAGGCGGCCAGGCAGGGCCACTCGTCTGGGCCAGCCCGCTCCCGCCCTGACCTGCGGGGCAGACCTGTCATTGCGAAGGGAGAGGGGGGCTCTTTTGTTACTGTGGTCATTCATCCTTATCCTAAGGACGGTTATTGACTGGGCCAAGTGTGCCTGTTTGTTATTTTAATTCAGATAAAATTATCTTTTTAGCCACAAAACACAAGAAAAAAATGTGTTTATCACTGATTGTGCAGTTATGAGTGACAGAGGCACCGAGAGTGGTTGGTTTGGCAGGTGACAAGATTAGCGACAAACAGGAGCCCAGTATATGAAAGAGGCAAGTAATCTAACATTGAAGTACAAGAAATTATGTCAGGGGAGAAATTATGCCTTTATTAATGATTCATATTTGCACTATTTGTGGCACATAAAACACTGGTTGTATTTTATTGCCTCAGTCTGCTGCAGGCATGCGAGTGATCATTCCTTATAAAGTACACGTGACAATAAACTTGAACTTTGAACCCTGACTCTTGTCCTTCCCCTGGTCAATGCAGTGCATATAAATTGTATAAACACATATATAGCAGATCGTCACCACTTCATGTAATTAAACATGATGTTAGTAAAACAATAAAAGTAATTATTTTACTGATCAATTCCTTAATACCACATGCAATATTTTCTAGAGAAATGATTTGTTCTGGGAAATGTATTGGTTTGACTTGCAACTTGCTGATGCTTTGCTACAGATTAATATTTTCACTGAAAGCCATGTCATATTTTTGAAGAAATATATGCAAAGTACAATGTTTCATCTTGTTTGAGCCGCTCTGTGTGTCATATACAAAATAATACTGTATGTACTGTACATATTACAAACATTAATATCCTCTGGGTTACATCTTCATAAAGATTATTATGTTTATTAGTTAGTTGTTTACCTAACGTCTTACGAAGGGAAAGTTACATAAACCTTGAGTACTACACTTGCATGTCTTTTCCAGTCTGGTTGAGGTGCTCGACGGTAAGACTCAAAATATGTGATACTTTCTGATCACGGGCTTTAAATAATAACAGTGATTAAAATAATAATTCCAGAAAAACTTTCGGAGCCATATTGAAACAAAAAGTTTTTGATATTTCCTTAGATACGCATGGCTGTGAATCCAGTGCAAGGATGCAGTCCATCTCGGCATTTAACGTGGACGTCCTCAGCGATATGTCTGCAATTGCATGTGTGCCAGCATGTCTGAGGATCAATTTTCTGTAATCCATTTAAAGGCCGAGGTTAATTTTCACCTGAAAAAGGAAAGGTATAGTATAGGACCCTGGACGGATATTTCCCAGTTCTCGCTCTGATTTATTCTTTCAAGGTGTTGCGGTCATGACTACAAGCTTTTGTCGACCTGAGTTCTCAGAATGACTGTAATCTACTGAACTGACATGCCTGGTTGATTCACTTATTTCTTTATTCTCTTTGTTTGTTTATTGCGCATTTAAATTGCTAATGTTCTTGGGCCATCGACTCTGGCCATCAGTGCAAATGCACGTTTTAAGTGCAAAGCAAGCTTTGACTATGCGACTCAATCTCGGACAAGCTTTGAGGTTCTCTCTTCATCTGAGGAACAATATTACTGAAGGACTTCTGAATTTAGACCTTCTCACTAACAGGAAACAATGACCAGCTGCAAGTCTGCATTCAGAAACCTCTAAATTACAATAGTAAGTATTTATTTGTGTATTGCACTGTGAAATCAGTATATCAGATTTTTTTTTTAAATGTCAAGTCAATAAGGAAAAAAAAAGTGAAAATAAATCTATTTTTTGTAGTATACTGCACACTAAATATAACGGTTACATTATATACATGTACTCATAGTTAAAAACAAATGATGATTAGCTGTACCAAAAAGTAAAAAGACATGAAAAGACAAATGACACTTATATTTAGTTTAAAAGCTACTAATGGAAGGGGTTAGCATCTTTTATTCCAGGGACCAAAGTTCGGCATCACCAATGCCAACTAATGTTATATTCTTTTGATGTTTTCTATACTGCACTATAGTTTATTTCTGGATTTATCTCGTACAGGGGTAAGCTGCTTAACTGGCAGTGTAGAATTTCTGAACAGACTTTCTGTAAGGAAGATTTAATGTCTCCTGTGCAGCTTAGAAATTATTAGGTTTGTGTGTGTGTGTGTGTGTTTACTATTAAAAATGTGAGTT
>JAABNY020000038.1:18862151-18873831 GCA_015164015.2 Brevimyrus niger
AATTGCCAGCCAATTTTGATTCACTTTCTTTTATAAAGAAAAGAGTGTCACTCAGTTTGGAGATAACTTGAAACATGAGGCCCAAAGGCATTTCTTTGCTGGTCCCACCTGGCTCAGATTCTGCGTTTGCACAAACACGTGTCATAACATGCGGTATTAAGTTTGCAGGACAAGTAGCAAGGGTATCAGAACAAGCATTATGTGCTTAATGAGCCGTTTGTGAACGCCATTCTCTGTGTAGTGCTGAGACACAGCAGAGAATATCCAGAGGCCCAAAATCACGTTCCTGATTTACTGCACAGTGCAAGATACTACAGAATATCATCTTACAGCCCCCATATTAACAAAAATCAGTAACAAGCATTAGTTATGATGCAATTTTTTTTCTACAGCTAGATATATTTTAATATATCAAGGGTCATACGAATGACACAAGGACACACAGTCTAGGCCGAATTTAGTTTTTTTTTTTTTTTTAATTTTGGACAATTTCAGTCATGTATCAATCCTACCAAACCCTAAATCTTGTTAAATATTAACTGTTTTCAACATCCAGAATCAAAATATAGTTCACACACTTGACCATTTTTTTTAAATAGTGTTGGCAATAATGAAGGCAGAATCAGCTGAAACATAAGCAGCCTTCTCCAATAAAAATGATGACAGAGTTATTAAACAGGCTTCCTCTACACCTCAGCAGCGTCTTCCTTTTCCAAACAATATTCCTTTAATGCTGAAATATGTTTTTTCCATTTAGCGTACGGACCGATAACACCGTTGGGAGATGATGCAGAATTAACTATTGGCACAAGGCGAGTTGTTCTGGAAAATAAATGCCTGACACCTAAGTTCTGATTTCGAAGCTATTTTACACGCCCTTAAAAACACTTGCTTGCGCCATGGAAACAGGCTAAAAACGGTTTGCAGTTCCATTTTGGCTCTGGCTGCTGTGAGCTGAAAAAAAATAATCAACTGCTTCTCATTAAGGGTATTAAACGCATTATCATTAAGGCAGTTTTCATAGCGGAATTACGAGGCGGGAAAAGTCTCGGAACTCGTTGAGAGCAGTTCTGAGACAGGTCATATTGAATACTGCCTCATTTTTCAAAAACAACGAAGGAAACAAAGCGAAATCATTTTTTGCGGTATTTTGGCATGCACTCTAATTAACGGGCAATGAGATTTTCATTCCTGCCAGAAAATGGCACCCCTATAAAGAGCGGCAGCAAACTCCTCTCCGCGCAGAATGATGTTCGGACTTCGGCGCAACTTTGCTCTGGAGTTATTAATCTCAGTGTTGGAAACATTTCAAATGAGAAGCAATAAATATGACTTAAAAGAAAATGCAGATGTTATCATTATTACGTGAACATCGTATTTGATGAATATAACGTGTATATGAGATGCCATATGACTCAAACGCCTTATTGACTTGAGATGCTCATTGCTCATCTCAAATAACAAAGGCGTTTCTGAGTGAATCTTTATCCCTTTAAGCTGTTAACAATTTTGGATACTATTATTATTCATTTAAAAAAAGCTAACATCGAATTTCAACAGACCTTTTGCCCTAACAAATCGTCGAGAATATTAAAATCCTCCGGTGTGTCTGTTTTTTGTTAGTTAAAGTGAACCATAAGTTTAAACCCGATAAATGTATTTTAAAGAAAGAAAAAACGGCTACAGTCAATGCTAGATTATATTGCGTTTGTTTTTAAATATTGGTGGTAATTATGGCAATTTATTAAATGACATGAATATATTATAGTCCCCGTCGCATTCTTTAGCCGACTTTATTATTTATTTCTCATTTTCTGATTCATTCTGTACCTATTAAAAGTACGGGTTTAAAAGCTTTTTAAACCAACTGTGAGCAGATATATTAATATTTATTTTTACCTTTTCATGAAGACCTAGTGGCCTACTTTCTACCAATCAACATGACACGTAAAAGTGAGCACTTAATAACGGAGTTATTACACGGCACTTATTCAATGTTATTCCAATGCCTATGAGGAAAGAATCACGGCTAATGATGGAGTGAACATATAATGATTAGAGTAACCATCCATAACTTTCCCGTAATTGCTTGTATTATTCCTGACTTTATAATTTGTTTTAAATGATGCGGATCAAAATAAAATCAAAACATTTATTATAACCCACTGTTTAAAACAATAGTAGTTCGTTGTTTCTCGTGATAGTTTTAGTTAAACGCGTTTAACAGAGGCTAGTAAAAGACGTCCTCATCTAATTAACGGTTCGGTACAGTTTGGACCAAATTAACATTAAACTGGTATCCATCAAAAGATTACTATATCACCCTAATTGTCACTGGATAAATTTACCTTGTTCCGGTTACAAAATCAGGGCTAATGCTACATTGACAGTGTCTATTTGCAGTCAACTGTCGGTTTCAAATGAAAAGGGCAAAGGAAGACTATCTGCGGAGATCAACGAGTAAATGTATGGAAGTTGACATTATCTGTACGTAATGGAATGCTGAGACGCAATTTCAGAACCGGTCGTGCGGCAATAAATATACAGCAAAACACCCGCTGTAAAACTGGACACTTGTAATAATAATTCGTATATCATTAATGCAAGCCAATTGTTCGTATTCTTTTCCCAAGTCTCGTAAACTATCAGCCTTTTTTTAAAAAAATAACCAGTCCTAGTATTGTATAACCTAATACCGAAAGCAACTCGTAAGGGAATAAAAACGCCATATTTCATTCTAACTATAAAGTAGTTTGACTTAAAAAACCGAAATAAATGTGTTATTTCTGTTGGTTCAGTCAAACAAGAGGCGACTTAGTCTTCACATCAGGCAAACTGGAGCCCGTTTTGTGACGGCTAGAATAAACGAAGTTTTAGCTGTTGATATTTCCTTAGCGATCTCCCACCGGTTGGATAATTGTGCACTCTGCTGACAAGCGTTTTTGTTGCTGCTTTGTGGCACAACAAAAACAGCATTATCAGATGAAGTAAACGTGAAAAATATATATTTAGGCAACGGTGATAAAAACTAAAATGTTGCTGCATGGTAGGCTATAAGATGTAAAGTTTTATTTACTTTGTTTTTCACTATGGCATGTTCCAAACTCCTTGAAGGAATACACGCTGCCCATTGTACGACGACCTTTGTCGGCGTCTCAGGTGCCATTTACGACGGCAGAATTTATATATTTATATTTATCGCTGGGTAAAATAACGTCGATTCCGATTTTTTTAAAACGAATGAAATCCCCATGGACAATATAGGCATGTAATACAACAAGTAATTGAAATAAAACATAAAATATCCAGTTTTATCGAAGCCTCACTGAAGATGCTTATAACATTAAGTTTTATTTGAATCCTGAATTGTGTGACACTTCAGAAACATAATTACAAATTGCTAGAAAATACCCACCTTGTACGGCAGTTTAAAAGGCTAGAAAGTACTTTACTTGACAATACTGATGTCTCCGGGGATCATTAAATCAATTGTAAACTGTTACTGTAACTGTCGCTATAAATGAACTTTGTGTATTTAAAACCAGTTTAAAATATGCATTTACGGCTGTATGCAAACGCGCATCTATTGTTAGAGCATGAAGAAAAAAAACATATCCCCTCACACGTCTCCCAGTTTCAGTTGCTCGTTTTCAGTAAAGGTACAATGTCGCCTTTTAGAACGTAATGATCACCCAAACCTTATTATTCGGCCAACTTCAGTGTTTTGTATTCCTCTATATCCGCCGGACAATTCTTATTGGTAGGTGAAAATGTTACATCACAATGATTATGACGCGCCGTCTTCCTGTTTCCTTCAGCGGCGTCTTAAAGTGAATCTTGTTGGTGGGAGAGCGCCTCAGCCGCAGCTCTGCCCTGCTCGTCTCCAAGAGAAATACACTTTCAGTCCAGAAAGGAGAGCGGCGCAAAAGAGCCTCTCTCCTCTCTCACGCTCAGCAAGCGTCGCTCCCTCGCTAAGAGAAATCGCAATATTCATCACCAGGCGAGCAGCCCTCCGCGTCCTTTCTCTTTCATCAGCGAAGAAGCTCGATTTTCCTCTCATTTGTAAGTAACCTTGTCCTTTAGGTAGCTCCCTTATTTGCTTGGATCGGGCGCGCGGAGGAGAAAAAAACAAAAAAAAAAAGAAACTTGGAAAATGTACCGGTAGATGTCTGACCTGATCGACTGAGCTGTACGACACTGCAATATGTGTTATATCTTAGATGGTTTTAATAACATGTTATGATGACGTGTTTCGGTTTGTCTTTTTTCATCGTGAGAATAGTGCTAATTTGGGAACTTTAAAAAGTAAGTAGCGCGGTGCGATATTGCTGATTATTCGTCCCGTGACTTTAATCGAGCTGATTCCTGTTTAGTGGAAAATATGTTTATTTACATTTGTTCAGACTATTTTAAGTCGGTAAATTGTGGTGTAAATGCTTGGTCTTATGCGTTTATAATATTCTGTCGGCTTTAAAAATCAGGTTTTTATTTTTCATCATTATTGGTATATTAAATTAATTTGGTCAATTTTGTAGTGTTTAGAGGTGTCTCCGTTTATGTTGGTTTTGCAGTGAAGCGTCCGACGTTCTCCTCCCTCTAAGCGACTACCTTCCCTTATCCACGCGGATCATAATATTGCACCAGAAGTAAAATCTCTTTTAAAAAAGTTATTTGCATTTAGCGCTGAAAGCCGGCCAACACACGACCTTCTGGCAGTTGGTGATTTCTCCCTTTTCATGTCTGCGGTACCATTTATTCATCATAAAAACACCAGTGTGGAAAATAATAGAATACAAGAAACGCGTTTAAACTTGTATGTCACAAATAATTAAAGTATAACGGGACCGGTGACACTAAGCCCCGGTTAATGTATGTTTACTTTAAACTGCTTAGCTGTATGATCTGTGGCTTTGCTCCAGACCAAAGTTGCTAAACATACATATGCATGAATGTATAAATTAACCGTTCCTATGTTTTTTTCCTTTGTCAGCACTTTTTGGACGAGTTCCTATCTTTGTTCCATACACACTGGTTTATGTTATTGAGTATCAGCTTCGTTTCCCACTTATTTCCGTTAGTATGATAAAATGAGCATCATTTTGCATTCGGGTTTGTGATTCTGAAGAGACGGATCACATGTAAGACCTGGGATAGTGGCTAGCGGTTTCTCGTTTTATTGAATTTATATTGAAGTCCGGATGAAATACTGCGCATGAGCAATATGAGACAGGTGCATTGTGTAAAAAGACAGGTGCGAGTTGCTTTATTTCCAGTAATAACGACTTTGCACAATATACACCTCTAGGCGCTAAACTATGTGTTTGTCTGACTGAGGTCTATTGTGAGCTGAATCGTTGTGTGTTTCAGCAGTTGAGGCCGGTTTACTGTGTTAGAATAAAGCGGTACACTGTTTTAAGGTTTTCATTTCTTCTTTTTTTTCTGCTTCTGAGCTTCAGAGACGGGATTGAGTAAAATAATAAATACTTACTAATAAAACATAGAACATTTTGTTATATACATTTCGCGTCAAATGTCAGTCCAAAGGATTCGTCAAGCATTAAAATCAAGGAGCACAAAGTTTGCGTGGGGTCAGATTGCAGACTTCGCTTCCCTGAAGAAAGCACAGTCTCTCTGGGAGCGACATGGCGTTAATGAGTCGCTCGCCTCCCACTTGGTGTCTGAAGGATGGACCTGCGCTTTCACCTGCGGTTTCATTAGATTAGTAGTTATGCTCCGCGGTGACCGCTACCAGCACGGCATTAATAATTACACTGGCAGTTTTGGCGAATGCGCTTTCTCCCCCCCCTTCCCTTCTATGGTTCCGATGATATGTTAGATCTTCTCTCACAGAAAACAAGTAATTTAACCTCTTTCTTTCCTCGGCGATTGCTGCAGTTTAAATGAATATGTCCGTCCATAATAACAGCTGTTTTCAGTTCTCCGTGCTTCGTTTAAGGACACACGGACTTTGTCTGTTTATGGCATAAGTTTATGTTCTTTAATTCTACATCTATATCAGGAATTGTGGGGAAATAAAACGGCAGAATTAAGGCTTTTAAAATTATAATATTTTTGCCTAGTTTCAGTTTAGGTCACTATTTGACCTTTTCAGTATAGTTTGAGATTAACCCAAAACGTTGCATTGCTTCTCTTAGTTGAGACAATGCAAAGCAACTGACAGCTTCATCCTCTTAGAGAGCTGGGTGTGTTACTTCAGCATGGGTTTAGCAGTGTATCTTGTTTAAAGGTACAACAGCCGATCCCTCTTGGGACTGTAGCCTTAAAATTAAACAGCTGTCTTTACCTGCTAACCTGCTCGCTGCCTTTAATTTATTTAGCTCTAATAACTCATTTATTAAACTCTGCCTATTTCTTTATATATATATAGATGATCATAAAGTCATCGAACTCTTGAATCTTTTTATCCGTTACTCTAACTTTCTAAAAATCATCCTTGTTTATTCCAGCTTTAATTGGTTGTGTTCTTCCCAGAATGAATGACTTTACTTAACTGGAGCACTACAAGTCCCACATATAGGAGAGTGCTGTTCCTACGGACCGCTTTACAAAATGAACTTTGCTGTGAAGATTTCAAGTGGGTGGCAACTGTTTATATGTTGTATGCTTTTTGGGGGAGTTTAATTTTTTTGAAAAAAGACATTCTAAGTCTTTTTTTTTTTTTTTTTAATCTTTTTTGGTGGATCCTGTGGGAACTTTTCTGCAGGCCAGTTTAGCTGTGTAAGTAGCATCGGTAGCTGTTACATCACGCACAGTGTAGATCGTTCTTTATGATGCTGAGCAGTTACCCACCAACCAACAGCATACATAATTATTAGGGACCGTCTAAAAGTTGTCATATGATGGCACAGAGTTTTTTCTGTTGGTTGCTTTCGACAGATGTGATCGGTGGTCGTATCAAATCTGAACGTTTCATTTTATTTAAAAACCTGTCACTTCCTTGATGTTTTCATGACCCTAAATATTCATCTCTCCTTGTGGTTTATGATTGTGGTTTGTGACCACAGTACTGAAATGTGTGGCATATGACTAACACCTGAATGGAACATTTCTTATGATTAGGATTTGAAACCCATTAGTGTTTTTAATTATAAAATAAACCTAGTTGATTTTGCAATTAGTGTCTAATACTGAGAGCAGTTGGCTGAATCTGATGTGTTTTGTTCATTTTTCCCCTGACTATGGCATACTTAGTCACATACTCTTGTTGGAGAGATTATATACTGTGTTCCGTGACCAAATGTCCAGAATGATACCTGTTAAACAGCAGTTTTACTTTCTGGTGCTGCACAGGCATTTATTTAGGTTTCTCCATCTTAAACCATTATTATTTCTCAAAAACTTTTATTTTAGAGAGCGTTTTCATTGCTGTGATTGTAGCGTGCGGCAAATCGGAGTGGTGTCGGGTGCATTTTGTTTTATTCAGGATTGAGGTCAGGAAACTCGGAGAAATGTAAAGAAAACGATTCATTGTGCTCTCGCTCTGTTGGACAGGGTCCCAGGATTGTCGAGCTGTGCCCAGCTGACAGGCTTTTGAGGATGGAGCAGTAGCAGCCCAGTGATGCCTGACCATGACAGCGTAGCCCTCTTAAGCAGACAAGCCAAGAGACGAAGAGTTGACATTGGCGTGAAAAGGACTGTAGGGACAGCGTCTGCGGATTTCACTCGAGCGAAAGCAGCCGTGTTCAGTGCCATGAATCCCCACAGCTCCGAGCAGGACGTCGAGTGTTCGGTGGTGCAGCACGCGGACGGGGAGAAGTCCAACGTGCTCCGCAAGCTGCTGAAGAGGGCGAACTCGTACGAGGACGCCATGATGCCCTTCCCCGGCGCCACCATCATCTCCCAGCTCCTGAAGAACAACATGCTGAAGAACGGCGGCAGCGAGTCCAGCTTCCAAGGAGGCGGGCTTTCCGGCGCGGGCTCGGAGATCCACCAGGAGGACGCCTGCAGTAACTCGTCCCAGGAGTGCCTCTCGCCCTTCGGCCGGCCGGCCGCCAGCCAGCTGGACGTGGAGCGGCTCAGCGACGAGCACCTGAGGGCCAAGCGCGCCCGCGTGGAGAACATCATCCGCGGCATGAGCCACTCGCCCAGCGTGGCGGTGCGCGCCGGCGAGCACGAGCGGGAGGGGGCGCCGCAGCCGCCCGGGAGCCCGCGGGAGAGCTACCGCGAGAACAAGCGCAAGCAGAAGCTGCCCCAGCAGCAGCAGAGCTTCCGGCAGCTGGTGTCGGCGCGCAAGGAGCAGAAGCACGAGGAGCGCCGGCAGCTGAAGCTGCAGCTGGAGGACATGCAGAAGCAGCTGCGGCAGCTGCAGGAGAAGTTCTACCAGATCTACGACAGCACCGACTCGGAGAACGAGGAGGACGGGAACCTCTCGGAGGACAGCCTGCGCTCCGACAGCGCCGAGCGCCAGGGGCAGGACACCGCGGCTGACCGCTCCGACAACGAGATTTCTGACCTGGACCCCGGGCACTTTCTAGACCGCGCCCGGGCCCTACTGCAGGAGCAGGCCTTGATAGGCGAGGGCGACAAGCAGAAGCGCGACGGGCCGCGGGCGAAGGGCCAGGGGCCGCCCTCCATGCACGCCGAAGGGAAACAGCTGGCCGAAACCCTCAAGCAGGAGCTTAACACGGCCATGTCCCAGGTGGTGGACACTGTCGTGAAGGTCTTCTCCAAGCCCACACGCCCGGTTCCTCAGGTCTTTCCACCCCTCCAGTTGCCTCAGGACCGCTTCGCGGTGAATGGAGAGAACCCCAACTTCCATACAGCCAATCAGAGGCTACAGTGCTTCAGTGACGTCATCATTCCCAACCCCCTGGACTCCTTCGCCAGCCTCCAGGTCTCCAGCTCCAACGACCAGACGGAAGCCTTGCCTCTGGTGGTCCGGAAAAACTCCTCAGACCACCAGTCCTCCTCAGTGGGCCCTCATGGCGCCCACCACCACCCATCCCTGCATCCATCCCCGCTGAGTGCTGCTAGCATGGGCTTCACCTCTCCCTCTTTCCGGCACCCCTTTCCGCTTCCTCTCATGGGTTACCCTTTCCAGAGCCCTTTAGGCACTCCGTCGACTGGCTTCCCCGGCAAGGACAGGTCCTCTCCGGAGTCCCTGGACCTGTCCAGGGAAACCACCAGCCTGCGGACCAAGATGACTTCCGGTCACCTGCACCACCATCGGTCCCTCTCGCCGTCGCATCCAGCCAGTACCACTGAGGGTCTGTCCTTGTCGCTCATTAAATCTGAGTGCGGGGACCTTCAGGACATGTCTGACATCTCTCCATATTCAGGAAGTACAATATCCTTTTTCCGAAGCAATGGTGCGCGATCTCAATGCTTCTCCGTCTGCTCCTAGTTCTGTTTGTGCCGCTTCTCCCCTTTTCCACAAATGTCTGCTCAGATACAGGAACAGGCACGGTATAGACACCATTCTCAGCCTTCCCTACAGGTGGATCCAGCTTGGTCTGGAACATCTGATGCAATCTTGCAATTTTCATTGGCTACACCGCTGGTTTCAATTACTCTTGATTGGTGTAGGAGGTCTGCGGAATGAGATGTCTGGAGGAAGCTTTAATATTCAGTCTGTCTGTTAATAGTTCTGCCTAAATTCTTTGCACTCCTACAAAACCGGAGGTGTAAAAATCAGCTTAATCTTTTTCAGTTTTAACTTTGTAAGTTGTCTTTATGTTGCTGCGCCTGGCCTCTGAAACAGCACTGCTCATTTTACGCTCCTATCACGAGCAAGCATCAAAGACTGATTTTGTGAACGCTCAGGAATTAATTACTCCGTCTAAGCGCGAGCGGCAGAATGGAAACTGGCAGCTGAGCTCAGGGCATCCGAAAGGAGGGGGAGGCCCTTGCTAAAAAGTGGGCGTTTTGTTTTCTCCCGGCCCGACACGTCCATCCAAAGGGTGCGGCGATGCGGCGGGTGGAACTGCGCTCTTACCAGGGCGCGTTTGCATGAAGTCGCCAGGAGAAGCCCCGCTTTCTCCGGCACGGGTCGCCGCTGCGTGTGCAAAGGTACAAAGCGCCGCTTAAATCGTGGATGTGGTTGAGGGCCTGTCTTTAAAGAAAAGACCAGAGTAGAGCATGAAGACCACGTCTGCTCCCCCCACTCATGCTTCTACAATAGGCCGCAGGGTATAATAAAGAACCTTGTTCTGTCTGCTCTTTCTTATCACATTGTAAAAAAGAATAATCACAGTTTCTATTCTTATTTGTTATAAAGATTTGTTGACAACCTGAGGCACCTATTTGCTGTTGCTAGGCAGCCAAATAATCCCCCCCCCCCCAATCTCCTTTGAATGCTGCGTTAACAGGTGTTTGCTGGTGGCTGTTTATCTTTCATTTGTTCTTGTCTTTCTTGACCCTGAACTGAATGGTTTCCAGAATCACCCCCATCCCAACTCTCCCGGTGCTTTAAGCTGTGTATCAAGAGGCAGCTTTTAATAGCAACACCATGAAACATTTTTCACCTTCAGTCTTATTATTAATTATTATAATAATGAATAATGACAAATGTCCCGTATATTTCACTATATAACTAACTATAATGAATTTTTAATATGCATAGTGTCTCCTTAAAATTGATTTCTCCTGCTAATTGTATTTCTACTGTAGCAAAGTGAAAAAATAATTGTAAATAAAATAAAATTTTATGATGGAGCCCTCCCCATAAAGTAATCAGCATGTCATCCAAAGGTTCAGCTGGCCTCTCACTCATAGGACCCAGGTTGTACCGAAGCAGACGGGGTTCTCATTGGTGCTCCGGGAAGTTTGCATGATGTCACAGTGGTGGTTAGATAAGCTGAATATGTGTTTGTGTCCTGATGAGAGCAGGGACGGGGACCGCAAACGTGAATCTTTTTGGGGGTTTGTGATGCCAAAGAGTAGCTGCCTGTGATCCCTTTATGTTGCATTACAGCTGCCTCTTTAAATAGGAAGAAAATGGTTTCATAATTATATAGGTTTGTGAATTTAGGCTAGTTGTTGACCAAAAGCAGGTCTCCCCATGTGAAAAAGGAAAAACAGATTGCCTCTCTGGGTAATTATAAGAAGTGTGGTTTTCACAGTTGGCCGATATAACAGATTTCTAGTTCCCGTCGTTCAGACTAATTGAAATTATTTATTAGTGGAATTATTGTTCTTAATCCCATGATCCTGTCTTTCTGCCCTAAGGAAGGCAGATCTGCATACCCAACAGAAGCCAAGTGCTCTTCTTAAATCGAACGCACTCAAAATTGCCACTTTTGCCAGGAAATTATGTCCCGGTCTGGACGCAGTACCTCTGCAGGCTTGCAAAGTAAAACTGCATAATCAAATAAGTTGTATTCAAATGGATTAAAG
Organism: Brevimyrus niger; assembly: GCA_015164015.2. Classification (NCBI taxonomy): domain Eukaryota; kingdom Metazoa; phylum Chordata; class Actinopteri; order Osteoglossiformes; family Mormyridae; genus Brevimyrus; species Brevimyrus niger. The sequence continues at coordinate 18,873,507 of JAABNY020000038.1, forward strand.
AAACAGACTGTTGATTGTCTTCACCTGGGGGAAGAATGTCCTTCCCGTTTTTTTTTTTTGTTTTGTTTTTAAATGCAGTCTCTTTGCATCTCACAAAAATAGGCTTTTTTCAGTTTCTCGGAGGATTTGCATTGGGGGGGGCGGGCGCCGGAGCCCGCTGAGACGCAGGGGCAGGTGACGCACCTCCCCGGTTCCGTGTCTCGTAAAGCACCGGCACACAAAGGAATCTTCCCGACCCTCTCTGGAGAGCCGGGCCCGACCGGCCTGCTGGAGTGGCCTTTTGTCTGCTAACTGTGCGTGGAATTGGCCATTTCAAGTCATGCCT
>JAABNY020000038.1:18873931-18885630 GCA_015164015.2 Brevimyrus niger
AACAGAAACTTCCTTAGCGATGAATCACAGAACTATCAAGCTTGGTCACCAGGGTGTCGTTGGGTCACATGGCTTTGGAGTTTTTGCTCTTTTCTTCATCTGAAAAGCATTTCTAATTTTGCCACAGTCTGATTAAAAACTCGACTATCTTTTTTTTTTCCCCCCCTCCATCCTGTTCCGGCCACATTTATCTCTTAAGAGTGTGTTAAAAAAATCATTTAGTACCACCTATATATAGGTTTTGTTAAGTTACTTACTTGCTAGACTCTCCTGTTTAAGGTCCAGACTTCCTCTTATTAAGCAGCTCCTGACTCTGGCTCTCTGATATGTCCGAGCAGCTGTCGGTGGTGAATTTTTACTTGACCTCATCCAAGTCTTTGCCGTTGGGTTCCCAATAACGTGAAAATCAGCCGGAATCTGTAGTTCTTGCTTGATAATGTGTCTAAAGGCAGATAGTTGGCATGACTTACCTCACATCTGTGTGATGTTTCCTTATCATAAGGCTGATGTAACATTCCCCTTCCTACCCAGCGTGCTTTTATTTACGCGAGACTTTTCATGGCTGCTGTATGTCCACTGAGGCCTTTTTCATGACTCATTGTTCATGTATGTATCCTGGAAACCCGTCGTCTTTTCTTGGAAGATGAGGTGTGTTTACCAGGATTGAGAGTTTTGTGTTTAATGTCCAACTAATTATTACCTCCCTACGCTTGGTTTGCCGCTGCCTCAGACAACTTACATTTTTCAACATATGTCTTCTATATAGATATACTGGTGTTTCTGGAGCTTCATTATAATTTGTGGTCTTTTTCTTCCAGGGGTGGTGTTGTTTTACAGGAAATGTTGTGCAGGTGATGGATTAAAGCAAAACAAACAAACACAAACAAACAAACAAAAAAGAACAGTTGAACCAAACATGAGGAAGGAGAGTGACAGTGAGCTAAAAGCTTCTAAACAGATTTGCCTCTTAACTGAGATCACTGATGTGAAACGTTTACAGATCTCGCCTGCAATTTCCAAAAAAGAGCATCTCCGTATAATTAATTTTTATTAAGGATCTCACTCGGACCCCGTATCCCTTCTCATTCCCAAGCTGAACCCTTACTCTGCTCTCTGCTGAGTAAATAATAAATACTTCATTTTTTCCCCATGATCTGAGGGAAATTAGTTTGGCTCCTTCAAAAGTCCTGCCTGAGCGGGAGGGGACAGCTTGCAGCCTCCTCTCCCAGTGCTGTTATTTCGCATATGCCTTATGACAGATGGTAGTATGGAGAGTAATGCCCCTTTATTCTTCCCTATCAGACTAATGGAGGTCACCTCTGGGCTCTCTCAAGTCCCTTGCTTTGGCACCAGGAGCTTGTCAATCATCTGTGGCGTCATTTAGCCGCGGGACGGCAAACAGGCTCCCGCCAGATCCTCACTCGCTGACCTACGAAGACGTACGTTTGGCACCAGCTGCCGTTTCGTCTGCGCCGTTCTGTTTGTGTAAAAACCTCTAAAGCGAAAAGCTGAAAGATATCACTGTCACACTTTAGTCGCCCATTTAAACATGTTAATTAACCGCTCGAAAATGTAGAATTTCATCTGCTTCTTAATTTTATCACCCAGTGTCAATCCAGACTTCGAGGAAGGAGATTTATCTTGTAGTCTAAAGACAACAACAAAATATGTGGTTATAGATATCTGAATGTTGTTCTGTAGGTCCCAGGTTAAGGACCTGGCCGCTTAACTCCGAAAGTGATGCTTCCCGTTGTGTCCATTTATAAAATAAAAAATTGACGTGCTTAAGTTAGTTTTGGCAGGGAATGTTTTGATGGATACTTTCGCTCCGCTCCTTCCAGGGGTGGGATGGGGCGAGAGCCGACCTTGCGGGGGTCACATTGATTTCCCTCCCTCATGCGTCTTCATTTCGGATAAATTATAAAGCCGTTAATTTGCCGAGGAAATGGCATGGCCGGTCTGTGGCACAGATGTGGCCAAAGCCGGCCAGGCTGCCAGTGTGGGGGATGTGCCAGCTAGCTAGGGGGATAATTGGAATGCTTAGATTGCTCCGGTTAGCCCTGCTTTCTCCTGGGACCTCTTCAGCAGCTCCTGTTTACAAATCTGGAGGGCAATGCTTCTCCCAGATAAATAGGGCCTTTATTACGGTAAGTAGGCATTTATTGATCTGCCGTCCCGCACGTATTGATCAGCCGTCGATTTTACGCCGTCGTGCATTTTATAATTTTTTTTTTTTTAACGGAAGAATGGAGTATTGTCTTTCTTGGCATGTCTGGTCACAATCGAAAGCTCCCCTTTAGCGTCGGAGTAACAGCTTTCTTTGTCAGTATTATGCAAATTATTTTTTTTGAGGAGGGGGAGGGTGAGGCTTGTCTTAGTCTGCTTGTAGAATGTATGCTTCCTAGCTTAGGTGATTTATTTTTTAAATTTATTTTTACCTTTTCGGTTTCTGGTCAGATCCATCGCCATGTCTTCCTTGACTCCACACTTTGCAAATTCAGGAAGGGCTCTCACCTAATCACTTGAAGAAGGCCAAGCTGATGTTCTTCTACACCAGATACCCCAGCTCCAACATGCTGAAGATGTTCTTCTCTGACGTGAAGGTAGGTCTCGCTATCTCCTATCTTGCTGTGCTCCTCTAAACTGTTACCAGAATTTTTTTTGTTGATCCGTCCTGATTAATCTCGGGCTTGTGCTTGGTCATAATTCCCTAATAGAAAGAACCTTGACATCACCCAGTTAAAATCATATCTAGCTATTTTTTCACTTAAATGTTTTTTATTTTTGAGGTCCACAGGAATGCGAATCTGTGCATCACACCGGTGCACGCTGTGGTAATGAGCAGAAGCTAACGCTCAAAACTCTAAGCTGCGTGTGAGTGTAGCAGTACGTTTTGCCCCTGCGCCCGGAGAGCGTCAAATGAGAGGAACCCAAATTAAGAACAGAAACAATGGCCCCGATTGTCTCTTATTTACAATTTAATTTGTTGTTGAATGTGGTTTACAGTGTGCGTATGAGGGGGCCAGATATTGTGACAGATTCAGGGCACATTATTCAGATGAGGCAGCAAGAGGTTGGCTCTCCCTGCAGCCCCCACACCCCCGTGTCCATGGAGGTCGCGTCCCTGCAGCCAGGGTCTCCCATCCCAGGGTTCAGCGGACCACCTTCACAGAGCCTTCCAGTATCCCTCGCGTTACTACATTTTTTATGTCAAGATCAAAATCATTGTCGTTAAAATCAAACCACTTAGCTATTTAGGAATTTTGAACAACTTGTTTATTATAAGCACATTTTCTTGAATTCTTTGTTTTTTATCTTTAGCTTTTCTTCCTCCTCATAACCTTGTCCTTTCATTTTCTTGGGAATCTTGTTCCAATTTTTTTTTTTTTGTTTAGTAAATATGCGTTTTGTCATTTTGCCACTTGCATGTTTAAATGTTTTGTAAACCCTAAAGCACTGACGCAGAAAAATGCCACAATGCGTCTTTTATTGTCTTGAGGAAAGCTAGGATGCGTATCCATGCGATGCTCCTAGCCAGGCGGCCAATCCAGAGCTGGCTTTCGGCTCACATGACCGGTTTCTAAAACAACGTCAAGCAGTTGGGTGGCAGCACCTCTACAGACCTGCAGCGGACTACTTTGGTCATTTGATTGACTAGTTGGCAAGTGTGGGAACCAAGCATAAACAACTAACTAATTGTTGGATAATGAGCCTGGGAATGACTGGTTTAAGATGTATATTTGGGGGGGTCTGAACAGACGATAATACACGTGGGAAAACCCACTAATTGGGAAGACTGCAATCCTATCCCTTTGGCTAGACTGCCGTCTCTCCGCAAGTGACTGAGAACGTTAGCTTATCGATGACTCGCCGTACAATAATCTCCGTAGTCGTTCAGGGAATGGGTGCCTTGAAGCTACTTTGTGACCAGTCTGTGTTTGAGGGTAGCTTTGTTCATGTACTTTATGGTGCAGGAGTTTAAATGGAATTACATGAACGGCAAGATGTCATTTCAAGATCTACGCAGCTTGATACTGACATTTGACGGAGACCTGCTCAATTGTGCTATTCCAGTTGTTTCACGCTGCGGTCCTGGTGCTGCGGTGCACTGTGGAGTTTGGGTCAGTCGGGTTTTTATCCTCCCCCCTGGTGATAGAAGACCCTAGCATTTGGATCCCAGTTCCGGGGACGGGGTCATGTTTCCCGGTGCCGATTGTGTGGAGTCAGCCGGTTGTCAGGTAGGGATTAGCATCTGAGCTCTTCCTCAGAACTACGACAGGAAGCCATTTGGGCGTCTTCATAAAGGTGAGGGTTTTTTTTTTCCTGAAGTGCAGGCAGGTGCACAGCGGTCTCTGTCTAATTTCCTGATGTGTCCCAGTGTAGCAGATGGCTGCGATGAGACTTGTGTTGATGGTACATTTGTTCAGCATATGTCTTGTGCGCAAAGTGACTTACTGGCTTACCGGCCTGCTAATTTATGCAGGTTAGCCTTGTGCTGCGACTCCCTCGCTCAAGGCTGTGGAAGGAACATTAGTCAAGAAGGATGCATCTATTGCCTTCACTGTCATTTATCCTGGGCTGGACCATGGTGGGGGGAGAGGGGGGGGGAGCCTGCAGTTTATCTCAGGCAGCGTAGACCACAAGGCCGAGGGGGCACCGTGTGAAAGCCAGACCATCACTGGGCGCAGATATACGCTGCAGGCGAACTAGAGTTGCCAGTTAACCGAACTGCATGTGCTTGAGCTGCGGAAGGAAACTGGAGGAACCTGGAGGAAACCTGGGAGATGCAGGGAGGACATGCAAACTCTACAAACACAGAGCTGTGGCAGCTCTGGAGGTGTGAGGCAACAGGGCTTCTCTGTACGAGAGGAGCTGGGAAGCTGGGATCTACTCGTGGGGACATGAGGTAAACGGGGTGGCTTGGAGTTTGCCGGTCGACACATTGCCGCGTTACATAGAGCATCCCCACCCCCGACATCACCTGACCGCGGACTCTGAATAATCCCAATCGCGCCCCCCAGCCCTTGTTAAAAACCCCGGGCGCAACCCGGGGCGCTAAAAACCCTGGAAAAGGGGGGGGGGGGGGGGGGGGGGGGGGTGGGGTTGGAGAAAGTGGCTAAAAAAGAAAAAGTGGGGTGGGATTTCATGTCCCTCATCGGGTTTTTATCGGACAGGAGGAAGTTGCCGGAGGTGTGTTTTTATTTTGTGCCGCGGAGTGACGTCCGGGGCAGGTGATTGCATCAGTGGCGGCGACCCTGATGAAGAGCGCCGCTCGTCTGCTGGCTGCTGGCTGCTGGCTGCGCTACGGAGCAGTGACCTTTCACAGGCCCGTGAACACGGCCATGAGAGGCGGCCCCCGCCGCTCGCCGTCACCCCACCCCCCCCAGCAGATGAAGGTGTCAGGCTGATTTGTTTTATGGGTCCTCCGACTATGTTTCTTGAATATTTAGACATTTTCCCTTGCAAATACACTGGAGCAGAGGTGTCCCAGGGGAAGCGTTAATCAAAGCCTCTGTCTCTGGTAGGAAGGCAATGCTGACCTTTCGCTGAAGCAATTAGGGGCCTTTTTTTGTACGGAACTAGAGCGGGACAGATGCTGCAGCGTCACCCCGACTCTGCCTGCTGATATTACAGCGTCCTTTGATTCTGCTTTTGATTTTCGTTATTATTTACATCTCAAACTGCAGGCTTTATGCAGATGTTAATATTGCTGCTAGTTTTTGGGGAAGCATCAGTACATGTTAATGAAGCGATCTTGAGTTGTACAGGAGAAGAAAAAAAGTGACTGTCTTTGAAATTTGGTCAGTTTTTTTGTTGCCTTTGTTGAATATGATGGGATATGATGATTGGAGGTTGCGTCTGGTCATCTATATTTTACATTATGGGGAATAAATGTCCCCACGATGTGATAAAAATTATTTTGACCTTGTGGGGACAATTTTTCGGTCACCACAAGGGGAAACTCAATTTTAAAGGAATCTGTGAACGCAAGCAAACTAAGAATACCAAAAGCCTTGTATTTTGTCTGTTACTTATGGTTAAGGCTAAAGCTGGATGGGGTTAAGGTTGGCATTGTTAGTATTATGGTTTCACCCATAAAAATGAATGTATGGCCCCCACAAAGATATGAATACAAATGTGTGTGTGGATTAGGTTTATGTCCCCCACATTGTGATAACCTGTTGTTATTTTATATTGTGGGGACCATTTTTCAGGTCCCCACAAAAATCTGTGAATGCAATCAAAAAAACTAAAAATGCCAAAAGACTTGTATTTCATTTCGTTACTTAGGGCTAAGATTAGGGCTGGGTAGGGGTTAAGGTCGTAATGTTGGGATTACAGTTTTTCCCATACAAATGAATGGAGAGTCCCCACAAATATATAATTACAAACCTGTGTGCGTGTAATGTGTGCAGTGTATGTGTGCTTTGATACTGTGTGTATTTCGGAATTTTGTGTTTGTGTGATTTTTGGTAGAGTGCGTGTGCGTGTCACAAACAGTGTGTTTTTATGTGTAATTTCGTAGAGTGTGTGTGTGTGTATTTTGATAGTGTCTGTGATTTTTGCGTGTGCGTGTCTCTGTGCATTTTGATACAGTGCATTTATGTGTGTTTTGGTACAGCGTCTTTATGTGTGTGTGTCTGTGTGAGTATTTCTGTACAGTGTCTGTGCATGTGCGTATGCTGGTGTGTTTCCGTACAGCGTCTGTGTGTGCATGTGCATGTGTTCATGCCTGCATGTTTGTTTGAGCAGCAGATGACGTGACATTTAATTGCTGAGTCGCCCCACTGCAGTCGCGCAGTCCTTTGTCTGCCTCCCTGCTATTCCGATTCCCCAACAATGTGCTTTAAATCTCCCTTTATGCAGCCCTGTCAAACAATGTCATGCGCACTTACTTTTTTTTTGTAGTCTCCGTTATGTCATCCGAGGGCCATTCCAGAAAAAAATCCCCCCCCCCTCCATAGCCTTGTTCGTATGAGACAATGTCTTGTAACAATACTGGAGTCTAATCTCCATGTCAAAGCAATTCTCATCCCCCAGTGAGCAGCCTTCTATCATTTTGTAATGTTTTGTTTCTTATTCTGAAAGAATTAGAAAGGCACAGTAAGCCGGCACTGGGCTTTGCGCCCTTATCTCAGTGTCTGGAAATGTGCACGGGGTATTTTGCTGGCGAGATAAAAACAGGAAGAACTCCAAGTTCAGCAGATCCTAATAGGTTTAAGTTCTATTGAAATCGGCTACCGGGAGATCAGATAGCTGGGGCCCTCGCTTGCTGCGCGTGTGTGTGTGTGTGTGTTTGTGTGTCCCCCCCCCCCCCGAAAATAGCAGGGGATGGGCGGGCATGTGTATAATTTTTTCAGAGGGTTACTTAGGCGTTTCAGCGCTTGGAGGCAGGAGCGGTGCGCTGACGACTCAATCGGCCCTCCGATTATCTGTAAGGAGTCTCTGCGATTAGGATTCAGGGGAGGCCTTTTGGGAAACAGGCCTGCCGTCTGTTTCCAAGCCACTCAGATTGGCTCCCATGAATTTTCATTCACTTCATTGTCTTGAATTTTCAAACACAAAGATGTCCTTCCATACAGTAATTAGCACCCCCCCCCCCCCCCCAAAAAAAAAAGCCCTCCACTCTCTGCTATTCTATCTCAGCTGGGGGTGTCATATTCTCAAGGCCACTTCGATAAGTGCTTTCCTGATATTTAATTAATGTATGTTCTCTTTAATGTATCCCCACTCCCTCTTTGGGGTTTGGGGTGTGCCGGGGAGGGGGGATGAGTCCCCATAACAAGCAAGGTTTAGGTCTGAATCCCTGGTAGAAAGCCTTTCAGATTTATTGGGTGACTTTTGAATACAATTGGCCCTTGCATGGGACCCCAAGCCACACCCCTTCCCTGCATAGCATGGATCACCTGACAGGGTCAAAGGTCACAGAGAGAGGGTGTTCCCTGAGATGCTTTGCCACATAAGTAGTCCAAAATGTGCATGTCATGGAAGGAGAAGGTTTTTTTCTTTCTGATTAAGATGCTTGTTACGTCACTGTTCAACAGAGGTGCACGACCGTAATTCTGAGACAAATGCAGCACACGCCATATTCAGGTTTTATTTTTCCGTAGGAACGGTTCGAATTTAGCGCCGCTGCGCTTGGTGACTGTGCTTAAAGGCCCCCGATGTGGAGACGCCTCGGGGCAAATGACAATTAACCTTTCTAGTAGGTATGGAAATTCGCACTCAGGTGCTCAGCAGACGCCGGGCATGAATGTGATTACATTTTAACCGGGGGACCAGTGGGGCGAGACAGCAGGGTCTGCTCTGCTAGGGGGGGGGGGCTTTGCTGAATCGGAATGGACCGTTTGTGGTCGTACTGAACCCATGTGGTGTATTTGTGTGGTTAGAAACTCTGAGGTGTGATTCATGTACAAGGGTCATACCTGGGAACCAATTTTTTTTTTGGTGTATATAAGTAAAATTAATGAGAAGTGAAACATGTGCCTGATCCCTCTGAAAACGAGCCTGGAGGAGTGTGTGGGGCACACATTCGGGGTCCGCGCCCGGCTGTACCAGTGGGGCACACATTCGGGGTCCGCGCCCGGCTGTGCCAGTGGGGCATACATTCGGGGTCCGCGCCCGGCTGTGCCAGTGGGGCATACATTCGGGGTCCGCGGCTGTGCCAGTGGGGCACACATTCGGGGTCCGCGCCCAGCTGTGCCAGTGGGGCACACATTCGGGGTCCGCGCCCAGCTGTGCCAGTGGGGCATACATTTGGGGTCCGCGGCTGTGCCAACCCCCACCTCATCATGTCCTCGATTGAAACTCTGGCAAAGTGGTGGTTCGGCTGCCTCCATGCATTGTGAGTGTGGTTTTGTGTCCCCACAATGTAATAAAAGCCTGATACGTTTTACCTTGTGGGGACATTTTCTTCATTCCACACAAGGAGAAACAATTTTATAAATATATGTGACTGCAATCAAAAAACTAAAAATGTTTTCCCCTTAGAAATTAATGGAGAGTCCCCACAAAGATATAATTACAAACCTGTGTGTGTGTCCTGAGGTTATTGGAACAAGAAAGCAAAAAGCAAGTTTGCTTTATTTCAGGGTTACTGGGTTAAACATTCCATTCAGAAGACTGCAAAGGCTTCTGGGAATGAACATGGCTGGTAAGAGAGGAAAAGATGGCCGACTGCCTCTTGCTGGTGTGCGTGGGGTCCTTCTTCTTTGCCCGTATCAAGGTCCGCTGCCAACTTTAATGCCCCGTTTCGTGTCTCGCCCCCATCCCCCCCCTCCTCACCCACAGTTTAACAGGTGCATCACCTCCCAGCTCATCAAGTGGTTCAGCAACTTCCGTGAGTTCTACTACATCCAGATGGAGAAATTCGCCCGGCAGGCCATTGGTGATGGCGTGACCAGTGCGGAGGAGATGAGCGTGAGCCGTGACTGCGAGCTCTTCCGCGCCCTCAACATGCACTACAACAAGGCCAACGATTTTGAGGTATGACTCCTTCCAGTAGACGGAGCCTGCTTTTCAGTCACATGGCATCCAGGGGCTTCTCCTGCCTGACCCCCCCCCACCCACCAGTCTACCATCTGTGATGTCACCCCTCCCAATTCTGCTTCTCCTGATATCTGGTTCTTGGTGTTTAAGGAAGGTTCTAGGTTTATCGGGTTAGTGTTTCCGTGTTTTCTTTACGGACTTCAGCTTATTTGTGATTAGCAATGCAATGTCTGCAAAAGGGAAGTTAGTAAAGGTGGTCCATCAGCGTCTATAAACGCGACGTATCCGTCACACTTCCCGGGCCTGCCTGTAGGGGGCGTCCCTCCACTTCGCCATCCCGCCTGCCATGTTGCGAATTCCTGTCGGAAGAATGCCAATGTTCTGATTTCGGTGGAAGCCGGGACGTACTCAAGCCGGGAAAATATTCACATGTTCTCATGACAGGCAGACTTCTCGAGAGCAGTCCGCCCGTCAATAAAGGTTACTCCTTGTCCCCTGTGTTCTCCTGGCCGGCACGCTTCCTCTGTGAAATGGAGTTGTCGGCATCAAGGTCATGTGTCCTTCCGTATGGGGGGGGGGGGGGGGGGGGGATGAAGAAGGTGTTGTCCGGGGGTTGAGGCGTCCTTGTCAAATACAGCGCGCACCATAAAGTACCATCCTCACATCTGCTTGTGTCCACGGGGACTTTGTCCATTTAAGTATGATCAAAACGCCTTCTGGTTCTCAACACACAGGAAATAAAGTCCGCCCCTTTAATGGTTTGAATAAGTCCGAGAGGCTTAAGGGGGCAGCCAGACCGGAGGGGTGGGTGTGTCTTCCCTCGTTACTGGGAACTTTATAAGGAACCCTGTCCGATTTACATGCAGAGACTTTGAATTTGCAAACTGAAAGGTGAAAGACGGTATGAATAAGACTTTTGTTGCAGGAGATGTTACGTTGTGGCAGGGCGGTGGTGGTGATTTGAATATCGGGGGGAGGGGGGGGGTGTTTCTCTGCAGGTGTCTGGGCAGGGAGATGGAGGAGCTGATTAGGACATGACACAAAGAAAATTGGCCAGCAATGCAAATTTTTTTTTGTGTGCGTGACACGGAGAGAGGGAGAGAGAGGGAGTGAGAGAGTGAGAGAGTGAGAGAGAGAGGGAGGGAGGGAGAAGCACCTGAAGCACGTTTTGAGAAAGCGTCAAAGTTTGCTTTAACATGTACGTGATACTGCAGAGGGCAGCGTGACGTCTGCCGTTCCCCCGGCACTCCTCAGAGACCCTTAACTTACGGCAGCTCATTCCCACCCGTCTGTCCGATTCTGCCAGATCTCGCCGTTAATCCGACCTGTCACCGGTGCCAAGCCCCTCTTCCACGTCGCCATTGTCGGATCTCCCGTCTTCCCCCTGCCGTGTCGCCTCTTTCATCCCCCTTGGATTTTATTCCTCCTATGCCCCCGCACCCCCCCTCCCCATGGCCATTAAGGAGATAAATAAATAAATTAGAGCTGAGTGCCGTAATTGCCGCATTCCTCGCTGGCAGGACAGGATCCAGCAGTAATTAAAAGACTTCGCTAATTGCATTTTCTGCTGCCGTTTTGGCATCTCGGGGCCCCGTTTCGCAGTGTAAACCCCTCCCTTCGGAGTTCCGCACCTCTGCCGTGGAAGTATGAGGGGGGGGGGGGGAGCAGCCATGTGTTTAAACTCATTTCCAGACACATAAATGTTTGTGGTGCCATGTTGAGGCCTTCATATGGCACTGCGGGGTACCCCCTCCCCCCACTGAAAATTCTGATCACACTGGTCGGCGGTGATAGGCAATTTGCCATGATTGGTCAATCAAAGCCCTTGCTTTCGCTGAACCACGGGCCACGCCCATGGCCGGAAGGCGTGGTAGACCAGTGCCACCTTCCCATATGACAGATAAACGAATGCTGCCCCCTCATTGGGGTGACGATCTTCACGAGTCACGGACAGGAGGACCCACCTTTGCTGTGACTCTCCACAAGTCTCCCGAAAGTGACATGAGATTATTAATTTCTTTTTTCCTTTTGTAAATGTACATTCCGCTGTACTCGTCACGTTGCGTGTTGGGATATCGGCGTGTTGGGATATCGGCGTGTTGGGAGCATCGTAATCAGGGGGAGGATCTTTTTCCTCACTCGTCATGAATGAGCCCACCATACTGGGGCCTGTCGGCATCTTTTCTTTTTTTCCTTTTTTTTTTTTTGGG
>JAABNY020000038.1:18894493-18926689 GCA_015164015.2 Brevimyrus niger
CCCCATTGCCTGCCCCCCGCCTGCCCCCCCCCCCCCCTCCATGTGACATTCATTCATCAGACAAGCGCGCCGGCGAGCCCCTGCCTTGTGTTCCAGCGGCCGCCACTAACCTTGGTATGTCCTGACACCTGTGATGAGTTTCTGCAGGACGCGGGAGGTGAGCGGGCTGCTATGTCAGGCTTTTGTTGTGCGCTGCAGCGGCTGGGGACAGTCAGCATAATCAACCAAGTGACCCCTGAAGGGGGAGGGAGAGGGGGTGTGTGTGCGTGTGCGACTGTGTGTGTGCGTGTGACTGTGTGTGTGCGCGTGTGACTGTGTGTGTGTGATATGAATGTGGATGGCTTTGCGTGTGCAGGTGTGGCTGTGTGTGTGTGTGTGTGTGTGTGTGTGTGTGTGTGTGTGTGTTTGTTTGTGTGACTGTCCCAGGTCAGATGAGAACAAGACAGATTCATGTTTACACTCTGTCCACAGATAAGAGGTTTAGATGTTCAAGGTTCCCAAAAGCACCAGCAAAGGACTGGTCTGCTTTTTCAGTCCTTGGGGGATGTGGGGGGGGGTTGTCTTGTTTATCTTTTAAGCTGCTTCTTGACAAAACTCGTGTTCAGTGACCATAACTTGCCCAACGTGGCAAATGACGCCATTGGCTACAGTACAAGCCAGTGTCACAGCTAGCACTGGGGTTAGCAGTAGCTCGAAGGTTAGCATTAATGCTAGAGTTAGCTTTAGCACTCAGGTTAGTGGTAGCCCAGTGGTTGGCATTAGCACAGGGGTTAGAGCTAGTGCTGAAGTTAGAGGGGAGGGGACACGGATCCCATTCCACAGACTTAATCCTGCCTTGTGTACAGACAGTGGTTAACATGGGTGTAAGGAAAGGGAGCACAGGATTTATGGACTGTTCATAGCTGACTCATGGATCTAGCGTGTGGAGGGTAGAGATGCCTGACAGGTTGGAGAGGGAGGAGCTGGGATGAGGATTTGAGGCCACAGAGAGGGTCTCCTGATGCAGGAATGCTGGCGAAGGTGAATTTGCCCCTGGGGATGCAGTTAGCGGAGAGGCTGGGACTTGAATGTGGCATTTGGTGCATTAATGTTGGGGCCATTTGTGTCCAAGCTGTAAGATGCTCTTCGCGTGCGGCTCTTCGCGTGCGGCTCTTCGCACCCCTCTTCGCGTGCGGCTCTTCGCGTGCGGCTCGTCGCGTGCGGCTCTTCGCGTGCGGCTCTTCGCACCCCTCTTCGCGTGCGGCTCGTCGCGTGCGGCTCTTCGCGTGCGGCTCTTCGCGCTCCTCTTCCTGTGCAGTGGTATCCCCACTCCGCTGTTTGTTCTCCTCAGATTTACAACGCCCACACCAAGGACCGCGTGGCCCTGACGTCACTTACAGGCCTGCAGCCTGGAGGCTTTTATCTGCCGACCCCCGCCTTATCTGACAAGTCTTACAGGTCACGTGCGCACGTTTATGTCAAGAAAGAGGAAGCTGGGGGCGAAAATTGCGTCAACGTCCTTCTAAGGCCGTGAGAACAAGCGCCGAACCAGGACCCTCCAGGCAGGGTGTCTGGTGCACCCCACATCACCTGAATAACCGGCGCGGCAGAACGTCACCCGGTGTCCTTTTCCAAGGCTACCCGAGGGCACGAAACCATCTTCACGGCCTGTAAAGATTATGGGAGGGGGCTTATTGACCGAGAAGCTCGCTGTGGAGGGGAGGTCTCCCTGCCTCGGGTCACGTACCAGAGACTTGGGGTTGAAACCGAAAACTTTCCCTAATGTCACCGTCTCCTTGTGTATCAGCAGGTTCCGGAACGATTCCTGGAGGTGGCGCAGATCACGTTACGGGAGTTTTTCAACGCCATCATCGCCGGCAAGGATGTCGATCCTTCCTGGAAGAAGGCCATCTACAAGGTCATCTGCAAGCTGGACAGCGAGGTCCCCGAGATCTTTAAATCCCCCAACTGTCTGCAAGAGCTCCTGCATGAGTAAAGACTTAACATCCATTCATTTTATTTTATTTTTTCTTCTTCCGTTCCACTGAACATGTGAAGTAGCATTCCTGATATGAAGATATTTGACTAGACCTAGCTACTTTGGAAGAAGCTAACCTTTCCCTCCTTGATTCCTTCCTCGGAAAGAAAGACAAAAAGACTTTCGGGACCTTTTGTTTTATTTTCTACTTGCCGGTGTGAGTCCCGTCACCCCATCGTCCCGGGATGATTGCTGATGGGATGATCGCTCTTTCCGCAGACACTGGGCAATCTTAACCGGTAACCTGCTGAGCTGAAACTCTCTTTATTACCCAGATGGCTCTGTTTCCGCAACAGACGCGGAAGGTGTGTGACAGTTTAATGTGAAATAGGGCATTACATTTATAGATTGTATAGATGTAATTATTTATTATTACTATTCCCATCATCATGATTACTATTATTAGTCAGGAGGCGTGGCAGCTGAATGGGTCGTGTCTCTGCCTCATACCTTCATGGTTGGGGGTGTGAATCCTGCCCCTGCTCTGTGTGTGGAGTTTGCATGTTCTCCCGTGTCACACAGGTTACCTCCCGCGGTCCAAAGACATGCAGTTAGACTAATTGGCATCCATAAATTGCCTGTAGTGAGTGCGTGTGAGTGCGTGTGAGTGCGTGAGTGCGTGTGAGTGCGTGTGAGTGCGTGTGAGTGCGTGTGCGTGGGCGCGTCCTGTCTCAGAGGGGGGGTACGTCTACCATGTGCCCTATGCTGCTTGAGATAGGTTCCAGGGACCCCCCCCAACCCCCCCCCTCCCAGACCCTATATTGGATACGCAGGGGGTAGGTGGGTTATTTTTATTAGCAATGTAATTATTTATCACTACATTAAATAGACTATTACTTCAAGGAAAAATGTGTAGAAATTCTATGTAAGAGAAAAGTGAATCTGCAGCTGGTTGGGATATGACTTTCCCTCCATGGATCTCATACCCATGTTCCCCTTCGGAAAGACGGGAAGCCCACGGCAGAGTTAGCTAAGCAAGGTGGGCTGTTCCTACCGCACCAAGTCTGATTAATAAAATGCTTTTCCGCTGAATAATCTCTCCCGTCGCACCAGATACACAAGTGCGAGTGTGTGATCGCCCATGCTATCGTTACTTTAGTTTTCCCAGACGTGAGGACCAGAGGGCAATAATTATATCACGATAATTAATTACTTAGCTGCCGCCGATAAATGCCAAGCTGTCAAAGAACAATTACAACAGATATTAATTCTAAATTTAACAGCCCCCTCAAACACTGTTTGTATCTCAAGAAGTATTAAAACATCCTTGCACTTATGAAAATGAGATTTATTTTTTGACAAGGGACTTTCATATTCAATATGCAACTAATTCAAAAAGACAAAGTCTAATTTTGTCCAGTCCATCTCTTAGACATGATTATGGACATTTTATAAATTACAAACAAAATTTGTTAAACATAATGCAACCAGGAAAAGAAACAAAATCACCAGCAGTTGATAATAAACACTGAAACATAATGTTGCAGGAGGAGGGTGTAGTGTGTCTTGATATAGTTTTATATATATAATTTTGTTTTATTTCTCTTTTAGTATCTTTTGTTTTTTATATCTGTTTTCTTCAAGACCAAGAATTAGGAATAACATTGCAGTTTAGATTTTTTGTCTATAATGTGTTTTTTTTTCTCCTTTGTTTTTCTTTTCAGTTCAGCAAAGTTCACTTAATCCGTTTTATAAACCCCCCCCCTTTCCCCCTTTGCGTCCCACCTCCACCTTGACTCCCCCCCAGGTTATCACTGGAAAGATAAACGGGTGCTCACTTTACCCACTTGGTCAAATAGGGGTAAGTCATGGCGGAGATAAGAGTCCAAGTTCATTCTGATTCATGGCTGAATCTCCAGTAAAACCTGTTTTGTGTCTCCCTCTGTCTGCCGGGGCTAGTGCCATGTTCACTTTCAGGTCTGTCCACAACTCCCCCCTCCCCCTCATTTTTTGCCCCTATGCCTGAATACAGAGGGCAAAAGTCCTCCCTGTGACCTCCATAAGCTCTGCTTTTTTTTTCTCCTTTTTTGCATTTAGAAATAAAGCTGATGAACCGAAATGCGACGTCGCAAATTACCGTCAGCACAATGCCTTAAAAACCTGCTGACTTCTAAATTAGCTGGTGCAAGGCCTGCGAGCACACGTGGAGAGCGCCGCCTCTGGACAGTGCGAGACTGAGCAGAACCGATGCAGTAGCCGTAGGGGGGGCCCGGAGGGGTTGTAAAATATAAACACACATCACCTCCGTTAGTCCTTGAGTGGTGTAGCATTAAGACAGTTAAATGCTTAAAAATGTTCAGGAGTAAGTTTGTTTCCTAAAAGTGCGACATGGCCTGCTGCTAAGTGCGAACTTGGGTACAGTGTGTCCTGTTTGAAAGCACAGTTCTGTGATGGAATCCCGGTCCAACCTCACAACTCGTTTGCGACCTAAATGGTCACAGATTTGTCCTTTTTAACTACTTATAAAAACAGCGCTCTGTTTCATTGGCCCCTCCCCTCTGCATGTTTTTATTGGTCGATGAAACACAGAAACAACACAGTATTTGAGACAGCGGGGGGGGGGGGGGTTCCTCTGTAAAGTAAATGAGCACAGTTTACCGTGACCGTACCCATCTACCCACCTGGCCCCCGCCCCTCTCCGCCTCCATGCCGGGCCCGATTCGGTAATGAAAGCTGAAAGCACAACACCTTTGCCACCGGCTCCTCTTAGCCTCCATCCTGAAACACCAGCAAAAGGTCCTTGTGCCTCCGCCTAAGCAGTGCAGACTCCATGTTGTCAAACGTCCTCCACCCCCCAATGTGCACAACTGCTCTTGTGCCTTCTATGGCTGATAAAACTCGCCCTAAGTCATGTGACGTCACCGTTGATCGCCGCGACTGCACCACACGCCTCTTTATTTCGTTTCTGGCTTCCCAGCTAAACGATAGCTATGCATTTGATCGATTGTTTTTTGATAACAATCATTAAGGAAGTGTATATTTGGTCAAGCCTTTTTGGAGAGTGACATTTTTAGAAACCATTTGATAAAGCAAAATATTTTTTCCTTAATTAAGCAGCGTTCAAAATGTAAAGATTATTGTAGGGTTTTTTTCTGGTGCAAAATTAAATTTATTTTGCTTATTGATGTAGCATAGAACTATGTTTAAGAGTTTGAAAAATGTTTGAAACACTTAATTTTGCCCTCTTTCCTGTATATTCAGAGGTTTTTTTTTTGTTATTTTTTGCTTATTTTGTTGTAAAGAGGTTGTTTTATTTGCATTTTATATTGTACTGAATTGATGTGGTATAGAAAAAAATGCTTTAGTATAAAATGTGATACTAGACTGTTTTAAGAAGGGAATTTTTTAGTGTTTTTTTTTTTTTTCCTTTTAATGCTGTTTGCTCTCTCTGGTTTGTGCCTCAAAGTATTATAATGACCGTGGTTACAGCTGGAGATTGGGAGGGGGTGCAAAAATATTGCGGGATGTAGCTTTTCAAATAAGTGCAACTCTGGTTAATCTCCTGCTGCTTTCCAAACTGCCTGTCCGTGCATGATAGGTCTCTCCAGAGTCAGAAGTGAGGCTGTCTTTGAATTACTAGGCCATAGTATTGCTGTGCCACAGATTCTCTTTCCCCTGTTGTAATTTTTATTGCGAGGGATTCATGGAGGCCCCCTAATTATATCTGCAGTGCCCATTAAGAAGATCCCGATTTCCAGACTGGGGTGTCGTTCCCATTACTGGGCCTTAACCCAACCTGCACCTTCAAAGGGTAGACTTGAGTCAATTTCTCTGTACGTCTGTCGGGATCGCAGGTGCATCACGTGACACGGTAGCGACCCCCCCCCCCCCTCCCCCTCGGTGGGCGATCCGGAGGCCGTTCGTGGTAGAACGTTGTGGCGTTGTGGCTTCTCGAATCCAGCTATGAGCGACTTTGTCTGCGCTGTCCCACCCGCAAAGACATTGCATAGGTAGCGACATCCAGATACAGAAATACGTGTTGTATTTTTGTGCGTGTTGGTGTGGCGGGGGTGGGGTGGGGGGGGAGGCAACTATCCAGCGAAATGTGATTACATATATCCTCTTTTTTTCTCCTGTTAAATTATACATTTTGCTGTATGTTGAAAAGAGGTCACTTTTCCTGCTTTTTTTTTTTTTTTTTTTTAACTGGCCCTGATATACATGTAAATAATTAATAGGAAGTGAACAACCACTGCCTCTATATTATTTTGCTATATGTTGTAAATAGCATTATTATTATTATTATTATTATTATGCTTTTGTATTCAGTAGTTTGATTCCTGTGCAGTAATTCCACCTGACATTGACCTGACTTTATATAACTCACGTATATATATGACGACGATACATTGTCATATACATATGTTATGCTATACATGATACAAGCCAAGTTATATTACCGTTACATAGATATTGATTTTGACTGTGGTTTCTTTTTTGTCAGTTTTTTGTCATGCAGATTTTACATAATTTATTGTTTTAATTTATCCTAATTTATTTGATGGTGTACTTTTTTGATCAAGGATGTACTGTAATACTATTTAGTAGAATCAGACGATATTAACGAAGCCCTTTCAATTATTATGAAACAAAAATAAGTA
Source organism: Brevimyrus niger (assembly GCA_015164015.2). NCBI lineage: Eukaryota > Metazoa > Chordata > Actinopteri > Osteoglossiformes > Mormyridae > Brevimyrus > Brevimyrus niger. Next base: position 18,901,112 of record JAABNY020000038.1, read on the forward strand.
AATACATAAATGCATAAATAAATAAAATAAAAGTACAAGTACCCTTGGAGTTTAAGATCCAGGGCGAGCTTGGCAGCTAATTGAAGAAAAAGAAATTGTACTTTTTATTTGCTTGAAGGAGGGAAAAAGATGAGAAAATATTATTTTGTGTGTTTTAAGCATTTTATATACTATCCAGACTTTTACCTTTGCTTTGTACCACCTACGAAACGGTAGTTCTACTGCCTCGTGTGCCTTCCATCTTTTCGGAACTGAATGTATGTGCAGTATATTATGCAAGCTTGTGCAAAATAAAAACAAATCCCAAATTTTTAGGCTTCGTTTTTTCTTTTTTCGCTATTATTTTCCGTCGGCTCCCGAAATCTTACCGGCGGACCTAGGTACGGGACGATCGCGCAGACGTGACCGCGCCAGGCGTGCAGACGGATAACGCAGCGCTCCTGGTCACTCCGCTTACTCACATTCACAAGCCTGTGAAATATGACATGACAGCAAAGATTTATTTCTTTATGTTTATATTGCAGGCTATGTAGATACGTATGTACAACGTTTTATGAACACAATGTCTTGATTGAAGTTTTTGTGTTTGCGATTTCATATTTTCACGTTGGCTTAAAATACTTGAGTACTTTCTTTTGCGTGCGGTGAGGTTTAAAGCTCCGAGTATTTAATTACTTCTTGTCCTAGGAATGAGTTGGAGTCCTTTATACACTGTAGTTGGTAATATTTAGATGGTCGAGGGGATCTTTAATCAGATACTTATGTTTATTAATATACACATATACGTTTCACATTGCCGATTTGCGTTGTACTCGGTATTTAATATGTTTCACTTTAGTTACGCATCATCAGTAAGCTTAACGTCTAATCCTGTATCTTTACTTTATATTGTTCACATGACATTAAACTTATTGTTCACACGTTGTTTACCATCTAACTGTAGTATATATTAACGTCCTCCCGTCTCTAGCAGAATCAGAAGTAATAGGCTCCTGCTTATTGTGAATGCAATCAAAAATCTAAAAATGCTTAAATTCTTGTATAATGTTTGGTTACTTGTGGTTAAGGTTGTCATCATTGGGGTTAGGGTTAGGGATATGCCCATAGAATAAAATTGAATGAAAAGTCTTTTCATTAATTCCTTGTGTCACACATGCAGTTTTGCTTAAGGGCATTTCTGCACTGCCCATGGTGTGTGATTATGTGTGAAAGCTTGCATGTGCTCTGTGATGGTCTGGTATCCCATGGACATAAGACCCTTGTCTTCTGGCCTATATATTCCAGGCCCTTCTGAAACTCCTCCAGGATAAGTGGTTAGAAGATAAATGTTGCAAGACAAAATAAGGTGAAATAAAGAAATTATTTGTTAATCTAGTTTTCTTAACCTAATTGGTATCTCTAAGAGTGCCCATAAGCAATTGTGTTTGAGTGTGTATGTCCTCAAAGGACTGGCATCCTGTCTGGGATTATTTTAGTCTTATCCCATATGTTGTATGGGATTGATCTCAGGATCCCAGTGATCCTTCATTGGATAAGTGTTTATGGAAAATAGATGGATGGCTTCCTTAACGTGCTAATTTAGCTAAACAGGTAGAGCAGGTGGGTAGCTGCAGATGACAGTAGCTTGATCAGCTTTCCTCAGTCACAAAAGTACTATTTTGAAAATAACAATGAACTTCAAATTAGTCAAATTAAGGTTATAATTCTCAAGTCTTTTATCACAAGTCCATTAGTTAGGTGTAATAATTTGTGCAGAGTGTCTGTGAATGAGTGTGATTAGGAGGATGCACACACACACACACATACATATGAAGACAGAAGTGAATGGATGTCTGTATACACAGAGCCACAAATCTCTTACAATTTTATTAACAAGCTGAGAAATTATTATATGTGTTTAGACTTTGGCGACTTTACGACACCCCCAGACAGATACAGCCATTCAGGATCAGATATGAAATATTGACAGATGTTTATTGACTCTTGTGATTGTCTGATGTGTCTGTGTCATGCTGCTCGATGTTATTACTGGATAAATACTATTAGCAGGCCAGTGATAATTCTCCTGGGCTGGTTTATTGTAGAGAAGAGCTCAAGGTTTCAAGTTTGCGTGCCGCAGCTCAGAGTGTAATAACACAGAACCGTCCAGTTATTGATAGATTTGACGAGTAATAATATGCTTTTAAAATAATATGTAATAATGCAAAAAATGGGGCTGGGCAAAGGGGTCCGGGAAGGGAATGCCGATTGCAGACAGTGGGGGTGATTTATAGGTTTTCATATATTTATAGGGGGGGTCTTGTGGCAGGATCGTACAGAGGTGAGGTAGGGAAAGTCACTCTCCTCCATAACGATGAGCCAGACAGCAGCGGTGGGGAGGGGGGCGGGGGCGGCCGGCGGGCGGGGGGGGCAGGGGGGCTGGGGGGGGGGGGGCGGGGGGGGGGGGGGGGTTTGAGGGTGGGGGGGTGGCCCTTCTGTTTGATTTCATTGCGCTTTCCAAAGCCACCTCTTAACGGCGCCACAATAAAACAGCTGTGTTTATGTTGGCCGGCTCCGGCCCAGAAATACTCGCTTCCCGGCCTCCTCTAAATGACAAAACCACGCAACATCGCTTCCGTGCCGTATCAATCGTAAAACGGCAAATTAATCAAAAGAATATGAGCTTCGCTTTCATTCCTACGGTTTATTTTAGAAATAACAAAAATTGAGTGTGAGCGGGACTAATAGGAGTCACACTCACTGCGGTGTGAGTGCTGGAGCTGAGTATCAGTATTCAGTGAGAACCTCTTCCCAGTCCTAAGATTAAAAAGACGGGATTGCATAGGCTGTACGTGATCCTGTTCCCTGCGTACGTACATGACAACCTTGTTATCCCAGGAGCACAAGGCCTGGCCCCACTCGACTCCAGATGGACCCCCTGTCTGACCAACGCTTTCCCTCTTGTAGGATGGAAAGGAAAGCCGGAAATGGCGAAGGCCACACTTTAGCGCCGGACCACTCGGCGTTTGGCTCCGTCGGCCCCCGTCCACGAAGGGGTCCTAAACCGCGCAACGACCCCTGGAAGCACCTGCGGCCCGAGCGCCCCGTCTCCAGCGGCGGCCCGGCAGCCCCTCGCACCCAGCAGAAGAGGCGTCCTTTTTTATTGTACGAACAGTCTGCTCTGCGATCAAATACCATCTGTCGCTACATCTGAACGGGGCTTTAACATCTGCGCCTTGCTCTCCCGACAAAGCTTTAAAATCCAATTCGCGACTTTCACAGCCCGGTGCCTGGATGTATATGTATTTACTACCTTCCCCAAATCTTCCCCCTAATTTTATGCAAGTGATGAGAGGACCCATTGGGCGATTTTTTTTTTTTTTTTTTGGTGGCTTAATTCGTAATCTGCCTGCGGTGGGTAGCCAGGAGCAGAGGAAACGGCAGATCCTGTTGGGAGCAGAGGACAGTAATGGTGGTGGAGGGAGCGAATGGAGGGGGGGGGGGGCAGCTCTTCATAAGCACAGTTCTCTTTGCCAGGCACCGGGCTCTACTTCTGCTAGCAAAATGCCTGAAAGCCGATCATTCACTGAAGCCCTATTAGGCTAAATGGCGCTAAGGACGGGATAGCAACCGAGGGGAGAATTGGGCCGATCTGCCGGCGCGCGCTTGAGCAAAATGTGCCTCAGAGGGCGGTACGTCGCACATGCCTCTGAATTGACGAACCTTGGGCCAAACCGACAGCAGATGTTCCGGCAGCATGCTGACGCGGGCGCCGACAGCATGGCACTAAAACCCAGCCTGGAAGCTGGCATGAACCTGGAGGTGGGAGGCACCTAAATGTCCCTCTGCCTCATTTAAGGCCGAGGGGTGGTGTCTTCTGTCAAAGGTGACAAGTAGGAGTACCCGACAGGCCTGGGGGGGGGGGGCAGCTTCTCAAAAAAAACTGTTTAATTCATAAAATTTGAGGACGATCAATATGTACTTCTGTCACGTTAGATTTATCTCACGGGAAACGTTACACTTGAACAATGTGCATATATAAGAAAAAATATTTTTAAAATTCGCTCTTCGTCAAGATGGATTGATAATCAAATAAACACTTACAAAGTGGCCCCGAGGCATAAAATATAGAAACGCGCAACTTTATTTTTAAAAAAGTGTCCTCTTTAGAAGAGAAACTAGTGAACTTTGCGGCAATAAATCTGTGGAGGCAACGCTTGTGAGTAAATAGGAAGAAATCGGTAATAAGAATAGAGGTACCAGATGGCTTAGCGGCACCTACTGGCAGGAACCTGAACTTCACTCTAATCGCCATTGTAACCGTATTAGCAGTGGTGGCAAGGTTTGACAGCAATGTGCCTTTTTTATTAACAGCTTTCGAAGTCCATTAAAAAGACACCAACGTCTTTACTACAGAAACCACAAGGGCATTAGAAGCTACTGGCATTTCCCTTTTAATCAGATTCCTTTCGGAAGTTTGTACTGTTACACACCCGCGAATTCCCCGCGAGTCAAACGGGCTGCCGTATTATGTATCAGCCTTTTAGCCCTGCACAATAAGCTTCTTCAGACCGTAATCACTCAGCGAACGCATTGCGCCCGTGTGCTATGATCTGGTTTGATTTTGACGTATTTCATTCGTTTTTTTCCAAGTCGCGTGCTTGCAGAGAGCACGTGACTGCAGCAGGACTCGGGGATTAAATAACGCAGAGATTCGAAACGTCCCGTCATGGACTTGGTCCTGAAGTCACTCTGTACCCTTTTTCTTCTTGACTTATTATATTATATTTTTTATTGTGGAATCTTATGTTTTGCCTGTCACGCATCATCATCAATATTAGTATTATCATTATTGTTTTTGTTGTTATCTAGGCTCCAGGCTGATAGGATAAGCAGTACGAAGACAGATGGACTGTAATTACCATTAACAACGAAAATAAAATTTTATGGAACACCTAATAGGTAATTAATTAGCTATTAAGACTCTTCAGTATTTAATGGTATTTTCAGGTGTGTTGTTAACACGTATATGCTTCAATCATACTTTTTGCAGCTGGATTGAAATCGATTCCTTGTTAGTCTTCTTTCTGTTGTACCCCCCCCCCCCTCCTCCTGACTACCCCCCTCCCTTCTTTTTTCAGAAGCAGATTCCAGTTGGACAGATCACTGTGCTCTCTTTTATTCTTGCCGAAATGTGGAAACTCTACCCAACTGGAGAGTTAGTAGCTGGCGAGGGCGGCCTGAGAAGTGGCAAACAAAGGGGGACACATTTTAATTGAACTGCGGGCCAAATCGCCAGCTTCAGGCCACAGCTGCGAACGCGGAAATTCTGAATAAAAGGAAAAATTCCTAAAACACGTCCTCTTCCCGTCATATGTTTTACCTTTGAGCAAGCCCTCATAACGGTTGATGCAAGAACGAGTAAAAATAATAATAATAAGATTCGGACAGCTGCGCATTTAAATATTGCAGAACTGGCCCATGTTGCTGCAGTGGTCGTGCAGTGACCGAGCAGAGAGTGGGCGTTGGACCTGGGGTGCTTTTTGGCTTGGGGGAGGAGGAGTGTGAGGGGTAGCTGGCTGCAGCCTTAAAGCAGAGGGGGTCCTTTAATTAAAGGAGCCGACTGTTAGCGCTGTGCTAAGGAGCCTCTGCGGAGAAGGGCAGGGACTCCGCAGGAGGCTGACGGACGGGCCTGCAACAGGTGTTTGCCCAGGGGCTAAAAGGGACACGAGGAGGGGGGTCTGGCCATAACCAGCTCCCGCCTAATTGCATTGAGCAGCTCCAAACGCCTCGCGTGCAGCACGGGCTGGGGCCTCTGACTCCTGTATGGCTGGTTCCCCATTGTAAAATCCCTTCTGGATATTTCCCCGGAAGAGCACAGCCCCTAGTCCTATGTGGGGCGAGTATTAATCAAGCCGAAAGCTCTTTTTCAAAAGACTAACATGCTCTTCCAGCCATTCGGTCAAAAGTTCCCCATCTCTAAAAGATGAATGCATTCCTACTTTTTAATCTCTGCTATTAAATATATACATAAGAGTTATCCAGCTCTGCACACAGCTAGTGTTTTTTTTTTTTGCTGAAAACTGCAAATTCCTGACAAAACAGTACATTTATTTCTGTTTTCTCAGTGAGCTGGCCAGTGTGCAGGCCCAGAACTTTTTGGTGACGGAACTACCATGGTTTAACTTAGACAGGACGGGCACCACCTGTTCCCGGGACACCATGAAGACTTACTGGTGATTATCAGTGTCCCAAAGGTTTGGTAAGTGAGGCTGATTCATGGGGGCTTTTGCGGTTGCCCTGACGACGGTGTCATGCAGCAATGCCTGTGCGATGGCTTGAGGGTACCCTGAGGAAATCAGCGCAGGTAGTCTCAGGCTATTTGGGACAAGCTCTGTAATAAGAAAATCCTAGATTATCGGAGTGGATTTATGACCGGCACTAGAGCTCGAGTTCCTCGTTCTAAAATTCTTTGATCCGTCTTATATATAAACTGAAATTTAACCTGGAATTTGTAATTTCCATCTATACCACAGACTCATCCTTGAACCGGATTTACCGTGTCTTGGACTGTCGGGCTGCTGGGAATGGAGTCCAAACCTGCTACTTGATTTGAATTTGTTTATCTGCATGTTTTTCCTTTTTTGCACAAATAATCTTGATTATCTGAGTGGATGATGAGTGCCAATACTGGACATCCAGCTGGCAGTGACCTCGCCTCTCATTTTCCCGGGTCTCCTTCTCCAAGGCCTGCACCAGCGGCTCAGTCTGTCTTTCAATTTCCTTCAGGATTTCAAATGCATCAATCAAATCTCCCTGAAATCGTCTTAGCTTCTGCCTAAACACATTAATTTCTTTGAACCGTCAGGTTATTACACACGGTAGAGCCTTACCGGGTCGGGATTACCGCTAACCTCTTTCTCCTAAGTATTTCTGGTACTCAAATTCAATATGCAGAATGCAGCCCTACCAATTCATAACTGTCAGGGTCCAATGAATTATACGTCTTTTAGAGTATTGAATCTCTGAGACTGATACCGTCTGTTCCCAAAAAGTCTGCTCCCAGTAAGATACCCATTGGTATAATTTCCCAGGCAAAATGAATATCAGAATAAGATATAAGCATGACGTGTTTTCACAGCTGATATCTGACAATTGTGACGTGTCAATAGTAACAGCAAAATTAAGATGAAGCTTTCCTTGTTCATACTGAACCTAAAATTATTGATGGAAGACCATCGTCCTTTGTTTAAACACACCCATGGGAATCTAGAGTTGGCTTGTGGTCTGATTTGTGAGGTACATCTCTTTCATCTTGAGCAGGTAACACTGGTGTGAAACCTAGCCGCTGAGCTGAACTGGAGACTGGCTGCACTGTTTGGAACCGCCTGACATTGTTTACATTTCATTTTATTATCACAGGGGCTTTGGCTCATAGCGATACAGCTGTCTAGGAGTTAACTAGGCATAAGTGTAGCTAGGCTGAACTTCCAATGAATGTCCACTTATAAGTGTAAGCAGAATTTGAACAGGAGCTAATCAGTTATGGGATGCTCACGAACCACCAAGCATCGAGCTGGTGAAGGAGTGCAAGCAACTAATCTAAGTGATGCTCAGGTCTTGTGTAGAGAGATTGCCCAGTTCTGGAGCGTGTTGATGCTAACATGCAGACGGTCCATATCTTGTCCAACCATGAGCATGTAAACACCCATCAGAAGCAGAGGAGAACACAGATCGGATGGCGAGGAGGGAGCTTGACAACAACTACAGCCCACACGGCTCACCAGAGTGGATCTACACTTGTAATACCAGGAGTGAACTTGAATACTGTTATACCAGGAGTGAAAAGCATGACCTTTGCTGTGGTTTGATGACAGAATATCTACCCTCCCTCTCTCTCTCTCTCTCTCTCTCTCTCTCTCTCTCTCTCTCTCTCTCACCTAACCCTAAACCTAACCCTAACCCTTGGCCGTACAGATAGCACATCATCTCTATTGTTGCCTTAACTATTCGAAGCATTCACATAATCAAACCATACTGGGCTATATTTGGTTAACTTTGCATGTCTTTGCTAGTTAAGTGCAGCCTTCTCCCTGACTGTCACCTCTTAGGTAAGCATCCATCCTGGATTTCCGCTCCTCCGTGTACAGCATTGACATGACTGTTTCAGAAACAGCAGGTGACTAGACTCATCGGGAGCCTTCAAAAGGCGTTATCGACAGGGACCGGTGAAATCTGTGTTTGAAGAGGTCACTGAACAACTCAATATCTGAAGAAATACAATTGAGAAGACAAAATCAGCCCTTAAGCAGCCTCTGAAACATCTTTGGTCGGATTTAGTAGATGCCTTTGAAAGATGAATCTCATATCACTGACAAGTACACTACAGAGATTAGATTCAATTCAGAGTTACATAAGACCTTGGAGTCTGGTGGAAAGACTTTCTTGTAATACAAGATGCTGTCTAAATGACCAGAGACATCTACATCTAAAACTGGCTCAAATTTCAATGTTCTTAATGTTCTGTCACATTCTTAACATGAGTCAGATGCATTTATCGTACTATTTTCTAAAGTCAAGAGTATTCAGTATAATACATACCGCTGTGAGCTAGGATGATTGATGTTTTGTCCTTTTTAGACAATAACAGAATGCAGACAATGTGACACAGTGAAAAAATGAGACAATGTTTAATTGCATTACAGGCATCACAGTTCTATTGAGCTATTGTGGCCCTATTTGATAGAAATAACATGCAGAAGCCACATGCTTAGGCCTAAAGCATCTATAATATGGGCTAATTCTGCTACAATTACTTAAATGCACAGGAGGCATTTATACACTGAAATCCCGCATTTTGCATTTACTTCTGCCATATAAAAGAATGTATTATATCAAGTGTATGTCACTTTTCACTAAGTCAACAAGGGCTGCTGACAACACAGCTATAGTTTGAGCTTTACTTTGCTGCTTCATTAAATGAGGAAATAAAAAGAACACAAAGGGGTGGGCTGCTGTATGACTTGGCCACTGTGAGTGTGAGCAGAAGGTTGTTGGTTCAAAACCAGCCACAGCAGAACAGTCACTTGTTCATGGGCCCCTGAGCAAGGTCCTTAACTCCCCGGGTACAAGGTGGCTGCCACCCCCCCGCCCAGGCTTACTCTCACTTGCATGTAAGTCTCATGCGGTGAAGCAAAAAGTGTTTCCCCACAAGGATTAATAAAGTATCACTTATCTTAAAATAAATATTCCTCAAACAATCAGACACCTGAAGTTCAACCCCCCTAGCAGATTATAATTCTTTTAAATTGTTTTCACAATCTGTGAAATCAGCTCTAATCTCAGACAGCCATAGAAGCACTGCTGAGTCCATAAATATCATAGGTCTAGCATTTTCCATGCTGGTCTTGGAATGAACAAAGCTGTCCATGTATTATTACACACACACAGAACTGGCCATGGATATTTAGATTTTCCTGTGTCTGAACCCTATGGTACCGGCATCACCAGTTCTGGGTATCAGCTGAGAGGATGTGCTGTGGTCTTCAAACTGGGGCCTGTGCTTCTGTTGTGTTCGTGCTATATTTGTACCAACTCCTGGGGGTGTCCTTTTCAGTTGAGGCTTTTGATTTTCCACATGCCTGTGGAGCTTGTACCTGACTTAATACCACCTCTGAGTTTATGTCACACTTCCAACCTCCAGGCTCCACCGATGGAAGCCGGCGACAAAATGATGTCATCGAATGCCGAAGCTGAACGAACATCGTCCTGATCTGCAACAGGTGCTACCGAGTCAGACCCCACGGGGGCGCTTGTGAGACCCTCCATGGTGTTGAACCGTCTTTTGAACTTTGGCAACCAGATCGGAGCAGTCTGTGCCCCTCTGTACTGTATGCTTTATCCGTGAAATTATGCGTTTAGCCCAGGGTGAGCCTCAAGACAAGAGATGACGAACTTGACAGCTGCAGCCAGCAGAGCGGCCCTTTAAGCTAGCCGGCGCTCCAAGCTCATTGTTGCCGACTGGGCCAAGGAATTTCATTTGTCATGAAATGGATACTGGTTGCAAAACTTACCTCCTCGATACTTCGCTATTTATAACGCCACATTTCCCAAGGTATGATACAGAGGGGTGTCATTCCAGATGAACAAAGAGAGATCGGAGTGGGTTGGGTGGGGGGGGGGTGAGAAGGATATAGAGAACAGGGGGCTCTGGAAGGGTACAGGGAGGGTGGTGGACTGATCTGCAAGCACTGGAGTTCACGTTCGATCTGTCTGTCATCTCATGGGGTATGGAGAGGACCATATGGAAAGGTGTTAGGGTGCCCTACCAGTGACCGGGCCTTAATCACCTCTCTCTTCAGAATAGTGCATGCTGCTTTTCATTTGAGGGAAGGATGCACCATTGTGCGATTTTTGGGGGACCGGACCTTGAGGCATATGCCTTAGGGGTCATCTTTAAGACTGACTTCATCATGGAATGTGCAGCTCAGGTCCTGCTGCCAAGATAGTCTGAATAGACAGTGCCAGCGAGGCCAGGTATATGACAGCTGCTGACCAACAATAAATTTAAAAAAAAAAATCACCCACAGAAGAAGTGGAACACCCTTTTGTAACCTTGTGCCAGTTGTTCCCCCAGGGTGACACTGGCAAGTCTCTGTGGCTATTGAGGGACACCAATAATTCACCAGAGATATTTTTCCTTCCTTCTGAGAAGCGTGCATTACCAGTCCACTATCAAGATGTCGGCTGACAAATGCACACCATAAATAAGACAATGGCATGCTGTTCTTTTGGAAGCAATGCCGTCTGGAAGCCCTCTGAGGTCAGCTGAAGGAGAATGAATATTTATAAAGTTGTAGCTGAAAGGAAACACTTGACAGGCAAAGTCATTTACTCTAATTCAAATAACGACACCTAACGAATTCAATTAGAAACTGCCATGATTTTCATGTTTGAAAACTATCTTCATTGTGAAGTGTTCAAACGTCAAGAGGTCGAAAGACTGTTTCTGGTCCCCAGTACCATCTGGACCAAGTAGTCACAAGTTCATTGGGGGATTTCCGTTGACCAGTCTTCCTCATTTCCTGCTTAGACACCAGTGTGTTGTGACTCTTCTGGGAGTTGATGGCAACCCAACACTGAGCTTTAGTAAGCTGTGATTCAGTGAGTTACCCAATGTTTGATCTCCATTTGCTACTTGGGTGCTTTCGGGGTCACAAAACTACTCTAAAGACCAGCTGCCGTTACTCCACTGAGAGATAGGGGAGGAGAGGGACGACCATACGGTTGGACGGAATTAAGGTGACCAGCCTCTGTCTCATGTCTGTAGGGGTCACGGCATGCACATTGTGCAAGGAACTCGCCAAATCTGCTTCACTAAAGCTTCATTAGGATATTAAACACGACTTAATAAGTGAAAGTGATTTGATGCCGTGATTATCGCACACATTAATCAAGCCGGCTTCCCAAACACACAATATGTTCTATTGTAAAAGCCTCTTTATCTCCAGAGCTTCTTAAAAGTTTAACGTGGTATTGCAAAGCAGTTTTTTTGTTATATGTTTTCGTACATGCTCACCGACTTATACTGTACATAATAGATTGCAGCTCATGCATCTGGGTCAGCAACCTCTTCAATGTCCGCTAAGGGCGATGGCAGGTAAAGCATCCCTTGGAGGAACTCTGATGCGTGAGACTCCTGCTGGCTATTTATCTGCCCGCCTGTGTAGATGAGATGGATGTGCCTCATCGTCCAGAAAATAGCAGCCGGCCGAAGCAGAGAAACCGTCTGGACGCTGCAGCTTTTCAGGAGAACATCAACTCCTAAACATGCATGATGCGGGACTCAAACATCGACACACGGACGGGATTATCCTGTGCTGTCGGTCACCAGCTGCTCTGTCCATACTGTTTCCAGCCGGGTTAAACCGGACCGGGACCGCGGTGAGACTTTTCTACATGCTGAAAGGCAGTTGCTCAGATCTCAAATCGAATCGGATCTCTGCTCCCGAAGGCGGCGGATTTCACCCTGGATCCGATCAGAGTCCGAGAACCAAATTGTCCCGTGATTAGATTACCGCTCAGGGATGACGTGCCCACTGGCACGATTTGTCCCCGCTCTTTCATCCATCTTTGCATTTTCTTTGATAAATCTGATAACTAAGCAACAACAGCTCGACAGATGACGATTTCCGCGGAAGATAGCGCTCTGATGTAGCCAGCCTCATTCCCTGCTGGGGGGTCACGGGGGCGACGTGTCCCAGAGAAGCCGGTGACGGAGTGTGGTGGCCTTGTGCCCTGATTCCACAATGGCAGATCTCAGAGCTGGATTTCTGAGGTTTATCTTAACCTCCTTTTTTCTTCTTCTTCAAGGGACAGTGCGGCCTAATCAACACATTCAAATAGGGGTCTTCTGGTGGTTTGAGTTTGCTATCTGTGTGTCACGGGATTACAGACAGACTTATTCTTCAGGAATGCTTTTAGAAATCTGAAAATGATGCCATTTTTGGATGCTGACAGCAACGTCACACGGGTACAATTCAGACTGGGGGCTGTAGCATTTGAACACAGGAGACTTCTGGAGTGTCCTAGACATAGTCATCATTTTCAGATTTTTATCAGGTCACCTTCAGTGGGGGAAACACAAGCACATGCAAGGAAGCATACAAACAAATTGAGTTTCCTCCAAAATACACACATATACATAGATTTTTAGAATTCTGGAATGTTCAGTGTTCAAAAATGACAATCTATTTTTTCTTTTCTTAATAATCACTGCAAATTTTCCATTTTAAACAAATCATGACTGTTTTCGACGGGGAAAACTAATTAAATAACACTTAGGCATAGCTGAGCTGCACTGACCACATGCTAATAATAATACTGCTTTGAAAAGCGGCAGCTCTTGATTTGATGTGTCTTTTATCTGACTGCGCCAGTTTGCAATATGACGACTGTTTTTTTCCTTTTGAAAGTGGAGCCATCAGTATGACCTCCGACTTGTGCTCGGCCAAGCCAGCTATCAACGAAGTCGTGTTCCCCCCTTTGTTTAAGCGCGCTAAATTTATTCGTAGATCCTGTCTGCATTTTGATTTTGTACCAGACCTTGGCGTAACATCATTAACCCCACAATCAGCAGTGCCCCGAGCAAAATAGGAGTGGGTGACATTCAGCTGTTCGGAAAAACAGGGGCTGTATGTAAAAATAAGCTTCTTCTGATGTTTTCAAAACGCAGCGAGGTGGTCCGCGCCAACCTTTCGGAGAAGTCGAAGACAAGAAGATTACCTCTGAGAGTCAAGTTCTCAACGAAACACAATAATCGTGCAGGAATAAAACAAGGACGTTTCATGGACTTAATCCTTAGCGATGAGCTTGTCCAGACCCGGGTGTTTAATCCCAAGGAAGTTTCCAGAATTATCTTCAGTACATAAAGGGACAAGGACAATCTCATCTCATACTTTTATTTATTTATTTTTTTAATGAAAAGATGAGAGAAAAGCAGGGAACATGCCATCGCTTAATCTAATGTATACCAGTGAATCCCTCATCCCTGTTAGATGTTGGGACTGTAAAACACACTATATTTACAGCGTGGCACATTCAGAGCACATGGGCACCCATGCAAATTTATGATAATGATTTTTGAAATACACCCCTGTCATTAGTCTTCTGCAGCTTTACATACATGTTTAAAATTCATGTATCCGTTAAATATATTTTTGAATCTGAGAGTTTTTTTTACGTATTAACGTGTTTCATTCACTTAATTTGTAAAAGATATGCAAATTATATATGGAAGGCTCTTAGCAGTGTCCAAATATTCCGCCCTGTTCACGTTAATATGGTGATAACAAAGAGGAAATTGAACGTAATGCGCTTTGGGACACTGAAGTCGGGAATTGCCGTTATATTATAAAGGGAAGAACATTGATAACACTAAGCCTTAATTTCCAGCGAGAAACATGCGACCACCTTGTCATCACCTATGAGTTACGTCAGCCCCACGGAAGCCGGTCCTGGGCTGGCCGTCCTGAGCGGTGCTGCTCTTCCCAAACTGCAGCCTATGTATCTCTGACTAATTTCTGATAGCTAACAATTTATCTCCTCTCTCGTTTGCCGACCAGCTGAGACTGCGATGTGCCCTGGATCTTCACAGTCGCTCTGTAGATGTGAGAGGAGGTTCTTTTAATCAACCCCTAACTACGTCCGTGACAGGGAACCATAAAACGAAACCAGAAACCCCGTAGCTGACATGAGCGTTACCTTCCCATAATGCCGTTCAACGGCGGGTTAACAGTAGACAGGGAGCCGGGGCTTGACGAGGGCACTGCTGGACCACACTGTGGGTTTTCGGACAATTAGTTAATTAGTCTAATTAATTTTTCCACACATGTAGTGAGAACTTGTGCAAAGTAAACTTAATAATACGAGACACTGTAATGTAACACTAAATGTGAAGGGGGGGGGGGGGAGTAGCTATGTGCAGGAGACATTTAGTTGTGTATAATTTATAAAAGCGCAACTGAACGTGGATCATGTTGTATAGTACTTGTATAATATTGTTTAAAGACTTATTTATGTTTCTTTCACTGGGTTTGCCATTAACAAATACAAACCAGCACTGATTATTGCTCATGTATTTCTTTGCTGCATAGTAAATGATTTCACTTAAACTTTATGCTGATTTTAGTGACATTCCTTGAAGGTGATAATCTCTCAATTTATAATGTAATATAGACGCATCTCTGCTTGATATTGTTAGAGAAAACAAAAAAAAAATAAAACGTCTTTAAAATTCATTTCTGTAATATTGCTCGTGTAAGGACAGTTACCCTTTGAAAAAAGAAAATTACTCATGCAAATGCTTGATAATTTGTGTGAGCCGGAAAGAAAACCTGGCAAAGCTGTGACTTTGCACGGAAAATTACTTTGGAAAGATGAGCCTCTTATGTAAGACATGGTAAATCCAATTTTACTCCCAATTAGTAATTCAACTGCCACATACAATTCTGTGCATCAGCGAATCTTCAGAGGTTAAACCTGCCTAGTATGAGGATCGCCTTGAATTTGCGGTATATTACCTCAGTTAATATGTCTGACTGCAGAGAACACTAAAGATATGAATTGTTCCTTATTTATCCGTTGTCCACTACTGCATATCCAGCAGAGGGTCTTGTTTTTTTATTGATTTTTATGCCGCTTTAAATGCATCCAGACGTGCCTCTCTGCCTGTCTTTGCTCTCCCGTCCTCCCCCATTGCCTTCTCCCGATGACAGACTGCAGATTACCGTCAGATTACCTTTCAGATCCAGAATATCCCAGCCACCTCAGGCCAGCACCGCCTCCTGCAGGCATCGATCGGAACAGAAGAACGGCGACTCGCGTCTTCACCGCAAGGCGGAATGTTCTCCGTGACATGTGACCGTATACCTCCCGCGATGCCCCCCCCAACCCAGGGTGCTCTTTTTATAGGTCATCCCAAAGCACCTAACTTTCACGTGGCATCTCTCTAGCTATACATAGGACAAAGGTAAGTACTTTCATCATCTGTGGAGTGAGTTCCTTCGATTGCTAAACTGTTACAGTAGGAAAAAATTCAGGGGAGCTATATTTAGCTGCGGTGAAATCAGCTGTGTATTGGGAGCAGGAACGCATGACATCCCTTTGTTTCCAAATGACATTTTTTTGGCATTTCCTCATCACGTAGTTCCTGTCAGCACCTGCGCATTCACTGGCTGCAGGTGAGTTGCAAACTTTGCTCCGGGCTGCAGCCATTAGCGCAGGACGCAGAAAGCAGGAGAATGGCGTAAAATGCGACGCAGGTTTATTAGCGGCGATGGCATTGCTGTCGGCCAAGGATTTAGCGGTGGGATCATTCAGCGGCTGCTGCCGTGTCTAACTTTAGTGGCTAGCTTCGCAGCTGTCCGGTCATAAACGGCCCGGGAGCTGAGCGCTAAGCCCCGCAGTGAAAGCAAGGCTTACGGGAGTGACACGAGGCACCGTTTCAGCACCTCGGCCCGGGCCAAGCCAAAGACAAGCGGATAAATGGGACAGACAGAGGCCTTCCTTTTCAAGCTAAGATAGCTTAGCATCCCCGAGATTCCTAGGGTGACACATCGGAGCCGCCAAAGTCAACATTGTCTTTCACAAGTCCTCTGGAGCTGAGGACAGAAATGTCATAGAAAGCAAGGGCTGGCATGTACTCGTGAAACATGTTTAATTTAATACAACTCATGTGCCACTCATTTGATCCTGAACAGATGTTTCTAGGAGTGAAGGGATGCAAAGAGAAGGGTAGCATCTTGCATTGAGCTGATCCTATTAAAAGGACAGCCAAATTCCATAGCGACACATCCTGGATTGCTAAGCACTTACATCCAACCTTCTACCTGTCCTCCTGACCCTCCCAAACTCATCTCTCTGTAACATTGTGGACACCGCTATAGCCGTCTCGTCTTAACGAAGCACGCTGCTCAATCTTTTTTTTTTTTTTCTTTAATAGGTGACAGGGCAATGACTTGACAGCTCTTAAACGTGAGCATTAACTGGTGAAATAGTGTCTGCTAAATGTAGCCACCAGGCAAGCTAATCGCGTAAAAAGGTGTAAATGCCATACGGCCCGCGCTAGCTCGTAGCCTTCGGCATTATGACGAGGATTAGACTGCCTGTGATTCGACACTAACCGGAAAGCAAAGTATTTTCATCTGCGTTTTCTGCCCAGGTGCTACTGATGTATCCCCACACACGTATAAAACACGCGAACGGCTACGATATCATGCTTATTTTTAACTACGCTTCACACGGGCGTTCACATCGCGTCGCATCTCGCAGCTCATAGCACTAGATTCCTGACACAGCCAGGCTCTCGCCCCTGCTGGGCTCCTCCTCCATCCGGCCTGCCGTGCTCTCCACAGATCTGCCCCTGACCCCTCGCCCCATGCCCCCCCCCCATAAATCTGCCACCAATCCAGACTCCTCTTTCACCCCAGTGGCAGTGCAGTGAGTTGCCAGCAGACTTTAGACCTTTCCGGGACTCATATTCATTAAAGACACCATCAGCAGACTCCTCTAGTATGAAGCAACTTATATCACAGTTATTAATCAGCTGACTGTAGTGTTCACTGTAGCACCTTTTTACACCTTCTGCCTTGAGTACAACTGCATTGAGGCTGAAGCATCATGTCTAGGGTGACCACATAAGGGGGGAGGCACTATGAGCTTGGACAGGGTTTGTAAATTACCATTTCAATTGCAAAAAAATCTGGATTTCACCTAAGCACTGTGCGCTGACTGGTCAGTCTCCTGTAATCATGCACGTGTCACTAATGTTAATGTGACACAACTGCATGAGTCTTTCAATCGAAGAAATAAACCAGTACCAGCACAAAAAGGATTTAACTATTTAGCCAAGCAGTTTTAGTTTGGAAAACCTGAAGGAGCTCTTGGTGTCCGCCCTGACATGGAGAAGGTAGTCGCCCTAACCATGTCTGACTTGTATTCTCAGAATGATTGTGAATTATCACTGATCATTAGAAGTCACATTTCCGTATGTGTTAAAAGTGATATGTGTGCAAAATGGTACAGGAAATGTACTCTCCTCAGATAGGTTGGACATTAAATGTCATATTTATAGCAGACACATCCGATATCAAAGTATACATAGATAAGCAGAATTATTCACATAACACACACATAGGCAACATATTTCATACAGCATTTACAGCCACTCGGTATATTTGGAGTCGACTGCATCAATTTCCAGATAAACAAACACTACACCATGGGGTAAATTTAATGAGCTTTGGAATGAGCTAATCTCTACATGTTTGTCCCGGGGAGAATTAAAAGTACAGAAATATCCTCAGCAACAGAATCACCTGCACAGATTGTAATGTTTTATCATGACTGAGTCTCCTTGAGAACTAAATCTACTTGTGATTTTTCATTCCTTATCATTTTCTTTCATTCACAATGATAACCAGGAACAATCTAATTTTCTAAGTCATATGTTTCGGAATTATTCTTGTTGTTTAGAGTGAATGAGCTCTAGAGAAACAGCAAACAGCTAGAGTTACTTTTGGAAGCATTCGCTAATTAATTTTGACAATGGGGTAGGACAATAACAACAGCAATCATAAATGAAAATTCCCTCATTTCTGCCAGCTTGATTTTTCACCGGAATGACAAATAAATCTTTAGGTCGGAAAGACTGAAACAATTGAATTAAACTGTGCATCTGGGGCAAGAGCTTTAGATGTGCTTCCATCCCTAGGCCCAGATGTGAGCCAAATCTTTGTATTTATACACAGAGTGTATTATGAAATATAATGCTGAAGGCGGATGAAAGGAGAGAGGCCAGCGGATCAGATCTTTTCTTAAATTTAAATCAGAAACAAACAACGACAACAATAATAATAATGCAAGCCACCTCTACAGAAGGAGATCAGAAGGATTGATGTCTTCATCCAATCAAATGCTCTAAAAACGACCTACAAAAATCTCGCTGCATGCTCTATGGAGGTCAACGTGTAAACTTTTATGTTTGTGTTGCCGATGTTTGTTCCTGGTGTTCTGTGACATAAAAACACGTCTTACTGTTCTCTTAAAGAATAGGGCATAAGCAAGAGGCAAGAGCAGCATCAACAGCAACGTGTGTAACAAAAAATAAATAATTTATTCATTTGTAAATATCGCCTCTGTTTTGTAGCGAAATGTTTCTTGGCGGTCTCCTTTGAAGGCCGTCTGCTTTTATTGATGGAAATTAGCGTGAAAGATTATTGGGTGCAAAGCAGTTAGCCCGTTAAATATGTGCGACACTGAAATAGTATAAAATGCTGGATTCTAACGCCTTGGTAAGACTTATTCAGGCGTATTAAGGTTTCCAGAAGAGGGCGCTGCAACATGAGCAGATGTTTTTTATGGGATTCTGTAATAATAATATTATTAATAATAATAATAATAATAATAATACAAAAATTGTGCGACTGTATATCAAAGTGCGTTTATGGGGAACCCATTCAAAACCTGTGTATTTTGAGAAAACGATCAATTTATTTTCCAACCGTTTGAACCAGGTTTAATACACAGGACGGACTAACGCAGGCACATACACGTGCGGAGTCTTTTAGACCTCCATAAAACGCTTAAATACTTCACGTTGTTTTTTGCATATTTAGTTATTTGAATATTTCATAAAGTGTTCATCAAAGTATAACACAAACTAGTGGTATTATAATTCAGTACGTTGGCCACTAGATGTCACTATAGGAAAATGTATATTATATGTTCTGTACATGTTTTGCGTTTAATAATAGTAGTGCTTAAGAAAATTTGACAGTAAGATGAGTTGGATAAACAATGTTTTAGGTTAGGCCGCTCATTATCTTTTCGGAACTAAGAACCTATGCATTTTTTGTTAGGATGTATATAACAATGGACTATGCCTTGCCCCTCAAGCCACGGTCTGTGTCGCACACCCTCCAAGGTGGGCGGACAATGTCGAACACTGCAGCTGAGCCTTACGTCACGCTGATTTAATGCAAACTGGAGGCCGGTGGCAGCAGGCAAAGCTGTTCCATTGGTACCGGTACAGTGCACCGTGCGGACCGACTGCAACGCGCATGTGCCGAAGGCCTTGAGAGATAATTTGGTTTTGAGACCTTTTTGGTTACTAAAAGCGCACGCCTAACTGCCTACCTGACTTTTAGATAGAGCATCAATACCGTGTATTACATAATTAATCTAATCTAACTTTCGCCAAAAATCAGCTTGGATATTTAATCATATATCAGTCATTTATCGCTAAGCAAACGTTTTCAAATGATTCGTACTAGGATTTAAATGAATGAATGAATAAATAAATAAATGACTGAATCTGCAATACCATGGGACCATTGAAAGATATTGTTAAATAGACGAGTAACATTGTGTAATTATTATTATTATTATTATTGTTATTATTATTATTATTATTATTAAGTTACTTATGAAGATAGATGACGGCAAAGAGGGATTAAAAATACCTTGATTCTCATAGAGGCAACTGGGGATTATGGCATTTAATTAGCACCAAAATGCAACCTACAAAAAAGCAATTATAGTTTTATCTATTATTTAGGCTTGATAATTTACTTTGAATGTAATAATGTTTTTAAGCGTACGGTATAACAGTAATTCCCAACTGAGATTTTGCAGTTATACATGTCACGCACGCACACGCGTGCACACATAAAGGTCATATACTTTCATTTTCATTTAGCATAGAAACAAAAACCATTTACCCCCTCGCTGGCTGCTTTTGCACTGTGCCTGAAAGATAACGGCTTGAAATTTGAACAAGGTGCTAATTTTCACGTCACAGTACATCATTCTTCCCCTTCTCGGTACTCGACCACTATTTTAAGCATCATAATGATACAGCAGAAGAGCAATTCATCATTTTGCAGGCAGGACTTAGGTAGGTCACAAGGCTTATCAAGATTTATAAATATATATTTATATAGACACACACACACACACACACACACACACACACACTATTATATATAAGACGCACTGTGCGTGCGCGTGCGTGCAGTAAGCCTTCATGAAGTATTGCTTCGGGTTTAATTCATCCTGGAAAAAAATCCTCTTTCATGCCCCCCCCCCATTTGCGAACAACAAGCTTTTTTTTTTTTTTATTTTTTTTTTTTAAGTTTCCTCAGATGGTACTTTAGGGAAGGTGACCGGCGGCTGCCCAGCGGGTACCGGGCACCGAGGTGCCCAAAAAGCAATTACAGGGTGACACTATGATGGAGATCCGAGGCGCCGAGCTAAGTTCTCCTTCAGGAAAACGCGAACCGGTTGACCGTCCGAGAGACGTAGAAGAGGGACCGGTCCCCGAAAATAGAGTGTTGCCTCCATCGGTTCATTTCACAGCGGTTTCTCCCTGAGCCGCCTGCTACTTACTGGGCGGATGTTTTTATTTTTCTGGCGGCCACAGACCGCGAGCGCACTGAATGAATGCATTCGTCAGGAAGGCGGTTTCTGCGTCTTCACGCCCTGTACCAGGAAAGGACGTCCCTCATGCTAAGGAACCCGCTGTGATGAACTGAAGGTTGTACGGTTATATCTCAGAGCCTTCAGGCAACAGAGAAAAGCCACCGTGCTGTTGTCTTGCTCCACTCTCCATCTTTTCTGTGTATTATTTTTCTTCACAGTTGGAAGCCTTTATGTCTAATTCTATTTATTTATTTATATTTGGAACAGCCAATTAATCCCGGCATTGGTCCTCTTTCAACACACATAGCAACTAAAATGCTTCTGCAGGTATTTTTCAAGCTCCTCGATGACAGCATTATTCACTGTCAGCACTGTAAATGTCAATGTAGAAACTACCCAAACAGTCACCCTGCCACAGGCAATCAAACCCAGGTGCCCCCCTTTAGAAAAACCTTTTTCTCCCTCCCTCCCCCACTGTTCCTCATGACATTTTATTAACTTTCAGTCTGTCTTCTACACACCAGGTGCACCTTGATAGGTGCCAAATGACAGTTAATGAAAAGAGAACATGGATGTTAAGTGTTCTGCACCTTGTGAAATATCCACACCCAAGGCAATGGAAGGCATTCTGAAACTGGAGTTCTATTTTAAAAAAGAAAAGTATAGCCATTTCAATGTGAGATTAAAACAGGCTTTTCATCATTTATACTAACAGGATGACCATAAGTATTAACAGAATAATTTACAATTATACTTGTGTCAAACTCTTGTTCACGCCATTCTCTAGAACATGTATTTCACTGTTCTAACTGACCCAGCTAGCTAATCGACCCCCAGTATTTGTCTCTAACCAGCCTTGCCTTCACTGCAACATTCTGGAACCACAAATTTCCTAGGAATAAAGCCACGCTCACACCCCTTTTGTGTTTTCACATTCTGGATCTGTGACACATTGATCCCTCTGAAAAGTAGCTTTTTTCATTTCATCAGCGCAGGTACAGCTCAGGTACAGTTCACATAATTTACAATGGGAAATCGCCATTTCGCAGTGCAGCTCGGTTCTTGGTGGCAGTGGAAAAGTACCATTTCTCTCACAATCCAAAAACCTACCCGCTGTCTTCTACACAGTGCTTGCCTCACTTTTGCTCAGTGACCATCATTCACAGGCCCTCACGACCTTTCTGAAGTACCTGGCTTTTAGGTTTGCCAGATGCCAGCACAACGTGCATCAGAACAACAATGCTTCAAATCCAACCGAACCGCAACTGTGACCTACAAGAATGCCTTGGCTTCATCACGATCTGCTGTTTCTTCCATCAAGGTGACCTTCTTTCAGAATAAATTGCAGTCCCCCATAAAAACACCCTCCTTTTTCTCACCAGGTTAAGATGACTGGCAGCAAGATTTCAAGGCCGACTTTTCGCTCATTACTTCCCAGTCTTCTGAAATTCATCATCTTCAGCTTCTTCTTCTCTTTATTTAACAGAGAAATATTCAAATCCTTGTCGCTTCAGCAGTGGAAGAACTGTTCTCCTGACCCCATCCTCTCTCCTACCCTCCTCTTTGAACTGTTCTCCTGACCCCATCCTCTCTCCTACCCTCCTCTTTGAACTGTTCTCCTGACCCCATCCTCTCTCCTATACCCTCCTCTTCGAACTGTTCTCCTGACCCCATCCTCTCTCCTACCCTCCTCTTCAAACTGTTCTCCTGACCCCATCCTCTCTCCTAACCTCCTCTTTGAACTGTTCTCCTGACCCCATCCTCTCTCCTACCCTCCTCTTCGAACTGTTCTCCTGACCCCATCCTCTCTCCTACCCTCCTCTTTGAACTGTTCTCCTGACCCCATCCTCTCTCCTACCCTCCTCTTTGAACTGTTCTCCTGACCCCATCCTCCCTCCTACCCTCCTCTTCCCACTTGTCTCGTTAGGTTTTAACTCTCCCTTCACCATTGGCTCCTTTCAAATTTGTGCAAGCCACCCTTCCTCAGAAGAAATTGACCCTGAGTCAACTGAGGGTCAGGACAACAGACAGGCTTTCCCCACTCTCTATCCAAAATCCCTCAAATGTACTTCTTTCCCGGAATTCATCACTGGACAACACTAATCTGGCTTCAAGGCTAGTCGCCATCCCAACCCCAATAGTCAAGTTTCTTCTTAGATTGCTGTATGTTGTCCTGACATTTCTGGCCATCACCTCCCACGTCAGTCACCACTCAGTGGGAGAGTATGATTCTATGAACTTCCCAGCCATCCCAGTCTATTAGCAACCAGTTCACTATAACTGTAAATAACATGATGGCAACACTGGCAATAACCACTAAAGACCTTAGCGCCACCCTTTGGAAGATCAGCACCTTTCTCCATCACAGACCATTGGTAATCCAGTTCTGCACATATGAGGTTTTCAGATATCTAACAAATCTGCCCAACCTCTCACCTTGACTTCTGGGACTCTGTCACTGATGAGCTTCTGGGTGGTCTTAATAATCCTCTTCCAACCTCAAGCGCCCCCCCGCCCCTCCTTCTCCCTCTCATTGGCTACAGCCTGGAATTTATACCAAAACTGCAAACAGAGCAGTTCCTCCATATCTACAAGATCTCACCAAGACCAACATAAAATCAGGTCATCTGACAGTTTCAGGCCTGAAAGGTTGGAAATAAAAACCCCATCTGTTTTCTTCCCTGGAGCCTGGTGACTGCAGGATCAGTCTCAGACTTCAAGAAGGGGCAGAGAAGTCACCTTCCCAGAATGCACTTCAGCACATAACTCCAGAGGACATTCTAACTGCATCTACTGGCTTCTCTCTGCCACGCTTTTGCTAAGGTTTGTATGTTTGTGTATCTTCTACTTTTGGTGTTTTCTTAAATTTTATATGTTACTCATTTTTGGGGTAAATTTATCATATAAATCTTTCCTGATTATGAAAACAATTCTGTTTTAATTAAATATAATACTTCAAGGTTTCAAGACTTTTTATTGTCATTGTACAGTTGCCTGGACAACGAAATTAGCTGCAAAATTAATGCTGCAATGATATTAATGCAAGTAACACACTGTAAATTCTATGATACATGCAGTTCTGCTAGTTCCAGATATATATGCACCATCATTGTGATATCAGCACCAATCAGCTGACCCAACATTATATTCATTAATACTGCAATAATGCACTTACTTCAGTAGGGTATGGGGTAGGGTATCTATAGAATATTGGTTTGAAACCTCTGGCTCTTAGAATCTCATATCACCTGGACTAAGGCCCTTACCCCTAACTGCTCCAGGGGTCCTGGACGCTGGCAGACCCTATGCTGTGACCCCGAGTAACCGCAGTGTGCTTAATGAATATATACACACTTCTCGTTTCCATGTCTTGTGTGTTCAATGGTGCGCCCTCGTGTGGTGAGGGCCACGACAAAACAGGGTTCGAGGGGATTTTTGTTCGTATTACTAAATTTGACAGTATTACTATAAGCTTGTATTTTGTACTTCTTAAGAATATCCCACATCAATAATCTCTTGCCTAGCAATTACGATATATTACATTTAGCTCCTTGGTAATCTCAGCGATTTTTCCAGGAAAACCCTCCTTTGTAAACAGCCAGGCAGTCTGAGGCTCAGGGAAAGCCTAAAATCTGAGGGACTGCTGCAGCAGTGAGTCCAGTAACGGATTCGGTGATATATATCGGTGATATAACTGGTCGGTGACTGGCGTAAACGCCTTATAAGCTGTGCTTTAATTGTAAATTAAGTGTATTGAGATCTGTTTTTCTGTAAATATAGCAATATTGCTGATATATTAAATTTGAATAAAACATAAAGAACGTGTAACGGTTTTTTAAAGAATAACGCAACACCTCTACTGTATTATATCTAAACTTCGATCGAATGCAACCTAATTTCAGTTACAAAATGCGGTTCGGCAACTTTATTTCCCTGCTATTCAAACTTTAAGTGCTGTAGTGCAGACTTACTGCTACACGCACAGCAGAACAAAACGATTTTACAGGCTTTTCATTATTTGTCATATGGGTAGAAAAGAAAAAAACAAAATTACCAGCCATTCAGCATTACAGACAGACAAATAGCGGGACGTTTTCATCTGGAATCGATACCACAAATTAAACAAGAAGAGATCCAGATAAGTACCTTGGCAAACTGGACCACTGCCACTCCCCGCTCGGACGGACACAGATATGGGCGGGATCTGGCGACTGAGAATTACCCCGGAATTGCCGAAGCCACCGTCCCGGATCGGTGAAGAGCAATCGGACACTGGGGCATTTTACACCCTCCCCCCTAAGCGGTGCAGGGGGTAATTAATCCGGCGCGCTTGGACGACAGCCTAGTTTAAACCTTTTTGGAAAGCACGGGACAAGAGGGAAGAAAAAAACACCAATAAAAGACCATGAAAACGGCAGTGATAGAAGGTATCGAAAGGTTCAATAGTCCCGGTAAGGGGAGAGGACTGAAGGCAGCGAAACATTTCAAAGTTGGGGAGCTCCTGTTCTCCTGTCCGGCTTACGCGTCCGTGTTAACAGTCTCTGAGAGGGGCGGCTACTGTGAATCCTGCTTCTTAAGGTGGGCTTTTGGAGAGTGGATAGCATGCAATGATTAATGTTA
>JAABNY020000038.1:18926789-18943683 GCA_015164015.2 Brevimyrus niger
ATATAAACTTATAATGAGTAAGTTAACCCCTTCTTAATGGGGTGCCACTGTTCGGATAATAATCATTTAGCGATCATTTGTAGGCCCATAATAATAATAGCAACAACAACAACAATAATAATAATAATGTAGAATTCCTTCGGTTTGGTAAGCCCGCATAACTGCACTTCAGTCGAAATTACTTGTCGGGTTTCGCTGTCATAATTTCTGTTTTTGCTGCCGTGGCATCTCTTAAAATTACACCGGAGAAAGACTAACCGATCTCATCGTCTAAATGCGTAGAAATCTAGAAAAACTGGCTACGAGTCACGAGTGGCCTGACTTTAGCTTGGCGTAATGGGGACACTGGGCACTGCATAACATCTATTTTTAACAAGTAGCAGGGCCTGCTTCACACTTGTGGGTAACAGTACTGACTTCGCTCGCCTCAGACAAGTGGTCAGCCATG
Source organism: Brevimyrus niger (assembly GCA_015164015.2). NCBI lineage: Eukaryota > Metazoa > Chordata > Actinopteri > Osteoglossiformes > Mormyridae > Brevimyrus > Brevimyrus niger. Next base: position 18,927,238 of record JAABNY020000038.1, read on the forward strand.
TGCGATTTAGGGTTACCATCGAAACAGATGTAAACATCATTCGCCGATACACTTCGGACGGATTCGTACAATAGGCAAACCGCCCACAAAATACTTGCAAAAGGCTATTTTTTGTGTTTCTACTGGACACAACCCAAAAAGGATCTAAGCCTTTCTAAACATGCCTATATATAGGCTACAAAGAAGCGTAAGAACCGGGGTCACGTGCATCCCAAAATATTTAATATGGATTCATTCACATACAACCAATTAATAGATATGTGTATATAAATTATTGTGTGCCCTCCATCCTCTAATATCAAACTGTCCTCTGCGCCGTTCATAACCTGGGTCTATCATAGCTATTAAACCGTGTGCATGTGATTACATTACACGCGAATCACAAGAGTGCCTGTTGTAAATGCAGGTTCATGCGTTTTTATGCTCCATAATTCAGCAATCTAAAGACAGAAAGAAGTCCAGCCCGAACTAACAGACTTTATTTTCTATTTGCATAACTAGGCCTATGCGTGAATGGTGGTGCGGCGGTTAGCACTGTTGCCTCACCCCTCTAGGATCTGGGTTCGAGTCTCCGCCTAGGTTACATGTGTGTGGGGTTTCCTCTGGGTACTCTGGTTTCCCCCCACAGTCCAAAGACATGCTGAGGCTGATTGGAGTTGCTAAATTGCCCATAGGTTTGTATGTGTGAGTGTGCCCTGTGATAGGCTGGCCCTGGTCCAGAGCTGTTCCCTGCCTCGTGCCCGTTGCTTCCGGGATAGGCTCCGGACCCCCTGCGACCCAGTGGATTGGAAAATGGATGGATGGGCATTATATTTTAAAACTTACCACAGACGGACCACTAAACCTAAATAGAATCAAAACGTTTATTGCTTGTCTAAAACATTGCAAAAATCTATGGCTTTGAGAACTAGTTACAGATTAGACTGAAAGTTGCTTTATTTCGAGACAAGTGAACAGAAATCCAAGATCACTGAAACTTTGCAAGTGGGTATTAACTGATCTGAATGAAAATAAATCCTTTCCGTTCGTCTCGAATGAGATCTATTTACAGTCTATAGAAGCTGATAGTTGTATGCGATGTATTATTCTACACATTCTTAGAATAATTAAGAGTGTGCATTTTCAAATATTAAGAAACAGAGTGAGTTGCAAAGAGACACGGTATCTGTACTCTTGACTCTCTTCACTATCACGAAGTCTCACTAACGTATAGGAAGACCTTTCTGTTTCTCGCATGCTGTCCTACACAGCAGATGGTCGAGACAAGGGTCACGGCTATTAATATCCAGGCAAACCTCAAACCAGAACTTCTCGGTCAGGATAGTAAACCGAACAGCATGAGAGTTGTAAGTACCTCGTGAATCAGACAATAACCACCTAAACTGGACGCAAACATAAGTTTCTCTTCCAGTCGTCCAGCACGATATTGCCAAACCTTCAAAACGATTAATAAGGTCCTTTAAATGAGATAAATCACTGCAAAGCTCCACTAGAGTCCGAGAGAATCCGCATTACCATAGGTCACCCTTCCCCTTAACGTATATGAAGCAGGTTAAATTTAAGCATATTTTCTAAATCTTGTGCAATTTGAGCTTTACTCGATTAATTTTTTATTGCTAATAATCATTCTCGGGGCTAATTGTTTGCATAATTGTTTGTTTAATGCCCTTTCGGTAGCATGTGGGATCCAATCACTCCCCGAGTATATACCGTACATTTCACAAATAAGTTATAGGCCTAATTTAAAATCATGTTTCTCATTGACAGCAATCGTATACCGGGATTTGTGGCATATCTGCGTGAACATGTGAATAAATATGACTGCGATTTCCACGGCGTTATTTTATATGTGTGAGTGGTTTTATTTAGATATTTGCTATAACGAAAAAAAGATACCTATACTATACAGGAAAGGTCTGAGATCTCCAATCTGCTGAACAGTCCGCGTCGCAGTCGCCGTCAGCTTGTTCGCCATGTTTGTAGGTGCTTTACCTGCTCATGCGCCCTTGCCTCTCCTCATGTGCCCCCCAGGAAGGACGCCCTGTCTAAGTGCGGCAAGTGTAAGAAAGCTTTCTACTGTAATGTCGACTGCCAGTTAAGTGGACCCGTTATACCACTATTATTACATCATGTGTTTCTGTGTGAACATAAGATAAAGATATCTGCAAACATTTTTTTTTATTCTTACTGTGATGCACTTATACACAAGGATAACGAAACACATTATAAAGAACATAGAAAAAACTGCCAATACTAACATTACTGACAAGTAAAAATTCTCTTGTAAAAGACCAAAACAGACGTTTTTTCCCCTGTGATACGCCCTTTGCCTTCATTCTGTGTTGGTGTCCGTACGTGGAGTGCAGTGACCTGTTTGTCCCCACAGAGAGGAGACTGGCCCATGCACAAGCTGGAATGCACGGCCATGTGCGACTACGGCGACAACTGGTGTCCCACGGAGACGGTCCGGCTGGCGGCCAGAATCATCGCCAAGCAGGTGCGCTGAGCCGTGGAGAAACTCTTGGCGGGGCTGGTCTGTTTTTCCGGGAAGGGGTGATGAAGGCGTAAAGGGAGAGGAAAGGAATGAGTGTTGGAGGGTTTGAACGACCTCAACAGCCTGCTGTTTTCCTGGGGATTTTGCGGGCAAAAAAGGAGGGAAAAATCATTTGTCATCATGGGTGGGAAAAGGATAAAACTATAACAACCTCAGTTGTAATTGTTGCTTTAAATGTTTTTCTTTGTGGAGGCATTTGTTTATTGACACATGTCTTTATTGATTTAGCCATCTTGATAACGAGAGCCACAAGATAGTAATTAACAGGACTATTACCCCCACGCACACGAAACAAGTGTGGAAAACATTCATTGCGGTTACATTTGTAACCTGTTTTAGTAGACGTGCGCAGTGACGTTTTGCACGCCTGCGGTTTGTATGCGTCCCGTAATTTGTAAAGGGCACTTTGATTTGGTGTCTTACTTCTCAGTCCGGTCAGACGTGAAGGATCCAGGGCAGTTACTTGGAAAACAGGGGCACAGTGTTAGAGATGCGAGCTAAAAATGACATGAGGTGCACCGTCAAAGTTAGCGAAGTCAAGGCAATTTGATAAAACATCACATTTATGTGTATGCATGTGGCAACATGATTTTTTAAAAGAAAAAACGGATTTTTAAAAAGCGTATTAAATTATTAAGCGTTTATAATGTATTTGGCCTATAATAGATGCTGAAACATCTGGGTACAGGAGTAAAAATTATCATAACAAAATCGTCTCAGCTTTAGTCCTAATGATTGTCAATGCAGACCATACCTTTCTCTCACTCTGCTGAATTACAGATGAAGTATAAATATGAGTATTTTGACTATATTGTATGAATGACATTAGAGGGATTTTAAGTGTAACGTATTTATAAAGCACATTTCACACAACAGCAGTTGAACAAAGTGCCGTACAATCAAAATAACACAAACCCATGTACAGCCATGGAAAATATTTAGAGACCACTCTTTAGTTTTAAACAAATCTGCCTTTTTAAATCCTGGTTTAATCCTGGTTCCGCTGGCAGAAGGATTCACTGAGCAGCAGGTTGCTTCAAGGCTCAAAATTTGTAAAGCAGCAGGAACTCTTATGACACCCCGTTCTAAATCCATAGGCATCAATATGGAGACAGGCCCCCCTTTGCAGCTATAACAGCTGCCACTCTTCTGAGAAAGCTTGTGGAGGGTGTCGGTGGGAATTTTGTGAGGGCAGGCACTGATGTTGGACGTTGCTCGTAATCTCTATTCTGATTCATCCCAAAGGTATTTGATGGCATTAAGAAAAATGACATCAGGTGCAGGCCACATCAGACTGTGCGGGCCAGTCAAACTCTTCCACACCAAACTCACTCAGCCGTGTCTTTATGGACCTTGCTTTGTGCACCGTGGCACAGTCATGCTGGAACAGAAAAGGACCCTGAACTGTTCCCACAAATTCAGATGCATTGAATTGCCTAAAATGTCTTGCTATGTTGAAGCATTAAGAGTTCCCCTCACTGGTACTCAGAAGCCTAGCCCAGCCCCTGACAAACAACTCCATACCATTATCCCTTCTCCACCAAACATTACAGTTGGCACAATGCAGTCAGACAGATAACATTCTCCTGACATCCACCAAATCCAGAATCTTCCATCAGACTGCCAGATAGAGAAGTGTGATTTATATCACTCCATCCAACTCTTTTTCTTTCATTCCTAAATGCTTCCACTTTGCAATAATACCGCTTACAATTGACTGTGGAATATCTAGCAGGAAAGACATTTCACAAACTGACTTATTGCAACGGTGGCATCCTATGACATTACTATGCTGGAATTCACTGTGCTCTTCGGAATGACCCATTCTTTCACAAATATTTGTGAACCTGACTGCATGGCTACGTGCTTGATTTTATACACCTGTGGCTATGTTGAAGCATTAAGAGTTCCCCTCACTGGTACTCAGAAGCCTAGCCCAGCCCCTGACAAACAAATGAATGAAAATACCTGAATTCAATGATTAAGTGGTGTCCAGATAGTGTGTTTGTGAGAAGTGGTGATGAGGTGGGTTCAAGGTGGTATTTTCCTGCTCAGTGAACGGAGCTTTTCTGTATCAGAAAACGCAAGTAGGGAGAAGCTCTTCGGAGAAGCTGTTACCGGTGCAAGACCTGGAAGCACGTAAGATTTTTTTCCCATTTATACTAATCATACTAATTCAGGCCTACCTGTCTGATTAACTACTGCAAAACTTCTTATCCATATTAAATATGATAACTGCATTTCCACCAAAAGCACTCTATCTATGGAATCCTTTTTGAAGAGCATGATGTTTCTTAAGACTGTCACTGCATGGTTATCCATGTTAGCGTTTCGTCACATGGCCATACTAGACTTCAACCAAGCATTTGAATAGCAACACCCACAAATGGGTCTGCTGAGGCATAGTGTCTTTGCGCTTTCTGTGTTGTCGCTACATACCCCGATATGGCCGTTTGAGTACAATATGTAAGATGCTGCCTGAAGAGATCCTTTGACGTTGTTTGTTTACTAGTGGCATAGCTGTTTTTCTCTGGGCTGTCAGTTCGTCCCGAAGTGTCTATTCACAGGCCGTAGATGTAGCACACGTCATAAGATACCTGCGGTTGAGCTTCGTTTGGTTTCCACCGCAAAGTTCAGCTCACGCTCCAATGAAAAACACAAAGACTGGGTTTAATATCTATAAGGCAAATTATGTCTGCAGTTTCACGAGCAGGATGATCCGCATGACTGTGCCCTTCCCACAGACCTGGATGAGATGGACAACGAGAGGAGGGAAATGAACGAGGCTGACATCGCAGCTCTGCACCATTTCTACTCCAAGCACCTGGAGTTCCCCGACCTTGTGGCGCTCACCCTGCTCTTCGCTCAGGTGCCCATCCAAGACCGTCTTTAGTTTTGGAGGCCATGTGTGCTACAGGCATGGTAGTTACATACACGACTTAAAAACCCTGGGTTAAACTGCTACTTAGGTTTGCTAAAGAGTGTAGCGGTTACGGGTCTGACAGGATGTGCCTTAAGGTTTTACGCCTCTTCGTTCTCCTGTCATACGACCAGTCATAAATACTCCCGTGAAAAGGACGCATTACTCAGTAAATATCATAACGACAGAAAATGCCGTAATGGAGATGTCTGTATCCAAGAGACACTGTGGTATATAAGTATTTGATGGGACAGCACATCTTCCTGATCTTCATATTTAATTAACACTTGATATTTTGAAGCAAAGGTTACAGAGTTAATTTGCCAAATTCTAGAAACAGCAAGAAATGGGATTCAGTAAAGGTGTCACCCTGCCCTACTGACACACTTTTGCACAGTACTGGTGCTGTGACGCTTGCTGTTTAGCATTGCTAACTTGGGTCCTGACTGTTCATATAACTTTTATTATTGGTGCCGTCTATATTAGTGACATTTCATTTGAGTTATTACTTTAGGGATGTTAGATGCCTTACGGGACACTTTGACCTGAAGTTTAGCACGTTATCTCAGGAATGTAACCGCAGACTTGCACCTAAGATTTGAGCACATCCAGGCCGTGGCCCCCTGGTGGCAGCTAAGTGGTAGTGTCGCTGCCTGGTTAGCGATCTCCTGCTGCACCAGCTGCTGGGGTCTCAGCTGCTGCCTTGCTTGTTTGAATTCTTCAGCTCCTTAAGCCTTATGCTGCATTCCATTAGAACTCAGAAGTTCCTAACAAGTTCCTAGTTGGAAACTTCAACTGAAACACCTCCTAAAGTTGGAGTTCTGACTCGGAAAGTCAGAGAAATCCCGACCTCAGAATTCAAAGAGGCTGCGCCTTTCATCAACAGACGTGAAAGCTGTAGTTATATCTGCAGTTATATACTGTTTATTAGCACTTATTAGCGTCTCAGTAAATCGGTCATACACACAGTGCTGTCCAACCACTATCTGGGGGCGTATTGGTACGGTGTTTGTATGTGCAAAATACTGGGTAATGTATTATCAACAACTGATATTGCTAGCAGTGATCCTAGCTAGAGCTGGTATTGCTAAATGGCTTTCCGAATAGTTTTACTCTAATGTGGTTAACTCAGAAGGTCACTGGTTCAAACCCAGCCTCAGCATGTCTGTGGGTCCTTGAGCAAGACCCTTAACCCCCAACTCCCTGGGCGCCGCTACGGTGGAGGTGCAAACCTCCACTGTAGGCCGCTACGCTTCATGGACAGCTTACGCTACAAAGAGCAAGTTGAGGGAGGCATGAAGACAGTTTCCCCACAGGGATCAATAAAAGTTTATCATTATTATTTATCACTGCTTTGCTAATAAAAGTCTGAAAAGCTCCTCTATAGGAGCAAGACACAAGAAAGACCCGATTATAAAGAAGCATGAAAACACTGAAAGTGATGTAGTTAGATGAGCAGCTGCTATGTGTCCTGATCCCCTTCCAGGATGTGTTCTTCATCAGACTGAACTTCATCCTCCTCCTCTGCAGGTTAACTGCAATGGCTTCACGGTTGAGGATGAGGAGCTGTCCCACTTGGGCTCTGCATTGTTCCCAGAGTAAGTGTAGGACCCTGAGGCAAACATGTGGTGTGAAAATCCTGGTGAATATTTTCAGAAGTTGATGTTGGACCTTAAAGCAGGTTCCCATACTTGAGTGCTAAATGGCAATTCTGTTAGCCAGATCATGACATAGACGGTACAGACCCCGCACTCATTGTCTTTCACTTGCTCTTTCTCTTTTGGTTCTTCCTCTCTTCTCCGGCTCTCTAGCGTTGCCCTGATGAACCACAGCTGTTGCCCCAATGCGATTGTTACCTACAACGGTACTGTTGCCATGGTGAGAGCTGTTGCAGAAATCCACCCAGGGGAGGAGGTGAGGCCTGAAGCCAGCTATCAGGGTTAGGCACTGGGGGGGTGGGGGGTGGTAGAGCTTCCTGTGGAGCTTGCAGAGCATTGCGGATATGGAGGGGCTAGCGAAACACTGTCATGGAGACCTGTATAGTGCATCACCTTAATTGCTTAATTGCACATGATTTCTGGAGGACAACAGCATTAATTAGCCATTGAATCCTTTGATATTTTTAAAATGCGGCCTCTGCTATTTGAGAGGCACTCATTATGTTCTAAACCATGAAGTATTAATCAGTATTAGCGCCAAAAGGGAACTATCAATGAAAACACATCTCTTAAACTTCAATTGGATTACAGACTTTTTCTATTATTATATGAATCCCCTTCTACATATTGAATAGAATGCAATATAATAGAATATTGATACTTTATCAATGTTTTTTGGATACAAGATATTGATTGGACTTCTGTTGAACAAACAATAATTTATTGCAGCTTTGCCTTGGCATTGGCAAACATCAGTCATTCTCCACCTGATTTTTTGCCATGTCTCATGTCTCTCTTCCTTTAGATTTTCACCAGCTACATTGACCTACTCTATCCAACAGAGGACAGGATTGGGAGACTGAGAGATGCGTACTACTTCACCTGCGACTGTAAAGAGTGCAGCACAAAATCCAAGGTACAGGTCTGCCTCCGGTGAAGAGGGATAAACATTACAGCAACATTACAGCAACACACAACAGCAGAATGAACCAGTGTAACCGAGTTTGATCCTTGTACTGTATAACATGGAAACTAATTTGAAAAATCATTCCCATTGCAGGAAAAGTTCCTCCGAATGATTCAGAAACTTTAAGTGTGCTTCTGATAAAATATCTGATAAAATATCTTTCTGCTACTATTAACTTTTTTGAATAATAATGATTGATAAGTCTCATATTTACCATCAGCAACCAATTTGTTTGTGTTTTCACGTTTCCTCTGATAGTTTTAATTGATTTAACGTTATCTAACAAATACATTCTAACAAGAAATCTGAGCTTTTCACAATAAAGAATAGCTTGTTTTTTTTTTCTGAATAAATAATATCTGTTTTGAAGCTGATTTTTGTACCACCTTCCTTAAAAACAATCCTCTTTTTAGGACAAAGCAAAAATGAAAATACGAAAACTGAGCACAAGTCCTGAGCCAGAGACGATCAGGGAAATGGTGAAATATGGCAGGAAAATCATCGAGGAGTTCAGGAAAGCAAAACATAGCAAAAATATCCTCATTTGCTCTGGTCTACGTTTCTAACTTCTACTCCTACAAAAACACTTACACTTCTGTTCCAGCCAGTCTTTGAAGTACCAGGGCCTTGCTGTTATTTTAGCACTATATACTACTTTTCAACTTATTGCATTGGTAAATAATTTTTTAAACAAAGATATGACATCATGATTAACATTAGAAATCTGAAATCACACTTAAAAAAAAAAAAAAAGCGCTATCCATATGCAAAAATGCTTGAGCCTTGACTCAATAGCACCCCCTAGTGAGCTGCTGGAGATGTGCGAGCTGAGTCTGGATAAAATGGGCTCGATATTCGACGACACCAATGTGTACGTGCTGCACATGATGTACCAGGCCATGGGGGTGTGCCTCTACATGGAGGACTGGGATGGGGCCTTGAGCTACGGGGAGAAGATCATCAAGCCATACAGGTTTAATACACTTTATGTACTTTATAATGGACATAGTAAGTTTAGCATGTGTAATGTAGAATGTGGATTTAATGTCTGGAGTTAGTAAGTAGTTTAGCCTTGTGGCTATGTAATGCTCACGTCATCCATTACATTTCCAGCGTACACTATCCGGCCTACTCCCTCAATGTGGCCTCCATGCACCTGAAGCTGGGAAGACTGTACTTAGGACTAGAGAAAAAGCCCATCGGAGTCAAACACTTGAAAAAGGTATATAAAAAAAAACAATTGTGATCAATATTCAGTTAAATTTAAATTGAAAGTAGAGTAGATTACCAGCACAGGTAATTAAAAGGCAAAATGGTTGTTTAAAGTGTAACTGAGCTGGAAGTCTCTGGAACAGATACCTATTCAGATAGTATTTGAAATACTAACAGAAGTACAATGAGATACTATAAAGGGGTGTCTGTGACTGTATGGCTGTATGGATGTTACTGAAGTGTCATGTAATTGCTTGACGGAAGTGTCACATGGGATTTACTCGGTTTGCCCGCCTTCCCATGCGGTGATTTCTGCCATCTGATTGGTTCTCCTCGATGAGCTCATCTGTCTTCCGCAGGCCATAGAAATCATGGAGGTGGTTTACGGGAAGGATCACCGTTACGTCGTTGACATAAGGAAGGACATCAAGTAGACGGCCGCCATCATCCACGTGACAGTGGCTTTTTCCAACCATCCGGCAAGCTTCAGTAGCGCCCGCTGCGTATTAAGGAGGATACTGGATTTGCTGGGTTTTACTATATTAAAGGGACCCTGTCTAAAATATAAAAATGTGTTTGATGTTATTATTGCTATGGATTTTGTTTTCACTGCTAGTTTTTGAACTATTGCTATAAAAGTCAATGTGCATTTTTTTTGGATAAGTACTTTTTCCAGTGTGAATGAAATTTCAATTTTTGGACACTGACTATTGTACCCTTAGTATTTGAAAGAGAAAGACATTTGTATACTTAAAGTCCACCTTATTGCTTGTCCAGTTTTTGGCCATTTTGAGCTGGGTGACATCCAGAGACGGTGCTATTTTTGTTACGAACAGCGGGATTCCAAACAGATAAGACCCATGTGCACTCGCCAGTGACTGTGCAGAACGGACAGCAGGGGGTGCTACAACAATTAGGATTTGGGAAAAAAAAAATTCACAGCTCACTGCTGGTGTCAAGAAATTAGGCAGGTGGACTTGGCACAATAACTGCCTGAAAGTACTTGAAGGAAAACATGAGTAATATTTCATGTGTTTTAGTTAACTCGGGTTTAACACCAGTCCATCACATGGTGTATGTTATCTGAGGTAATCATGGTATAACTTGCAGTAATTAGTGAAATCCTCTATTTCTTCTAGGGTTTCTGCTCTTTCTGAATGCAAATTCAGATGTACGCTGTTAGTTTTTTTTCCAAAGAGAAGGGGTTTGGGGTTATTTGTAAAAAGCAACCCTTTTTGTATACTAACGTTCTGAGATGCACTGCGGTTCAGTTTTAATGTGCATATGAATGTATCAGTTCAATGACGTAGCTATGACTTTGTATTTTATGGCAAAAAAAGAAGCTTTTGTAAAATAAAGGTTTTAAAATTTTAGGCACATGCTACCTTTAAACAAAAATCACCTTATGTCAATTTTAGATTTCCAGTGGTCAAAATCCATTTTAAAGGAGATGCTAAATAATTTTGAGACGGGCAGGTTTAGTGCCCTTTGATGGACTGGCATCCAATCCGGGGTGTAGCCCAACCATGTGCCCTGAGACAGCGGGGATAAGCTCCTTCACCCCCCCCCCCCCACAACCTTGGCCAAGGTTGGGACTTCATTTAATTGTTATAAATTTCTAATCTCTCTAACTGTTAACTTGGTTTGTTGTTGGATGCCAATGGTCTCAACAAAACAGACGACATGAAATGTTTAGCTCTAGCTACCGACGCACTATTTGAATACATCTCATCATCAATATCGTTTATGCATCCAGGTTGGAAAGAAACGAGTTTTAAGGAGCGATTTAACATTCATTGCTACACCTGTGTTGTTTATATGTGAGCCTCACGATGACAGTATTCATAACACAGTGGTTAATTTAGACATGATGCATTAGGAAGATGTGGACTGTCTGGCAGGGAACAAAAGCGTGAGCCAGCTGTGAGTCCCCAAGGACTGGGTTGAGAAACACTGACTTAATGGCTTAGAACTTAGCAACTCCATTGCAACTTGTAATTCAAGGGCACTTGTGAAGTACCACAGAAAACAAAGAATGTGAGCCGATTGATTTAGTTTCACAAATTATGTACAGGTTTCACGAGGGTCAGTGGTATTAGATAAAATACACAGTTTGCCCATGACTCATGAGAACAAGTTAAAATGCAGTTTCTAAGTGTTGTTGCTCAAAGCCATTGAAAGGTTTGCAGAAGTGTACTTTTTTCTGTGTTCCACAACACATATAAAGAATGAGTAACAGGCTCCGGCAAAGCAGGATGTCCCACAAGCAGCGAAATATTACTGCAAACCTCCACTGTAGGTCCGAATTGTTCGGAAGATAATGAAAAATATTTTTCCTTCTTAAAAATATGTATGGGCAATAGAGAGAGAGGAAATTGTTCTTTGGTTTTTCCCTGTTACTTGTAAATCTGACAACAGCTAATAAATTCTGCCATATTTAGGCTGTGTTGTCATCAATTACTTAAAATCACTGGACACTTCACAGTTCAATTAACCGATCAGTAAAGCTTGCATAGAATAGAATCTCAGCTGGAACCAGTGTACCCACACGTTAGAGTACACAGATGAGCAGGGTGTGATTTAAAGGGCGAGGCGCATGTTAGGTGGTTTAAGGTGATAAATGAGAAACGGAATCAATAATGCAAAAAACCAACATATACGGAAGGCACACACACATTTTTTGTGAAATAATGGCCGAGAATAATACAGCATGAAACAGAAAACCAATAAAGAAAATAATGCTTTATTGCCTAACGAGAGGGAATGGAAGCAACATCAAAAATTTTTAAAAAGATTTGACAGGCTTGAAAAGCATATACAAAATGTCTGTACAAAATGAAAGCCATTCGGATGTAGCTGTGGCCCAAAAGGTGCGGGAAGGACCAGAACCGTGGAATGCAGTGGAGAATACTGTCACGACGGAAGTGCAGACGCGTGTCTAAAAAGCGAAAGCTTACACTTTAGAATATAAAAGGCATGCATAGTTACTTTATGGTATCAAAAAATACCAAGTCAAAAGCATACATACAAATTGTTGCATTTCCCTAAAGTAATAAAGCACAAGGACAAGACTGTGACTAGTTATCACAATGCTTTACAAAAGGGGGAGTCAGATGAACCATATATGAATGGTACATCCCATAAACACTGTAGGCACTTAATATTTCCTGGAATCGGCCTCGATCCCTGCAGTTATCGGATGGCTGGCCGTGCGGTTCTATGCGATGTCCCACAAACACGTGGGAAAGGTGGCAGGGAGCCATCAGCGGAACGTCAGTGAGTAAAGGTATTTAAGCCATGCCTAAGGTACAGACATAGGCACAGTACTTGTGTCTGAGAAAGCTCTGGATTTTTGTTTTACATTGAGTAAAAGTTATAGCTTCAAACTTTCTTGCAGACGCTGATACTGATTACACAGTATGGTGTGAATACTGCAGTATCGATATAGATGGGTAATGATGAAAACAAACAAAATGGTGTCTATTTTTAACACCTTAAAAACTGGGTCTTTCAGATGATAGTTATCAGAATTTGCTCACAAACCCCTAAAGTTAAGTACACTTACTTGTGGATCCATAAAGTACTTCTCAGTAGATGCACTACACTTTATTTATTGCCATTCTCCCCCACATAACCACACGGAAATTGTGGAAAAACAATACTGCATAGAAAACAGAGATTAAAGGGCCAACACAGCATGGGAAAAAGAATAAAGGATATAAGTAAAGCATTATCAGTATCTGTAAAGAATATTTACATGGATGGAAATGGGCAATTTAAAGAAGAAAAAGATAAAAACAGGCAGAATCTGCTTTCTGGCAAATATGAAACATATTTTTTGTTGCTGCTAATTTAGAGAAACAGCATAAAAAGGAAAGAAAAAAAAATCAGATGACTAAATTTCCAAGAGAAATTTTAAATATGCAATGAATTTAAAATAGCTTAGGAGATTAAAGAAAATAAGTCACAGATGAACATGAAATGAAGATAAAAATGTAAATGACATACTTTGCAACTATGTCTAGAAGACGTTTTTCAGACATGCATCTGACGTAGTTATTGGCATAGATATAGGTTGTGCAGTTTTAAAAGTATATTTACTCAGCACAAATCAGGGTTCATTTCGGAAATGTCAACATTCAATTTACAGACAAACAGTACAAAGCAAAACAATAGGAGGATTTAATGTCAAGAAAAATAAATTAAAGTAATAAAATAGAATATAAAAAATTAAATATTGAAATGTCTTGACAATGTATTTTACAATTATCTGGCAAAGTACAGTTTCAGGAAAGCGCAGCACTAGAAAAACTGCAAAGTCAAAAACTGCTGAAATCCCTGATAGGATCAGGCTGCTCGTCACTTTTCATGGCCGAATCGAACCACACTGGTGGTTTTACATCCAAAATGCTTTATGACATGAACACAAAGAAAAAAACAATGAATGCCAACAAATTCCTAGCTGCATAAGAACAGATCCTTATTTGTTATTGTGTCTTTCCACGTCATTCTTTACTAACAGCCTATTAATATCAACAGTATTAAACGGTGTTATGGTTAATTTTTGCAGCACCTACAATCTGTGAAATTCTAAGCAGACATTTTAATATTAAAATATATACTGCTAAACTTTTTCCACACATTACTCAACTCGTCGTAAAATCTTACCTATTTTTTTTTTTTTAATTGAATAAACTATTTTATTTTTTTCCCAAAAAAGAAACACTCTGGTCCACACACAAGTAAAAAAAAAAACCAAAAAAAAACAACACGTACCCATATGAATATGACAGAAGGTATCTACTGAAAGAGGCAACAGACATTACACATCTTGTAGCATCCTGCATCAGGCCTAGAGAATAATGTTGAAAACAAAAAAAAAAATTAAATAAAATAAAAGTCAATAAAAGTAGGTGAGATACACAAGACTTTCTTTAAAAACTGTGATGAAGGTGTCTGTGGTGACGGCCCGCTTGCTGCATGCGGACTTTCACGGACCCACAGGTAGTTGTGGAAACACTCTCCCGCCTTTGACTCAGATGAGTCGCGAGTTCTTCAGAAACTGAATCAGAACCTGATACACAAACTTATACTGTGAGATGGTCTGGACCATGAGCATGCGCTGCTGCCGGAGCCGGCCCAGCATCCCTGGGATATCCACCTTCTGTGGGCGAGAAGTCGACAATATTATGTGGCCAGTGCTGCTTGTAGCCTGCGGTCTCATGTGGGACAGCAGGGGGCGCTGTGGGGTCTGATACGTGGTCATATTTGTAATGACAGTTTCAATGGACAGTTAATGAAAGGGTGTCTATATTTACCTGGTTATGTTCCACGCAGCTGATCATGAGCTCGGTGAGGATGACCACACCGGTACGGCCCACCCCGGCGCTGCAGTGCACCACGATGGGCGGGTTCAGGCTCCGCGACGTGTCCAGCATGCTGTTGGTGTGACGACGCACCGACTGGATCTCCTCCAGATATGCTGGGGGCGGCAGCGAGAGCAGACATGGTGTTGGTGAGTGGATACAGGATTAAAGGATTGTAACCTGTCCCCCCCCCCACCTCCCCGACACTACGGCACCCAATAGTGAGCAGAACAGGTAACAATAATATACTGTATTTCACCTAATTTCTAGCAAAGCTTACGGAAATAAGAAGCACAGAATATTAAACAATTAGGATTTAAAGATACTTCACTTGTTTGGGGACAGTTCTGCAGGTGGCCGTGACCAGAAGTTTACAGGTCCGAATTCAGTGTTCAGCAGAGTGCTGCCATCACTGGCCCCTTGAACAAGGCCCTAACCCCCACCCTGACTGCCTCCCACTCTCTGACCCTAACCTCACTCCCACCTGTGTATTTACTAGGGGTGTGGCGGTACACAAAAATCATGGTTCCGTACACACTTTGGTTTTGAAGTCACGGTTCGGTGCATTTTTTGGTGCAAGTGGGGGTAAAAAACAAAACAAACTGCTTCTTTTTTTGTCTCAAATAAAAAGTCTCAATACTCAATACTGTTGCAACCTACTAATATGGAATTTGAGACAATGTATTGTGAAAATGCACTATACAAATAAAATTGACTTAGAAGTAAATCAAAATAGTAATTCTCTGAAGTAAATAAAAATAACATAAATATCCATTAAGGTGCACATTTAGAAAATGAACTGCACCTGATTTCTGTATTCACATGAGCAGCTTTCAGCTTCATAGATTAGAACTGTGCAACACAAATATTGTCTCAAAAAATACACCACATAACAAAAGAAATATCCATTTAGCATTAAAAAAAAAAACCTGTAAAAAAACATATTTACATGAACAACTTCCAGCTTGCGTAGTGACCACGCTTCATCTGGCCCTTTCAAAACGCCGCTCGGGGGAAACACGGAAACACACAAAGGTTCCGCATTTGCTGCATTCGTCTGGTACGCATACATACCGAACCGAAAGACCCTTACTGAAAAATTTTGGTGCGATTACGAGTACTGTTACACTCCTAGTGGGTGTGTGCGTTTGTGTGGGATATTTCAAAAACTGTCTGCCAGCAGGGATGGGTACAGTATCACTATTCCATTATTATAAAGTGGGAGGGGTATTCTGGGTACTCTGCAGTTTCTAGACATCAGACCATGGGTGTGTCTGCAGTGCTGAAGAACTCACAGAGGAATCCCTGCACGTATTCAGGGCAGCCCTGTTCCGGCCAGTCCGTGTACTGCAGGTGCCAGACCGTCCTCTCCTGGCCTGACAGCAGGTGCTTGACCTTGAGGCCTGTGGTGGCGTAGCAGCCCGAATCTGTCCGGAACTTGGTCGTCACCTTGAACTTGCCGTGGGTGGCCGAGTTGTGCTTGGATCCCAGCTTAGGCCAATAGCGGTGGCTCTTGCAGCGACCTCCCTCCTGCCGGGACAGACAAGAAGCTGATTTATATATATATATATATATACACACACATATACATACAACTGCATTTCATTGAGCATGAGCAGACTCAAGAAAAAAGGGAATATATATGTACTGTATTTATTTGAGTATAACGCGCAAAATTTTATACCAAAAAAAAAATCAAAGTTTGGGTGCGCGTTATAAACGAGGGCTGGGGTGGCAGTGGCGGCCGGTCCATTGAGGGCGTACGCGAA
>JAABNY020000038.1:18943734-18966198 GCA_015164015.2 Brevimyrus niger
AATAAAGCATTTAATTGAATGAAATTGTTTTCCAAAAACACTGCTGTCCAGTCTTTTTCTTGCTCGTCTCTCTCTTTGGAGGCTGGAGGTCAGGGTACTGAAAATAGTTCCTTGAAAAAGTCTTACATACCTCCTCAGCTGTAACCATGGCGATGACATTAACACCCTGCTCCCAGACCATCTGCCAGAAGTCTTGGCATGTGTTCGGCAATGGCCCCTGGGTGGCGATATAGTGCCACTCCTCCCCGCTGATCATCACCTGATTGCAGGCAAGCAAGGTGAGTGTATGGGTACACACACACACACACACACACACACACACACACACACACACGTGCATGTACATGCAGGAAGAAATGATCCAAGCAAGGGGACAGGCACGGACATGACAGACGCAGACAAAACAACACAACCCAACATTAGTTTCTGCGTATTTCCATCAGCAAAAAACGATTACGCATGCTTGCTCATCTGCCTGGTATAAAGCCTGGTGTGTTGAAACGTGATGGGCACAGAGACGGTCTCTAGAAAACATCGAGTAAGCGTGATTACACCATGCCTGAGGAGCAGACTTTTAAGGTGGTGAAAATACCATATATATTATTTAAAACTTCACTGTATGATCAAAATAGCTTGTACACTGTTCTGGATTAGCAAGTGAATTCTTTTTAAAATCAAATAATCTTTCAATGATACGGTTGTATTACAAATATACAGGCATTACTACAGTATACAATGCACATATTAGCCAGAAGGGGGTACTATTGCTTTTTTGGAAATAAAATAATGCCCACACGACTCATGATTCTTTCACACATTTTCCACTTCATTATTCACAGCCATGTACACAGTCTATAATATTGTTTACTATGAGGTCATTCTGACCAGAATAACAGGCAAGGACTAAGGGTCCCCCAAACAGGTATAAACAGCTTTAGCACCCCGTGCTGTAGTTTAAATACGACGACTGCCATCCAATCACAACTATTCATTGTATTACATTATAATTACTTGTATTCCCCAAAAATGTTGCTTTCCTGACCCTATGCTTCTCACTGCGATGTTGAGTTTTATCTGTTTATTGGAAATCACGACAGAAGGTCAGTGGACCCTTTCTACACTAGTGACTCAGACACTCTGTCACTTTGAAATTCATTGCAGCTACGCTAATGTGCGAAACTCCTCAAACTAAAATGTCCCACGACAGCTAAGAACAGACATCAGCCTGAACAAACAATTTGTGTCAAAATGTGGAAATAAGAGGTTTACTTATGATCCTTGCTAATTTTCTGTGATTCAGCACTTTAAGGCCAGGAATGCAGTAAAGAGCAAACATTAGCATGCTTTGTTAAAGCAAACAGGCTGCATAAACTAATTATATAATTTAATGTCGGTATAAAAACTACAGCAATTCACTAAATAAAAGTCAACCAAACTCCAGTACAGAGTCTGCTGAAGCAAGCTGTCTTTTTTTATAAAAGTGCTAAGTTGGGAATTGCTATCACACCTTTCAGAAGGCTAATTCAGGCTAATTGTTTCCTCAGTGCCTAGCAGAGAATCAGACTCAGACAACTAATCCAAGTCCTGGGGCTGTCTAGGATCGAACAGAAAGGTGTACAGTGAAAGACACCGAACTGTGTAAATAGTGAGGAATGATGATGTTTGGTGATGCTGTCATCTACATCTATGGAACACAGTATGTTTCATGTAAATACCAACAAATTGGCATTGATTTAAAAGCAATTTCAATACTGTTAAAAGAAACACTTTGGTTTCATTTTAAGAATTTTTTTTTTCTTTATTACACAAAGCATTATGGGTACATGCTCTTTGGCCATGCCCACCCCACGGACCCACCTTGATGTGCGAGGCGTTGATATAGCCTGTGTTGTTCTCTTTGGTGGGTACTAGCTCCACTCGGTTCTCCTCGTAAGGGACCACATCCCGGAAACGGTTCCGCTCCACATTCTCTGGCAGCGTGGCTGTGGCGACTGCGCACTCCGCCTTCTTCTTGGGGATCTGCTCATACTCCGTGAAAACACGCTCCTCTTGGACCTTCCGTTCCAGGACCTTACACTTTGGTGAGCCGGGGAGAAGTGTGGGGAGCAAAATGGTATCTCAGGGTGAACAGATCACTTCAGGAGCGTCTCTTAAGACTCAAAACCCACAGTGGCATCAGTTAGTGCCAACAAGCCTGCCTACCTCAGTATCTTATATTTCAGGGGAAGTCCTATTTCATTCTACCAAAGGTTCAATGCTCTTAAATTTCTCATGAGCAAAAAAAACATGCCTAATTCTGTCCATGTGGACAGACACGCTTTTTATAAAATTAAATGTCAACCATAACAATATAATAATAGTAATAATATTAATAATAATAATAACACTAATAATAATAGCTGCTAGGAGGGAGACACTGCTGACTGGCGGGAAACACTGCCACAGAGGACTCTCCTTCAGGAACTAACCAAACTCAATCCTGCAGAGCTAGAAGCAGAGCCTGTCTAACAATGCAGCCTTTTGCAGTAGTTCTTGAAAAATAATAAATCTTTTAGTGCAGTGTTTCCTAACCCAGACCTCGGGGACCCAAAGATGGTCCATGTTTTTGCTTCCTCCCAGCTCCAGGATGCAAAAAGGTGGACAGTCTGTAGGTCCCCGAGAACCAGATTGGGAAACACCGTTTTAGTGAATTCCTCCTGCGATGCGAGACCCACCCCACACCCATTCCCTCTGGGTCCTTACCAACTCATCCGTGGATGATTTAGAGAGGTCCTCCGGCTGGTTCTCTGGTACTGGCATTCGGGCCACATAAAGCCCATTTAGAGCTGCCATCATGAGAGGCCTCTTCAAGGAGTCCGCCGACATCTTCTGCTTCTCCAGTGTCTTGAGGAGAGAGGACGGATCTGCTGTCATTGCCATGTCCAAAGAGCCAGGATTACCGCTGCGGTTTCGGAGTGAGGGATGCCCACTGGGGCTTGCCCCCGGGCAATGTGCATGGACGTTTCCCCGACAAGCAACGCCTTCCCCTCGCTCGTTAAAACCTGACCCTCACGTTCGCTCCCTGCAACCACAAACCCTGCCCTACTTACCAAGGGTGGCTTGGGATTAGAGGGACTAATCGGCTAATTTTAAGAGGCCTTTCCGCTGTCTGCCAGAAAACAGCATGGCTCACAGTTGAGTTGAATGAGGCGCGGATGAGCACGGTGACTGTGCCACTCAAGAATGCAAAAGGTATTGCGTGGTTCTCAAGAACTCCAGGCGGGATTTTCACTTCAGAAAGGCTGAGTGGCTTTTTAAAACAGGCTTCACTCCCCTTCGCTCTGACAGGCCATGGTGGGTATGAGTATTCCACTTCACGTAAAAAGGAATACCACCCTCTTTAACCAGAAGAGAAAGCTAAATTGGCTCAATTAGTATGATAATTAGTTCAATCGAGCGTATAAGCACTCCAGTAGAATGTAATTCCATGAATATAAATCCGCCGGGATGCCCAAAAATGTGAGATGAGAATTACAGGACAAAAACTGCAGATTTAAGAGACCTAATTACAGTTCTCACAAGATGAAAAGCTTCAGTTTTCATTTCACTGAAAGTACAATTAAAATTCCAAATGGATTACTATTAATAAAATTATTTTTTTTTGGAGTGGAACCAACGATTGTAATATATTCACAAGAACATATACTATTATTTGATCTGATTCCTAAACAAAAATGTAAACGGTATGAGACTGCAGACACCCCATATGATCAGCCCATGATGTCTCTCTTCTGTGCTTCATTCCACTCCACTGCCCCCTCCAAAACCAACGACTCCCATTCATGCTCAGAAATCCGAAACTCACAAACACGTAGCATAATCGGTAGCTTTAAAGGGAATTAGCGCTAATCGCATAAGACCTAAAACGTTACTGCATGCGCGGAATCCCGAGATTAATAACAATCGAGGAAGAATGTGGAAAATGTGGGGAGTAGCCCTTAAAGGAGGGCCACTCCGCTTATACGTCAGGGCCAACAACTCCTAAAGGTATCCCATGTGTTGGCAGATAACAGAATGAGGAAGAGAAGCATAGCTACAGAAGACGCGATGATAGAGGCCTACCCGTAGCCTAATTTCGCTCTCCACGATGCTATCTTCGAGGGAGAACATCTCAGACACCGGCCTCTCCTTGACTGGCTCTTTCCTGACTCGCTCCTTCACGCTGGTCAGGTCTGGTTCAGAGATGGACGGCCCCAGCACGGACCCGTTGAGGCCAGCCGGCTCGGTGCGTGTCAGCGTGCCGGACTGACTCTGGCTGTCCTCCTCCTCGTCCTCAGGCGCCGGCCCGCATTCGAGACCCCGCTCGGGCCGGATGACGTTGCTGCTCACGCTCTTCCGGGGCCCGGGATACTCAGGGGGCGGCTTATTGGGCATCTTGGCCAGGGCAGCCTGCAGCTGGGCGCCGATGTCCTCGTTGAGGGCCGGGATCTGGACATCCAGGTCGGGGGACTCTTCCTCTTCCTCCTCCTCCTCGTCCTCCTCGCTCTCGCTACTGTGGATCAGCATCGTGGCATTGGAAAGAGTCTTCTTGTGCTGGTAGGGGGCTGCCGCGGGGGCTTCGGCCGGTTTCTGAGCGGGCATTTCCGGGGGCTCCCTTAAGGTGTTCCTGCGGGGCAATGGTGCATTGAGGGTCTTCATGGCCATGGCTTCCATTCCTCGCACCATGCTGCTGATCACCTCCAGGCTGGGCCGCTTGCTGAGGGCCGAGTGGTGCTTGGAGGCCGTCAGCGGCTCGCTGACCTCCTGCAGGGACTGGTGCACCACCGCCGAGCTGTCCGGCTTGAACGTCTTCACCGACAGTTGCACTTTGCGAGTGACCAGCTCGGGGCTGCTGCCCCCCATGCACCGGTGCCGGTGGCTGGCCAGGTCAGGGGTGCTGGTGGCGGGCCGGAAACTGGGGTAGGGCGGCGGAGGCCGGGAGAGGTGGTTCTTCAGCATGTGGGTGGTGCTGTAGCCCTGAGTGCCCTGCTGCTTGGTGTTGGCCAACTCAGGGGTGCTAACCGTGTGGGAGATGGCGCTGCCCGGGGGATGGCAGGTAGCTGGGCCGCAACCGGGGCTGATGTGGGCAGAGGGTGCGGTCGGCCGGCTGTAGCTCACATGGGGGTTGTAGGGGCCATGATACTGGGTCCGCTCCCTCATCTCGGGTTGGCTATACACCAGGGCCTCCGGCTGGCGGTAGGCGAAGGCGTTGCTGATGTTGAGGTTGCGCAAGGATTGGCTGTGGCAGTCGGGGGGGACCATATGTCTCTTCCTCATGACGGCCTCATACTCCGGGGTGGGCCGGTAGGAGGGGGCGATGATGGCGCTGTGGCGGTGGCTGGGGATGTAGTCGGGCCGCATGACGTCGCTGCCCGGGATGCTGAGGTTGGAGGACATGGGGGAGGCCTGGATGAAGTTCTGCGAGTGGTTCAGCGAGTTCATGCTGGAGGTGCTGTACACGCTGCCGTTGGGCACCGAGCCGTTGCGGAAGAAGTCAGCCGTACAGCGGTCCAGGCTCGTCTCTGACTTGTAATACAGGTCGTCGTGGAAAATACTGTCTGTGGAGACAGAAGAGGGCGGGGGAAGTCACGCGGGACCCATAGCAGTTCGCTGTTCTCCGTTCAAGACTAAAATACATATTGCTGCTGTTATTTCTGCACTCATTTGCATTTGGAGACCAGGTTCTAATCAGCACTTTAAACTTTTTCATACTCAAATCTGTTTTATTTTATACCAATTCATATGTATATTTTTTTAAATTTATGTTCTAGGTTGTCAGTGAATGTATGTAGCAACACTGCCAAAACAAATTCCGAGCACATGGACGTGTACCTGGCCATTAAAGCGAATGTTGATTCTGATGTAATACTAGTGATGACCAAAATGAAGCTTCATGAACTATTCGCTGTATTTTCTGGACACACTAGATGGTGCTCTTGGTTTACTCTGCGACGTGCTTTGAGCCCTTTTTTGAACAGAGAGCACCATCTAGTGGGGTCAGAAAATACAGCGAACGGCTCATGAAGCTTCACTTGCCCATCGCTATGTAATGCTAACACGTTGATTTTTTTGTAGCTCACAAAAAAAAAAACAACAAATGATAGCATCCTCCGTGAAATGAAATGAAAAGCAAAATGAATAAAAGCCTTAGAGCTGTTACCCCTTTCGAAGACATGCAAGGCAGGACACCTAATACCATGATCCAAATTATGTTAAGTCAGTACATATTTATTGCAGCATGTCTGATATATCCGTGCGTATTTTATAATCATTTATCCAGAGCCGGAACACAGTGAGCTTATAGCCCATGCTGAGGATACCCTGCATGAGATGCAATGATCACTTCATAGGTAAATTTAGAGATAGAAATTAGTCAGTGTTTCCCAGCCCGATTCTCAGGGACCCCCAGACAGTCCATAATTGTGCAAAAATGTGGGCTGTCTGACAGGGAGCAAAAATGTGGGCTGTCTGACTAGGAGCTGGGAGGGAGCAAAAATGTTGGGCTGTCTGACAGGGATCTGGAAGGGAGCAAAATCTATCAAAAACATGGGCTATCTGGGGTTCCATGAAGGCTTGGATTGGGAAACACTGCTCTAAGTCCATGACTTCGGACTGCAGAAGGACACTGCAGTTCACAGAGGAAACCAGGAAGATCACTCTACATGCGCAGCAGAGGTGGGAATTACACCCCCACACCTGGTATGAGTGCATCAGGGACACTCTGACCCTGCTTTCTTCAAAGATCTATGTCGCTTTGCATAAAAGGATCACCTAAATCAGAATAAAGTGTTGATTACCACGCCACCCAGATGTGATACAGCTGTATGGATTTCTTTACATGCAGTACAAGGCAGGCATAAGGTGAGCCCAGACATACCTTGGGAACTCTGGGTGTCCTGAAATGGCTCACCATACTTGGAATGCATGGTCTGCAGGATACAGGAGCGAGGTCTTGGCTGGTGGGGAGCAGAAGTACAGAAAGGGTGACCGGTGACCGCCGAAGCCATGCGAGATACAGAGCTTGACGTGCAACACTACGCTCACTGAGGAGCTCCAGAAGGCTGACATTTCACAGGAGGTAGACTTTGGTGGATGGATGGGAGCTGCTTCACAAAGCAGGCGAGCACAAGAGGGGCCCAAACAAGGGAAGCACGCTACACATGGTGAAATGGGTTAAACACACACACACACACACACACACACACACACACACACACACACACAACTACAAGCTAGATTATGGAAAAACAAAGCCCCCCAGTACTTGGTACAGCTACTTACTATATAAATAACTTCATTTAGTATCATTGTTCAGAAAGTGGATGGAAAAAAGGAAGTCTGTGCCTCCATTGTAATCCCGGAAATCGAGTTCCTCAACACAAGGTCTGGCTGGGAGGAGGCCTCAGAGCACATAGAGTGTATGATTCATGCTCATAGACCTATGAATAACCTCGACCAGCCCCTACCACCCGCAATTCAATGGGTTTTGTTTCTTTTCATAGATATAAATGGCATTTTTTGTTCAAAGTCCCATACAGTCCTACAATCTGAAATATGGCCCCATATCTGCTTGAAAAGAAACTGGAGCCCCGGCCCTTTTCACGATGCCGGTGTGAGTATGGAGCCTAAGTCGAAGCTGAGGACCCAGCATGGACTATCTGGTAGGAGGGGTCAGTGGGAGGTAGGAAAAGCATATTTTGGGGAGGGTGAGTGACGGGACCTACCAGAGAGGAGCCGGCCCATGTCGGGCGCCGCCGAATGGGCACCGGGGAACGAGCGGGCCTGCAGAGACACACAGCAGCGAGCTTAATGACAGGCAGCCCGCGCTGGGCAGCGGAGAGAAACGCCTTAAAAACTAACTCACTCTGTGCAGATTTTGTTCTGCTTGTAGAATTTATGTCTGGCAGTGAACAGCCTTGAAATGTACTTGGCCATTTCCATGTCTTCCTGAAGGACGGAGGGACAAAAAAAAAACAAAAAACCAGCAGTTAATCTAGTTGTTTAAGAAAACCTTATGAACTTAAATCCTGCAGTTCAGTTTCATGAAATATAACATTCAGAAATGTTCTAATCACAAAAGACTCGAGGGGGGGGGGGGGGAAGACTGTGTGAACAATTAGCTTTTCCCAGATCCTCTTTCCATAGTATGATCAGTGGAAGATCAACAGCACATGTTTTCATCTGTCATTCCCTGCATTATCCAGCGAGGTAACCTTGGCTTCAGAGGTAGCTTTGGTCTCTGAAGACACAACACTCACTGTGTGGAACATGATGGTGTCATCTCTGCTGGTTATCTCCACGGTGATGGCGGACTTGTTGTGCGCAATGTTGCCGATGTCCTTCCATCTGCCGTTCAGAGAGGGCGCTATCTTGGTTAATCACCGTTTCATATAGGGACATCACTCACCCCCCCCCACCACCACTATTCCCACCCCCATCTTGACGTGGGACACGCGGGATTCGGAGGCCCAGCCCCCACCTGTGCAGCATAATCGATCTTCCGTTCCTGTGCTTGACGAAGACCCCAATGAAGGACACGCCGATGTAAATGTCATTGGTGTAGTTGTCCTGTGGAAAGAAAGGGCAGGCGGAAGGAAGTGAGGAACGGGGGGTTGGAGGGCGGGGGCCGGTCGCACACAAGGCGTCGCATCCTGGCGACGAACAGTGGGCAGATGTATACCTTGGCAGCGAAACTTTCCTGGCCAAACCCATCCAGCTTCTCCACTTCTTTAATGTACAGCAGCTCTGCTTCAGCAGGCTGCATTCCACTGGGGAGAGACACACACACACACACACACACACACACACACACACACACAACAGGAAGGCATTAACAGTCAGAATGACCTCATCCTGCCTGACATCCAATTGGGTCGGGGAACCAGTGACCCCAGAAAACCCAGCGATCCCAGATTTGGACGACTACAGCACTATAACGTGGTTAGACGGACAACCGAGTCTTAAATAAACGTCACAGACTACATTATTTATGACGTCAACCCCAAGGGCCCAGTGTTTCTCGGAAACACCCCGAGTTCCTGCTAGGTGGGAAAGCAGGAGAGGAATCCGTTAAGACCTACCAATGACTCTTGTGTTCCTCTGCGACTTTCTGTGTCCACTCTTCCAGCACCTCCTCCACGTGAGGCCAATTCTGTAGATCATGGAAATAAAACACAATGAGCAGACGAATTGCCTTGGCTACCCCAAGCTTACTGCAAACCGCACTGGAATGTAAATGGTCTTTGAAGGAGTGTGTGGAGCATAAACAATAGTCATTATGTGATTTCTGATTCTAGCAGGCCTGCACAGCACCACGCAAAATATGCACATTCATTATATTGCATGAAGACATAGATAAATACTACAAACTACAATTACCAGACCAGCCTCAAAATGACGCAGCAATGATAGCAACTAAAAGCGCATAAACGATTCCAAGAAATTCTAGAACATGACCCGTTGCCTCTCATGTACCTTCAACTCCCAGTAACTTAGAGATGCACTTTGAAAACTTCACACAGAAAGGTTTCTGAAAGGTCCAACCCTTGCTTACTGCACGGAAGACCACAGGATGCTGGCCATCAGTAACTCCTCGAAAGAATAAATCAAAGCTTTTGCCTACAGTCCTTATAACCCCTGGAAAACCCCGCTGGGTCAATGAAAAGGAAACTTCCATCAGCCTGAACATTTAACCGACTGAGTCAGACTAGCATAACCTAGCTAATCATATAGGATAAAGGAGGAAGATGGATAGACAGTTCCATTAAACTGACCCTCTCTGATAGTGTCATGAAGGTATGCATCAGCTCTGTAGGAATTAGTTTCCCCACCCAGAGGTCTTGCATACCTGAGACAGCTTGGGTTAAACTGTCACCAAGTTCCAGGTACTCCTCAGCATGCCCACAGACACCTGTCCACCTTTATTACAACCCTCCCTGCCTCAACTTTCTACATTCCTTGCCCACTAACCCATCATCAAACGACAGAACAGTTTGTTGTTCCCGGAGGTGAATGAAAACAGAAGACTTACAGAACGGTGAAACTTTGGACACTTCAGGACTGAACTCAAAAGAATGCCTGTAGTATATTGTACAGCTGGACGATGTTCAATATTAATACAAACGTCACTTGCTATGCACATACAATTCTTACATCGCTAGTCAGCTATATTAAAATAAGCCAAGCAAATGTTGTCATTTTAATTATTATTCCTTTTAAGGATTCTTATACGTTTAAAAATAAGTTTACCTCCACTGCTTTTGCATGAACGCTGCATACGTTCCCAATCGTAATCATTTTCATCCTTGTGGTTTATATCGCTCAAAGACAGGTTTGTGAGAAATTTAAACTCCTTTTTTGTTTTATTAATATGCCAATACTTATTACAACTAAATCACACGGCTAGGACAGTGTGCTATATGCTATATTACAAAAATACTTTTTAATTTCTTGTCATGCCATGTTATTGTTGTATATGGTCTTACGACCAAATCACATTTTTTCAAGGTGGCTTTTGTATTGTGTTGCAGTGGCGGGCTATTCGTATAACTAATCTACAAATAAACTGTTTCGAGTCCCACTCCAAAGTACCCCAGGTGGTTTGGCACTTTTGGTACTGGAACTTTCGGCACTGGTATTCAACCGGAAGTCAATGGAACAGCGAAAGTACCAAATGTACCATACTTGGTGTGGGGGAAAAGTGCTCCTCATCGGAGAGCCAGGTGTGAACGCTTTTAGCAAATGCCATAGCTCACCACTGGGAACAGCACATATTCCCTGAGGAAGTCCTGGCTCTGGAACTGGGTATAGTCTCCGAAGTCAGCTGCATAAGGGAAAACAGACACCATGAGACTCTGGGTGTTTTCCACGATAATACAGGAGCGAATGGCACGTGAGTACAAACTGACATCAAACAGCTGCACATGGCAAAGATAGCGAGAACTGGAATTCACATTGTTCCCTAAATGGAGAGACCTTCAACATTAACACAGTTAATACTTGCAGATATTATCAGGGATTAACATAACCGGCACACAAGTACGCATTCACCTCAAAAGCCATATGTGTGGCAATCGATTGCTTTAACAGCGTGAAAGCGTATGTATTTTCTGTGCATTTGCTCCAATATGACAAAAATAATGGAGGCTAAAATATACGGCCATTTCTTGTCATATCGGCGCAAATGCACATAAAATACATATGTGTTTGCGCTGTTATATTTACTGCCACACGTATCGCTTTTAAAAGGTGAATTCGTACTTGCGTGCCAGTTATGTCAATTCCCGGATATAATAAAATATTATTGCATATTACAAACTATTCCTACTTTACAAAACTTAACACTGATGGTTTATGGTCTTTATGCAGACAATATTAAACAATGAGCTAAGGTTTCAGTTTATGTGAATTTTTTAACGTAACAAAGCGTCCCCAAATCCCTCAATTCAAACATCTGAAAATGGAACTTAGGTCATAGATCAGATTTTAAAATGTTTCTTATATTTGAAAGTAAGGTTGTGATGTTTTACTGGGGTCACATTTCTAAATGCAGCCATGAGCGGCAGCGATGCGGAAGCTGAGACCCGGTGCCTCACCCTGCACTGCCAGACCAGCCAGCCGGACCCCCTGCTCCACAGTGCACTGCAGCCGGCCGTCCAGCACCTCCTTCTTCACCTGGAGGTAATACTGATACCTGGGTGGAGAAATCGAACGCATGAATCTGACTGCTGGGACTTATGGCACGCTTCAGGGAACAGATATTAACGCTTTCTGGTGCTTTGTGGACAAGTTCAGCAAGAGGGATCACCTTGGTGCTATTACTTTACATACTTTACATGTGAGGGTTTGCAAAGATCACACTGGAAGACCAAATTGTCCCCAAAGTGTAGTAAAACCTGAAATTTCCCAACTTTTGGGGACATCTTTTGAGGTCCGCATTTGTATAACCTCAATTTTATAAAAACCTGTGAATGCAATAAAAAAAAAAAGTAAAAATGCCAAAAGTCTTGCATTTGGGTTAGTTACTTGTGGTTAAGGGGGGATGAGTAGGGGTAAAGGGTGTCGTGACTGGGATTAGGGTTTTTCCCCATAGAAATGAATGGGAGGTCCCCATTTAGATAGGAAGACCAACACACACACACCCTATCTAGCATTGTTAGCTTTTTGGCCCTGCTCGGTGAAATTTGCGATCAGAGCGCGCTTTGGATAAACACAATTATAACGGGGGTTAATTCTGAGAGACACCCAAAAGTGGTTCAACCAAAATAGGCAGTATTTACAGCTACACTGGCTAATGCTCCTGTGATCCTGAGATACCTGCACTTCATGTTTTCTTCCAGGAAAGTCATCATGATGGGAGAAGAGAAGAAAAAATGTTCTAGGGGCTGTCAGAAGCCTGGGGGCCAGAATATACAAACGCTGGACATGAAACAGCCTTTGCTGGAAGATCTGCACATTCTGGAGATTCTGCCAGGTCTGTGGGCCAGAACTCCTCAGCACAGGAATGACCATCTGCGAAAAAAAACTCTGCCTACATAATGGCGGAGCTTATAAAAGTCTTTATCATCATCTTCAGGTACATAATGCACAGATCACATAATGAGACGGAGTTTGAAACTTGTTGGCCGCAGAACAAGAAGCGGTAAGAGTTGGAATGCAAATACCGTGGGCGTCTAAACATGACATAAGAAAACGCACGGCCCTTGAATTTAAAACAATAATTCTGTCCCGTCTGAAGCATGCAATCTAAAACACACATGAGTTAATGATATATTACTCAGAGCCCATATCCTTATGACACCGCAATGGAAAAGCGTTATCTGTGGAACAGGTTTGGGCGGGGGCGGGGGGGGGGCGGCATAATGGATGTCGACGGGCGAAGCTTTCGATCAAAGAGGATGTGGATTCATACCTCAGCTGGAGTGCAGCTGTCGCAACACTGAACAAATAAACAGAGAAGAGCCCGGTTGAACCCAGCCCCTGCAGATTACGCATGCAGTGTAGCACTAATGTTAATGTTAAAGCCCTGGGAAATATTTTCAACAAAAACTGTTTGTTTTACAAGATGAAACTGCCCATTGCTCTCAGGTGGTACAAACATATCTGCAACGATAAACATTATTGTTCAGGATAATTCTTGTTTCACTTCAGGCGAACACAATGGACACTATATAACATTCTGATAACGTGAAAACTTTTCCTCTTTCTGTTGCTGTCTTTTTGTACTTCTTAAATCCTCCAGCTCCTTTGAGGAGGCTACACCCTCGCCCCGACGATCGCAACTCCTCCGGGGGGGTTACACCCTCACCCTGACAACTCCTCTGAAGGAAGGTATACTTCTTAAGGTCAATCCATACTTCACTTATCCTCACACACTTTTGGTTGCAGAAGAGGGGACGCGACATAAATTTCGTGACGAAGGAGTAGCTGCGGATGACTGAGGTCGAGGCACGTGAAGCCCAGATTTTTTCTCTGTAGCGGAAACCATGGGCATCCATGTGCATTGACCATGCATGTGCAAGATAATTGATTAGGTATTTCCAGTAGGTGGCAGCACCGAATCTCACAGAGCAGCAGTCGACTACAAAAGAGTAGAGAAAATACATGTTGTTGCTGCTGTTGTACTTGGTGAGCAGCTAAAATACTGTGGTGTGCCTTATTCCCATACTACTACCCAAGCCATGACTAGTAACTTTAACATTGTTCATAAAAGTTTACCCATTTCACTACACTGCTCATATTTGTGTTTGTTGCAATGCATCTGCCCTCTCCTGGTCTGGTGGAGTATCACTGCTCTACGCATGCACTGAAGGGTAGTGCCCCGGCCTGCTTGAAGGTGCTTGGACATAGTTAGGTGCCCTCAGGGTTGGTGCGCATCCAGTGGGATGGCTGTGCCTGAGCATGGAACACGAACATGACATCAACGATGATACTGAGGCACGCGTGTGCACATGTACACCGTACGTGAACTGGACCTGAAAGGAGTGGACCGGGGTCTTGCACCCTCCGCAGTAGGCTGCATCGGTCGGATAGCGACACACATTTAACAAACCTGGCGGCAAAAGGGATCATTTTGGTCTACTGCAGAGGTGGAGTGTTTGTTGTAAATTTCAGCTGACAATAGCATCTGGGAACAACTGGATGCAGCACGCAAAATCTAAGATATTTGGTAAAATACGGGTCTCCTCTGAAGGCGGCTATACCCTTACTCCGACAGTCCTGGAGGCCGCACTCTTACTCTGCAGCCCGGACGACTCAGGAGGCTATAATCTTACCCTGCCCACTTTTAGAAAGCTGTTATTACCTTCTGAAGAAGCTGTTTTGAGGAGCAATCGCACTGCGTTGGTAACCCTTTAATTACTGAACCAGAGTGAATACCACTGCTGGTTATAAAAAAATACAGGACGCAGTAAGAGTCAGCTGGAGTGAAGAGGAGGGGTCACATGCATGCAGCAACATCCAATCAGCTTCTACCAAGTCATCCCCCATTCTTATGCATGGTTTGATTACTTGGGGATAAACTCAGACAAACAAAATTTGTTTATGCCACTATACCAGATTAAGAAAAGACAAGAATGTCTTCCGTAACATTTCTAAACCCCGATCCCTAATTTAAACACAATATAAATCTCACATTAAAACATTGTGGCTTCCTTGACCCACAGTCTGCCAAGGCCCAGATAACATGCAAGGCTCGGCGTTTCTGTCCTGCTCGCCTCCGAAACCGTTCAAGTCAACTTCATCTGTACCTCCTTAGCCATAGGTATTAGATGAATAAATGTGCAAATCTCTCAACGGGGCTCTTCTCCATTCAGAAGTAGTGCTTAAAACAAGCAAAGAACAAACTTCCTGCCGCTGGCTCTGGGTGGCACAGTGGCCATGCGTGTATTTAAGCACTAACATCTGCCACAAACCCAGAACAACTCTGCAGATGACTGCGATTCCTGCACGCTTTTTTTTCCCTTTGAGATACCCTGAAGGACACCAGTGTTTTAGAGGTGTAACACTTCGTAAAACTTCTTTCGACGTTTGCTAGAAAGAAAGACTGAAGCTAGGGCAAGCTAACAATAAGCAAGTGGCTAACGTGGCTGGGATTTGTGTGCCATAGCATAGCTTATCATTTTATCCCACGCAGAAAACAAAGGCCTGGCTCTCCTCCTCTGCACTACGATCAGAACAAAAGACGAGTCAGAATGGCACATTTTATACATTTTTGTACTAGAATTTCTTTCAAGATGAAAATAAACGGAGTGAATCCAAAGTACATCAAAAAAAGGACAAGGAAAATGACTTGCAGGTATGGATAAATTCAATGCAACATCTTTCACCATGACATTAAATTTAATCTTTATGGATTAAACTGAATAAATTGCTCCACCACTATACAGCAAGTTTGGACAAATTGGGAAATAACAATGACAGCAACAACTTGAGAACCTTTGACCTTGTTTCATCTTCATATTAATCAATTGACTGAGACAAAGCATGAAAATGTTATCGAAGATTTATTACATAACACCTCGCAAAAGTCCTGCTCTCTACAGGAATGGGCAAAGCTCCAATTTGGGATGATAAATCAGCGATGGTATTTCCTGAAGAATTTCACAACCTTCCTGCTGGATTTCCGTAGGCAGGTATAAAATTAATTTCTAACTCAAAAAAGGCACTGAAAGTATATATTCTTTTCAGAAATCTGAATATTAAAAACTGTATACTGTAAATGGCTTAATTTGCATTTACTGGGACAGCAAAACTGGGACCAGCATAACCAAGCCAAGCATTTTGCGGTGTTAAACTTTGTGGCTTTTGTTCGCTAACCTCTCCTGCAGGAACTTGTCTACTGGTTCACGTGATAAAAGGTTGCATTTCAGTGAGTCAGTGAGCTTTTTCTCCCCCCCTGTATGAGGGGCTGTTAAAATCGGGTAGAATCCAGTGTGAAACCACAGCACAACTGTGGTGGGAGGACTGCGAGATCTCGAGGGATGGATGGATGGATGGATGGAGGGAGAAAGGGAAGCATGCTTTGTTTTTCTCTTTCCAAATATCAAACAGCACACATAGGTACATCAGAGCAATCAGCTGTCTCAAGGAATTTCCAGGGTTTGTGAGTGCTAAGAGCCTTGAGGCCACTGGGGAACAGGAGAAATTCAGGGTTTTGACCTCCCTTTGATCTCTCCATTCTGGCATCAGCAGATATTTCTTTCCACTGAGGTACCCTTTCAGTGCCAAGTATCAACGGGCAAACTCCAGACAGGCTACCTGTCAAAACCTAAGCAGCAGGCTTCCAGTTCTGAGATTTCATGTGCATTAACTCGCCCCAGGAAGTGCCTCACAGGAAGCACACCAGAGAACTCTTTTCGACTCGTGTGTGATGTTAACAGGTATTGAACAGGCCCAATATCAGAACAAATGGCTCTACAATTAGAGCACTGGCATTGTAAATAATACCCGATCCTTGATACTACAGAACCCACACACTCCCTCTCACACCCCTTCTCTCCAAGCCTTTAAGGTTTAGATGCAGCAGTCCAAAGGCACGAGAGAACCTTCAACGGAGGCTCTTCCTTCTACAGTCCGGAACCACGCCAATGTTCCCGCTAAAAACCGGGCAGCACTGGGATCCCATACAATAGTCCGATATCTTTCACAGAGTCCCCAGAAATCTCTGCCCATCCCTGTTATGCTGGTGATGGATACGAACACACGCCCCCAAGCCTCCTCACGTCTCCTCTACGGTCGACCGGTTGCATCTTGCTGAGAGGCGGAGAGGATAGATTTTACTACCGAGTGCAATTTCACGTCAGTCGGCGGGAAACATTTGCCCCTGGGCCAGGCTGTGCAACACAAGGAGATCTGACCTCAGTGCACCGCATATAGAGAATTCAGCCCTTAGAAAAATGCAGGGGGACATTTCTAAGGAGTGGAACCTGATTTACTGAAACAGACCTTCAAAAAACTGCTATAAGCCATGTTACCAAAACTATGGGTAACTTGAGACACTCGAGTGTTTAAGTTTAGTACGGTTCTTGATCATGAGTCGCTTTAATGATTCGGTGATCAAAGCAGGAACACTGACCCTAAATAAACCAGTATAGCAATAAGACATACTTCCTGAGTAAGACTTCCTGTGCCTCTTAGGCACCGCTGACCATCAGATCATGGTTAATGTTCCTTAAATGGTTTGCTGGTTACACTCAGTGACATCATGATTTAGGTTTTCAATGACTGTGTATTTAAGGAAAAGACGAAAAGAAACTTGTATGGTCCCGAAGCAGATTAAACTAATTAAACAAACTGCTTAACATGGATGATATAACACAAAAGATTTACTACTTGTGGTTTCTGACATTAAATATCTCTGGAGCGTGATGGGCAAGTTGGGCACAGATACCATATTTTTTTTTGTGTGGGTGTGTGTGGGGGGGTGATAATTATCACCCCTGAACACTATCAGCAGTGAAGAAGAAAGTACTGCCATGGTCTGATTCAAGCTTCTGTTGACCTCTTAACCTCCTGAGACCCCACCCATTCATTTATGTCCATTGCAGTGGACATTTTGTTTTTGCATCTCTCTTTTCACTGGTGTAAGGAAACATACTTATTCCTGTTGTACATTAAAGAGGACATGCTGTGAAATTAAAAAAAATCTAAATTGCAGGACGTCTTATTTCTTCAAAAACAAATATCCGACAATTGAAGGGCATTTTTTTCCCCTTGGGGTCTCAGGAGGTTAATAGTGTTCCCCAACCCAGTCCTCGGGGGAACCCTGGGCTGTTCATGTTTTTGCTCCCTCCCAGCCAATCAGGAACACCGAATACCTCAGCTGGGAGTTGAGAGGAAGCAAAAACATGGACTGTCTGGGGTTCCCCGAGGACCGGGTTGGGAAACACTGCCTTGATGAGACTGAGAAGATGAAGCCGTCCAAACACAGCCTGTGACGAAGGCCGGCCGAAGCCGGCTGCTCGCCGCCGCCCCGCGTACCTCGTCACCTCCTGCTCCAGGCGGGAGACGTTTGGCACGTAGAACATCACGCCGAAGAACAGCAGCGGCTCGTTGCCGTACTTGTCCAGCTGCTTCTTCAGGGGCTTCTCCAGTTCCACCCATCGCTGGAGCTGGGACTTGCCGTGGAACCACAGGCCGAAGTAGTGAGTCTGGAGAGACCCCAAAGACACACATACACACATCAGACAAAGGCCTGCGCCCCCCCCCCAGTTCCCTCTCCACTTCTTAATCACCTAAAAAGGAAGCTTGCAGGCAACTATGGAAAACACCAGTGAAACACAGAAAATAAAGTCATAAAACATTCATGGTGAAGGATTCTTCTCCTTGACCTTTAAGCTCAAATGCACATGGGCCACGTTTCCCGATCGACGCTGTACTCCTTTTCGGCGTTCACCACAATTTGTATCTTATCTTCGTACAAACTAGAGATAAGACTCTTCTTCGGGCTGCGGAAACCTGGGTGGGGGCCTGGGGGGGGGGGGGGGGCGTGTTTGGTATCAGAGGAGGGAGCACCAGCCAGAGCATTCCGAATGCCAGGGCGCCCCCCCCCCCGCAGTCATCTGACTTTTTGGCAGCGTACTTAGGGGCCGTTGCCAAGTGTCATCAGAGTAGCAAATATCACTGCAGTGGTCAAGTCCAAGCCAGGAGGCGACTGACGTGAAAGGCCGGGGTGGACCAGTTGGCATTTATAAGGAGAAATAAACAAATTCCTCATCTCCTCAAGAGATTTTTAACGACGGATCACACTGTACTGTAGTCTGGGATAACCTGCTACATGGCTTCAGCTAACATGCCTCACTTAAAAATTAAAACGCATCTCTCCAAATACTGTGCAAATACTGGACACATTTGTGAGGCTTAAGCAATACACATTTTATCCAGAACACCACCCATCAGCTTAAAATAGCATTACAATGAATGAATAAACAGCCAGCAATTAAGCTCTAGATTCTCTCGCCTGTTTTTTTGTGGTAAAAGGGACAGAAACCAAGAGGAATTAAAGGCAGTTAAAATGAGGACTACGGTCACTTTATGGTAACGGTTTCAAAAACAGTTCCATTAACAATTTTTCCACTCCATTCTGAAATTTGGACACAGGCTAATCATTCATTCTCTGCGGTTTCCAAGGAAATGTACGCGTACGTTTCCCTTTGAAGCGCGGCGATGAAGGCCATGCACTCTGTAGCCGCCTGTCACATCACAGCTTGTCGCCATAAACACCGACGGCCTTCCAGTTCAGCTAAACTTCTCACCCAAGTGGGAAAAACCCTGAGCGCCTCCACATGACCTGCGACTTCTCGGCCGAAATGCCCACGCCTTCCAGCCCCACTCGCCTGCACCAACGCCCACCAGCCCCCGCTAGCCTCCGCTAACGTCTGCTAGCATTTGCCAACACTTGACAGTTCCACCTAGCCGCCGCTAAAGCGGGGCACAGGTGAACCGCCTCAGGTACGGCGAATTAAATATAACTTTGTTTTCTACCCGCTTTTGGGCACAGCTCCTGGCAGCCCTCGGGTACAATCAGCTCAGAAAAATCCACGACCGTGACGCAAGGCCGTTGCTCCAAATCTAGCAACGGGCTGAGTCACTTCACCACAGGCATGAGAGACATGAGGAGTATGGATCTCACCAGCCTGGGCTTCCAGGTACCGCTGCTGACAAACTACAAAACTGAGATGGTTTTCCACCACAGACTGTAAAACACTCACTAGAGTGAGGCATACTTTGACAACAGCGATTACATGCAGCGCTTTTTTTAAAAAATAAACACCCCCTCCCCCAAAAAAAAAAAAAACTTAACAGCAGGAACAGAAGCCGCTGCCTTTCCTGCTTAAAGGCCTCGCTCACAGAAGGGCTGGGTAAATCACACAGGCCAGACAGGGCCCATTAGCGAGAACTGCCACTGCTACTTAAACAGAAAGGGGATGATTCAGTCCTGCATCTCTACCCCAAATGCCACAGCAGCACTGAGCTGGCCGGCTGTTTGCAATTTCTTGAAAAAGAAGACCGCGCCTAATTCAAGTCATAAAAATAAAAGTATTGGGGGGGGATGAACACAATATTTGGGCAAACAAAATAAGATAAGCAACATATTGTCTAAAGAGGTAGAGAAATTACAGGGGATGGCGAGTAATACATATATTGCTCAAACCCGTAATACGAATGACCCAGTGACCAGACAATAAACCCGGATCTGTGTGGAATTTCTGGCTCCAGACGGAACAGCGACTATTACACAGTGCTGCCCAGGCCGGCTGTTTATCTCACGGCAGCCCCGACGACCCTGCATATCAGGGCGCTGCTACATTTCACAACACAGTCCTACAGCCTTCACCGAAGTAACGACCAGGTCACATGGCACCTCTGGCTGGGGGAGGGGGGGTCCATAGCACCCGAAACTCCCCATGCATTTTCCTGATAAAAATAAACCTCTTGTTTTGAGTGGTTCTTTGACTACTCCCTCTTATTCACCACTGGAAGAGTTTAAGTGAAAATAGTCACAAGCATAACAAGCCTATATGTATTCATTAGCTCAAACGAATTACATCGCATCGTACCCAATATACTGGTGATACACAAAATTCTGTGATCATCAAATTCTGTGACTCTAGAGATGCTGCAGGAATGAATGTGAGGTTCCTGCTCACATGCAGTCGTGCACGAGTCCTCTATTCATTTTATGCAACACGATTACTTTTCATCTTTCAGGGCATCGGCATTTGCATTTATCAGCATTTGTGCTTTTCATTTCGTGACCTAAATCGTATTTTTCCTGTTGTCTCGGGAGTTTCGGAGGGGCGGAACTGCATGCCGTTACAAAATCGACATTCACAAAATATACAGGAGGCTACAAGAGTGGGGATTTCTGAGCTCCGGCGCGTGTAGCCAGTGCGGAATTCTTTGGCTTTCACATCTCTTCTGGTCTCCTTTGGGAAGCGGGCCGAAGCCTGGGGTCAGAGCGCAGGGTCTGCAGCTGACACTAATAAGCGTGTTAATGTTGCCATGACAATGCCTTTAAAGTGAATTTCCTAAAAGAGGTAAAATAACATCATAAATTTTATGTATTGTTTAAAGGACTTTGTGGTGTTGCCTACATTATTTTTAAGTTTTTAAAGTATTTGCATAAGAATGAGCTATTAAGTCAGATGACTGACCTGGCTTTGAGCGGGAAGTTCTCACATAAGGGGCATTTAGTAAAAGACAGTGAATGACAAGCCACGACTCATTCTATGACTAGTCAAAGAGGCAACATGGTAATTATTATTTTGTTTGTTGCATTAACAAGTTTGTGCAAGTTTATGCAAAATATGTTTATTTTCTGTATAGAGATGCACATATGCGTGTGTATCATGTTGAAAAACTTTATTTTGCATCCATAGTTTTCACAGTGTTCTTTGCATAAAGAGGATAAAATAAAACGGGAATTTGAATGCCAGAATGAAGCGTTGACTTCCTTGTGACTGGCGTAGTTACGGGGTTAGCCAGTTACCTAGCACCCCTGGAGGATCCTCACAACACCGTGTGCAGGGATCGAGCACTCAGCACCGGGTGTGTGAGGCCACCATCCTGCCCCCTGCTGGTTGCGGACTGGCACGCCCATGAGGCAGGGCGGCGATTTTGAGCCGGGCTGCTCGAGGGTGTGTAGAACCAGAGGTTCCCCACAAACACAGGTACATCCTTTCGGGGCGTTAACATCGTCACACTCACCTGTGACAATTCTGATGCTTTACAAGACGACCAGTAAGCACCTCTCACCCCTCACTGTACAGAAACCCCAGCACCCCCAGGTTCTGTATGCGGCACTCAGAAAGGCCCCCCCAGGGGCCGTAGCATCAAACGTTTAGGACCTAATTAAGGAAACCCCCCACCCCCCTTTACACACAGCAAAGTTAGCTTTGATCTCAGCTCCTTAGAACAGCCTCCAGTAAACCGAAGGGCCTTTTAACATGCTCTTTTATGACAGCTGTAAAATAAAAGTTAATAAATTCAACACGGCAGTAATGAGAATACCTCACATTCAGGCTGAATGACGCAGGCTGCTTCTGGATAGCTGCAGACATGGTTTGGTCAGGTCTATGTTTTTTTTTTTTCTTTTTTTGCACGGAGACAGCCAACAGCACCACGCAACCGACACTCCGGTAAATCGCTGGAGAACCAAACAAGCCGCGACACATTATCGAGAAACTTGCGACAGTTCATAGACACTCCCTCGCTCTCCAAGGGAAGTCTGCTCAAGAACCGACACGTCACCACGTTTTACCTGCAGGGGAATTTTTTTTAAGGAGGAGAATGCTGTGGATACCGGGTTTGGAGCCTACATGCCTCATCACAGCCTGAGCATGGGGGGGGGGGGGGGGGCGACTAAGGGGAGGTTGGAACCCTTGACCCCGAGGACCTTTCCTTCAGAGGACGGCGACGAGGGGGGCCCGCTGCTCGTACGGGGGC
>JAABNY020000038.1:18974379-18985186 GCA_015164015.2 Brevimyrus niger
GAGCCCGGGGTGCGGACGCCGCACGGTTATCGGGGAGCCCGGGGTGCGGACGCCGCGCGGTTATCGGGGAGCCCGGGGTGCGGACGCCGCGCGGTTATCGGTTCCCCCAATGCAGAATGAAATCAAGCAGATGGGAGCAATATCTGGATCTGGGTAACTGCACAGGCTTTATTCATAGCAGTAAAACAAGTTTTGGGATGGGAAAACACACACACTTATGTTAATACTTACATCACATTAAAATGAATGCAAATTAAGAAATAACTTCTTTTATATATATATATAAAAAATTGTACAAAAAAGTTCTAGCATTCCAGTTATGGACATTCCGGCTTTACTGTAAACCAGAGCGGAATACAAGAGCAGCACAGGCCAGAAACGCAGCGATAAACAGCAGCCCAGGACAGTCAGGGCTGCTGCTGGCAGATCATCCAGCCAGACTGTAGAGGCAACCGGGGCATCTGTCAAATATCACAGAACACACACACACACACACACACACACACAGAGACCAGAAACACACTTCTATTGTTCTCCACCCCCCACCCCCCCAACGTCACGAATGGCCTTGTGATAACAGGTGTGAAAACACTGGCTACCCTCGTGCTGCAGACAACAGCATAAGAAGTTTAATAATCAGCATATTTTGAAATGAAACCGATACAGCTGGCGTTGTTTATACTCGCAGCAAAACAACTGGCGAGAAAGTGACAATGAAGAACCAAGCCGGCACTGAAAGTAGCATAGCCGTTAAGGTCGTCAATCTTAAAAGTCACTTGGAACCCCATCCCGAGGGAACCCCCTGCGCTTGTGCCCTCAACCTGAATCACCTGAGGAAAGTCCTCAGCTTTTCCAAAGGACAGGCACAGCGTTGGTACATCAGACAGGGAGATAAACGCAGGAGCTACAGAACATGCTGATCCTGGTCAAGCACGGGTTTTCTGTCCAACTGGTTTTGTCGTGGCTGCAGTCGCAGACGCAGTCGCAGACGCCAGCATCTCATTTCCAGGCAGAGCTTCCGGCTGCCCTACAAAGCCATGTGTCAAACGGGGCCGAAAGAGCAAGAGACCTCCGAGGAGAGCGAGAGGGAGTATTCCACTAATCCCCTGTGAACAGATGGTTCTTCTGGGAAGAACAAAGATTTGAAGAAAACACCTGAGGCCAGAACTAAAGGAAAATGCATTTTATAAAAAAAAAAAAAAAAAACAATTCTCACAGATGGCTTAAGAGCCTTTTAAATGCCAATAGCGAAATTCATCACGAGAAACGAGTCCCAGAAGCTCTCCCAGGTCGAGAGGTTAAAGCTACCACCTGCAAGTCACTTCGCTGCAAATTTTAATTCCCCAAACAGGCTAGAATGTTATAACATTCTTTCTGAAATACAAACATTAACAGTTCAGTTATGAAGAATGATGTAGCTATACTACAGTAAAGGTTTGGAATAACTGGCAGGGCAAAATGGAACAACAGGCTGGACAGATTATCAGGAGCAGCAGGTTGATGGTTATAAACCATCACCAATCACGAAGGGGCATCCCTCCAGCAGTTATAAACCATCACCAATCACGAAGGAGCATCCCTCCCGCAGTTATAAACCAATCGCGAAGGGTTTATAACTGCGGGAGGGATGCCCATCACCAATCACGAAGGGGCATCCCTTCCGCAGTCACTAGGCTGCGACAGCCGCTCTCAGGCTGAGAGCGGACCTACATCAGCAGGGCATGGCTGGCTTGAGGTTGCAGCCGCGATCTCTCTGCGTTCTCACTGGAGAACACAAACTCACACGGTACCCCCTCCCTGGCTGTTTATAACCCCACATCCGGCCCTCTCGCCGTAACTTTTTCCATGCCTGACACCACCGCCCGCGCCGTAAATGATACTCTTTTATGCCAAGCCTTGAGCACGGGTCCAATGGCTTGGGTGTGACTCCTTCCATCACCAGCTATGCAAGCGCTTGCCTTTTACTTAAGTGACCGGATTTAAATCTGTGTTCTGAGAATCGGCTGACTCAGCTACGACGTTCACACTCACCAGACAGGCTCCTGCCTCCTTTAATCACTACAGATCAAAACCACTCATCTTTCATCTTCCCACCTTTCGACCGGTTAGGGGTCATGAGGGGGGCCTGGTGCCCATCCCACCAGCTCAAGGCTGGGGTCCATCCTGGATGGGATGCCAGCCAATCCCATAAAGGACCCGGTGGCAATCTGCACAATGTGATCTGCAAAGTCCACACAAAAAGGTGGGAGATTTAAAACCCCAATCCCTAGAGGTCTGATGCAACGGTGGGTCCATATAAAGAGGATCGATCAATAAAAAAGTATCTCACAACATTATACGTAGTGAAGATTTTAATTAACATAGCACAACATACCAACATAGGAATTACTGAGTACCGAGAAAGGAATGTTGCAGAGTTATGCAGAGGTGACAACAGCACACTGCCACTCAGCAGTGTTCACCGTGAGGCATGTTTCAGGCAGCCAAAACAGTTAAAGCATATTGTCTGGGTCTCCCAGCAACAGCCTATTCTTATGTAAACAAAATATGACCAACTAATGAGGTATGGTAGCTTTAAAGCTCAATGTGGAGAACAGCCAGCCAATAAAATAGCATTTAAAACTGCTTGTTTACTTTTATTCTTAATAGTTCATTAATATGCCAAACCATTCTGTTTTTCCACTATTCCATTTGTGTGCTGTGCACTTGTGTTTGCACTGTGTATTGTCTTTGCACCATGTCATTTGCACTAAATACATGTTAGTCTTTGTTCTCCAAACTTGCTACCGCACACACAAAAATTCTCTTCTGGGATCAATAATGGCAATCTCATTCCAAATCTACCTTACTTCCGATTTACTGTACTTAAAGCACAGATAGGCATGTTCTATAGAAATATATTGTACGTTAAACAGATGGAAGTGCACAAGGCTTCGGTCATCAGCTGAGTAATGAGAAAATAAAGAAAAAAAAGAACAAGGGAACTAGTCGAGGCATCTGAAAGTTTTTCACTGAGCAGATACACCCTAAATGGAAGTGTAAGTACATCATGACAGGTGACCGCCGCTTCCCCGTTTGGTTAAATTCCGGGACACAGAAGGCTTCTGCAAACACAGGACCTCTGTCTTGGCCACAAGCATGTGTCTGCAACATGTGGCCTTATGGAAACAGGCGTCTGCTTGTCTCATTTGGTCCAGTGGGGTTTCCCAAGGTTTTTATTCAGATGGGGCAGGACTGGACAGCACAACGGCAAAATTTAGGCCGGGAACTCAAAATCCCTGTAGCCGGCCTCCCAGAACCAACAGCAGGAACGGAATCAGCCTGGACCTGACAGCTTTTAAAGGTGCTGTGTAACCCACTGAACATCAGCTGTGTAACCCACTGGACTACAAGAATTAGCAAAAATAAATAAATAAAAATCCCTCCCCCAGAAACGCATTTACTGTTTATCTCAGCCTGACTCCTTCCCCCTTCTGGTAGAAGATAGGGGTGATTCCACTTCCTGGAAAATACCTCAGGCGTCAGTGACTCAGAGTACCTGCATCTACACACTACAGTTACCAATAGACGGCAATTTCCAAATTCCACCATTATTTATAAACACTGCTTAGACATAACATTAGTCTGATTTCACTGTGATTCTGGGAGATGGTTAGCAAATAATAGGGGCAATATACTTCAGAAAAAGGGGCAACCAAATAAGTCTTTAAATCAGAACCCGGATCCTAAACAATCAGCCAAAATGTAAATTTCAGATTGTTTTTTTCCTTTGGAATTCAATAATATGCTGTATCTCAAATTAGGTTAAAAAGATCTCTGCTACGAAAGAAATAAATCTACAGCAAAAACCACCGACTGATTAAGATACTGTAAAATTACTGAAAAACATTTAGATGTACAAGGTTAAGAAGTTGCACTGCAAATATATATAGTTCTGATTTGACCATTACAACAAACTAGTGTGAATAAAAAAAATTAAAGAACTGCTTAAAAAAATGATCAGAGGTAACACAAGATTTCATTTAAGTAGACTAAACAATTTTGCTAAGTGACTCCCAGTCTGAAGGTGGATGTTTGCCCCTTTCTGCTTTGGACTCAGTTAAAGCTCCCAGTAAGGCTGAAAAGGCCAATTACCCTGAAACCACCAATGAAAACAGGACCAAAAGCAGCAGCCGTTAGTGGCGATTACCCATCAGCCAGACTCATTCGAGTGACACACAAAGCCAATCAGAAGTGAGGATGTAGACCCCCACCTCCAGCAGCAATGCAGTCATCTCCCCCAGCCAATCCCCTTCACCAACAGGGAAGTCACAATCAACGTGCCCAAACAAATTCTTTCAGAGCAAAATCTAAAATCTGGGAATAGATGAGGTGCTGCGGCCTTGTGTCTGTCCGCCCACCCCCCGCCCAAAGATGGTAGGAAGAATCATTTTGGCTGTGGTGCCCCAAACAATTTTAATCAATCTAGAAAACACCACCATCCAGATGTCGGTTTCCATCCAGAAAATTCACTATTAATGTATGTTCAAACTGGTTTTTACATTTGTATTTTATTCAATGGCCTTTCTAAACGCACAGGTCTGAGCTGCAGTTGACAATGATCCTCGACCTCAACATTTTTCTATTTTCTTCACATCCAGGTCATGCAAATACTTGCCTGTTGACAACAAAATCAACCCCTAGTGGCCTACAGAAACCATAGGATACAGAACCCAAAATCGAGCATTATCAAAAGGGTAAAACCCACTTACTGACATTCTCAGCAACAAATAAAACAGCCTATTTGTTCAGCGTTTACAAATTAATCTATGGGGATTCTTGTTTACTAGCAGGCACTTTAGATTATAGTGTAGCATTACATTAATACAATAAGGAAATCACAGAAAGACAGTTTTATCAAGGGCTGAGCATGATTCACTATGTAACCATGATTCAAGACCAAGTTTCAGTATAACCATAAAAGAAGTGTCAACAGAAACAACCACAAGATTTGATTGATTTTCCACACATTTGCTTAATCTAAGTCTGAACTATCACTGGTGAAGAGGTGGAAGCACAATTTAAACCTGACTTTTGTAAAGGCCGAGTTCACTCAGACACAGGACAGATTACAAAAACACCCTCATAAAGAGCGAGAATATATATTTTAAAAATAGAAATTATATGGATCTGCTAGATTTAAAATAAAAGACTACAGTTAATTGCCATCAACTACAATGAGCAATCATGTAATACTCCAATACAGTTAGACTTAAATACAGCTAATAAACATATAAAATGCGTCGCTGGTAACTTTATAATCTACATGTATAGGTAAACGCAGGAAATAAACGCAACTAAAAGATTAAGATCAGTCCATGGAAATATATAACGCGCTATGCTGCAGGCGGCACATCGTTCATCAGAAACGTAAAAAAATCCCCTAGCGGTTTATGACCACCTAATACATCGGAGGAAATTGTTTATGTTTAAATGTTTTTTACGGTTTAAAAAGTAAAATGAAGATGCTCGGGACAGGTCGCCCCCCCTGCGAGCCCCGGGGCGAAACAAGTCGAGTGTGAAAAATAACCAGGTACGCCATAAGACGGCTGATCTGGTGCACATTCCTTTTCCTGCTGAGTTCCGCATGGAGAATAAAAGACATTCTTAAACTTTGGAGAGAAACCCGGCCATCGACATTATGTTACAGTTCACTTATATGCGGCTTAGTCCTCTCTATTGGCTCTCAGACGATTAGTCTATTCCAACCCCGGGTTAAGACACAAAATGCACAAAAGTATGAAAGTATAAAAGCTTCACCCACCAGTTCAGATTTACGTGGAGAACAAAACCTGATCCTCGCATAAGCAATCCAACATGTTTGAATCCCTCCGGGCAGAATCGGGCCGCTAATATGAAACGCGTTTAAATCCTCTTCCGGAGCGCTGCTGTCCCACACCGCAGACGGGAGTCCCGAACAGATTAAAGATGGGCCCGTTTTGTTCAAAGCTCCCAAAGAAACATTTCTTGGAAGCCAGGAAGCCCACTTCAGCCTTTTTTGCGTCGTAGAGGAAGGAAAGTTATTGTTGGAGTCGCA
Source organism: Brevimyrus niger (assembly GCA_015164015.2). NCBI lineage: Eukaryota > Metazoa > Chordata > Actinopteri > Osteoglossiformes > Mormyridae > Brevimyrus > Brevimyrus niger. Next base: position 18,980,456 of record JAABNY020000038.1, read on the forward strand.
CGATCAGACACAACTGGGGGGCGGAGGGGGGGAAGAAGAACTAGGACGTTTGGGAAAAAAAAGAAAAAACGATTGATCCAGCTTGATCCCGAGTTTCTGGATGTTGTCCTTTATTTCGACGCGAAATGGGTTAAGGGAGGAGGAGGGGGAGCGCAGGATTGGAGGCGTGCGGTCCGTCCCTCCTGACTTCAGAAAGGAGGAATCCCAGGAATGCGCGGCGAGCGCAGGAGCAGCGGGAGGAGCGGAGCTGGATTGGAGCGCCTTTCCGAGGCCGATTACACATCCAGAAAAACACCGCTGCCTCTGTTTGTTTTCCTGCACCTTCATTATTTTCCAAGTGAAGATAAAACTTCCTACTTTATCTCTTCTTATTTAGATCATACCTAGCCTTGGGCGTGTACCGAACATTGCATTAAGTGGTGTTTTGTAGGCTACTAATTGTTTCCCATAATAATAAAGTAAGAAAGTTACAGGGGTGGGACTCCGCCTCCATTTTATTGCAACGTTTCTTGCGTTAACCACTATATGCTTTCTAAGGGTACGAAAAATGTATAATAGGCCTAATATATTTATTCTTTCTTCACATATATGAAGTCCACAGTATAAGCTGGTTTTCAGTACAATTTTTGCGTGGCTTAAGAGCTTTGCAGGTAGATTTGATCTAGGTTAGCTACTACTACAAAAACCAGAGCTGGGCTGAGTATCTAGCATACCTGTGGAGCTATCTATGTTGGGTACGCTAGCTCCACCCCTTCTTAAACCCCTTTTAAGACCTGCATGGAATTTTGCTGTAATTTCCAATGTTGCTTCTTTTATGTATGTTATATATTTTTCTCATATTTCACTTAATGTAATTAAACCACCATTAAAAGCAAATAAGACCCTCAACTCACAAAATATGTATGAAATATATATGCTAATATACATCTATATACATACATTCATGCAGTTGAATTTCATGCAGAATAGTATTTTGCTATAACATAGATAGTACACTTAAATAAATAATTATTATGATTATTGAATTGATTAAAAAATAATATAAGGAAGATGCATTTAATGTATGTATATGGTTGCCATTGAATCATGTTACCATATTTAATAAGCTGTAATTATTAAATATGTAGAGATGTTGGTCTGTGTTTTCTGTGTCTGCAGTTTGCATAATGAAGGTCATATTTATTGCTTAATATTTGTTTTCATCTTTAGTATTCTAGAAACTTTTCACACACTATATATATATTTACTTTATATATAAACTTTTTATTGATTTATTTTCCAGGAAGCAGTTGATCATATACCATCGACTATTTTATGCATCTATTTTAAATGCTGCCATAATTGCTAATACAAAATCCTAAAGCATTGGTTTTTGAATTTGAATTTCTAAAAGATTTTGTGTAAATCCCCATGCTTGCTGCACTGGCCTTTTTTAAAATTTATGCTAAAATGTCAAACATGGCTTTCAATGTCGTATCGTTGAAATCACTGGGCATATGTCCGTTTTTTTTTCTAAATTATTTGTATGAAGAACTGACAGTTGCTGCTGTAAGTACTATGGGGCCCTATTGTTGCATCACTGAGCAGGGTACCTAACCGGAATTACTAATACATTCCAGATCAAGTCAAGTGTCTGGATAAAAGTGCCAGTTTGGCAACTAAACATCTATGTCAGGGGTGGCCAATCTGATCCACAAAGGGCAATGTGTTGTGGGTTTTCACTGGAGCTCCCTAATTGTATTACTAATTAGAGGACTGATTGGCTGAGGAGTCCTCACACCTGGGTTTGAACAGCTGACTTAAAGGTTACCCCAAAATCCGGATAAGATTGGCTACCGCTGATCTATGTGCTATAGCTTAGCGTGGTTTTTATGGAACTTTGCTTGAATTGTGTATATGGTGTTTATGGCATGTCTGTAAGCTGTAGTGTTTGTTGAATTACATTCTCGAGATTGTTATGAGTGTGTTGGGACATTGGGTTTAATTTACTCAACCCTCCATCTCATTAACTGGCTTTAAGAGTATTTTCACTTTCACCAAGATCTGCACATGTGTCACATATGTTATGCACCTTAACGTGATAATCATGCATACATAAATACAAAAGATATTTTGTGGTCATGGTTGCAGGGAGGTTTGTATTCAATTAGCAAAACAAGACTCAGTTTCTGCCATATTTGGCAGCAGAGGTTGTGGACAGCTGTGAGTGTGCTTCCATTCATGGTCAAACTCCGCCCTCTAGTGTCCTAGCAAAGTCACACCTGAACTTACTGCACATAACGAAGTATGCAGCTATGCTCTGGGCCCATGTTGCACCTGTTATGTTTTTCACTCTAATTTTTTTCCATATGCATTGATAAATTATGGTTTATACTTCGGAATCCTTATCTGTTACTAGGTCATAGTTTACAGTGCGAGAGGGAGTTGCAGTTAAGAAATGTAAGGCACATTATCAACACATTCACTTCTAATTTATGTGAAAAGCTCTCAATAGTGGAATTAGCACAGAAGCCCAGCTCAGCTCAGAATTAAAGACAGACTGAAGCTACAGACATGAGGTCCTGTTGTGGTTTACAGTTTATGTATGTGTGCAGTAGGAAGTACGTATGTGTGGGCTGTGAAACACAAAAAAATGCCACTTTAGAGAGTGCCGTAGTGTATACCATCATTTTTTGCATTTTTTTCCTCATTTGAATGAATGCATGCACACTGCATCTCACTATGTCTGGAGTACAATGATTTATACACTAGAGCCTTGGCTTCAGCACACATAACACCCACTCAACTGGCTCCACTAGCCCAGGCTGACTGATTAACATCCTACGCATGCAGACCCAGAGCAAACTGCTGCAAGACTCGTAGAAGGAGGGCTGTGCGCGAGCACTGTGACAGACTGCCCCCCCCCCCCCCCATGGTGTGCCATGTTCTGCCTAGGATAGCCTCCAGTCCCCCCCAAGAGTCCTGAACAAGATAAGCAATTACAACGGGGCACTTCAAATCTGGACCTCGATTCCAAATCCAGGCCCAGTTTTCAGTTCTCTGTAGTAGGTAGTTTAATAATAACAGATTCTGATTGGTCAGAGGCTTCAAACATGGCTCACAGGTAAATTAGCAGGGCTCGGACCTCGAAAGCCATGATTTGCAGAGCCCTAGATTTGAAGGTGGAAAAACGAATGGATGGACTGCTCCAGTGGTGAAAAAGAAGCAGGGAGCACAGTGTCGTCTTCTCTTTTCAGCTGCCCAAGGAGACTTTAGACCACTGTCATCTCTTTCCAGTTGGCCAGGGAGACTTTACACTGCCATCTTCCATTTATAACTGCCCAGGTAGACTTTAGACCACTGTCATCTCTTTCCAGTTGGCCAGGGAGACTTTACATTGCCATCTTCCCTTTATAACTGCCCAGGTAGACTTTACATTGCCATCTTCCCTCTATAACTGCCCAGGTAGACTTTAGATCGCTGTCATCTTTTTCCAGTTGCCCAGGGAGACTTTACACTGCCATCTTCTCTTTCTAGCTGCACAGGTAGACTTTAGACCGCTGTCTTCTCTTTATAGCTGCCCAGGTAGACTTTAGACTGCTGTCTTCTCTTTATAGCTGCCCAGGTAGACTTTAGACCGCTGTCTTCTCTTTATAGCTGCCCAGGTAGACTTTAGACTGCTGTCTTCTCTTTATAGCTGCCCAGGTAGACTTTAGACCGCTGTCTTCTCTTTATAGCTGCCCAGGTAGACTTTACATTTACATTTACAGCATTTGGCAGACGCCCTTAGCCAGAGCGACTTACATAAGTGCTTTACAAGACTCTACATTGAATTTTCACTATACTAGCTCAATAAAACCAAGGCTATGAATACCATCAATCTAATACCCTGTTGGGAAAGTACATGGTTTTTTTTTTAAAGGAAAAGCACTCAGAGTATAATACTAAGATGTGTTTTAAGTCGTTGTTAGAAGACATTCAGTGATTCAGCTGTTTGGACATCTAAGGGGAGTTCATTCCACCAACTTGGTGCCAGAACAGGGAAGAGCCAAGAGGTGTGTCTTCCTTGTGCCTTTACGGGTGGTGGGACAAGTCGAGCAGTGCTGGAGGATCGGAGAGATCATGGTGTAGTGTGAGGTGTGATGAGGTCTTTCAGGTAGGATGGTGCCAGATCATTTTTGGCTTTGTATGTGAGCATCAGTGTTTTGAATCTGATGCAGTCAGCCACAGGAAGCCAGTGTAGAGAGCGTAGCAAAGGAGTGGTGTGGGAGAACTTGAGAAAGTTGAAAACAAGTCAAGCAGCTGCATTCTGAATCAGTTGGAGGGGGTGAATGGCGCTCAGTGGTAAACCCGCTAGAAGTGAGTTGCAGTAGTCAAGCCGGGAGATGATGAGAGACTGAACAAGTATCTGGGTAGCCTGGGTGGAAAGGAACAGACGTATCCTTCTGATATTAAACAGGAGAAACCGACAAGAGCGGGAAAGGTTGGCCTTGTGAGAGAAAAAGGACAGATGATTGTCCATGGTAATGCCAAGGTTGCGAGTAGTAACCGAAGGAAAGATCAGGGAGTTGTCAAGGGAGATAGCAAGGTCCAGGGGGGGGAATGAGTCAGCTGGGATGTAAAGCAGTTCCGTTTTACTAGGGTTGAGTTTCAGTTGGTGAGTGGTCATCCAGGGGGAGATGTCTGCTAGACATGCAGATATCTTAGTGGAGACATGAGTGTCTGTAGGAGGGAAGGAGAGAAAGAGTTGAG
>JAABNY020000038.1:19022331-19041720 GCA_015164015.2 Brevimyrus niger
AGATAGATAGATAGATAGATAGATAGATAGATAGATAGATAGATAGATAGATAGATAGATAGATAGATAGATAGTACTAGCAGCAGTACACCGACACATTACGGTCACGAGAATTAAAATGGGAGGGGGGGGGAATAGAATGAGTACACAGGTATAATATAAAAGCAGTATATACATAATTGGTATGAAGGTTATTGTTCAGAAGGTAATAATAAATAACAGGGCCATTGCACAAATCATTACTGCAGTTTGAGTTATAATAAGTATAATAAGTTATAATGAGTATAATAACGTACATTAATGACAGTAGTAGATGTGAAGGGGCTCAATGGAAAGCATTTTTATTAAGCACAAGGAAAAGCATTTTTATTAAGGCTCCGTACTTCAGATGAGACCTAAAAATAACTTTTAAGCAACCACTTTTCACTGTGTGACTTGTCAGCTTATTAATCCTGTGATGTTACCACTCATAGGTCACGTGTTCACTGTTTAACGGCACAATAAATCTCAAATGTTCTTGTGCCTTCAATACCTGCCCCCCTGAAATTTTAACAACAGCATGAAATAACATAACTCTTTATCACTGCAATGCAAGTCAAGAAATATGATTTGCAGGGAAATCATCAAACAGACTATAAAAACAGTTGTCATGACGAGGCATTTACTTTTCACCCGTACAATGTAGCAGCTTTTAAAATAGCAAGTAATGAGTAATGTTGCCATAGGAAACAACTGAAAAAAGTCTGATTCCTGAAGTAGAAACTTTGTAGAAATGCCACACAGATTTTTCAGTGACGTCAACGAGAACCAGATTTCTGAGTGATATATAAATGGTGCCAGAGAACATCAGTGCTATGCAGAGAATCATTTTGAGGGACAGGTGCTCAATGGTGGAAGTTATCAACCAGGCACGGGGGGGGGTTTGCTAAGTTGGTGGTCACAGGCACCCAAAAGTAAATAGCACAAAAATGTGCACTCAGCACCTTCAAAGGGTAAAACTAAGTTGGGGGGTGAAAGTGCCACACGTTCAGCCATCTCCAGCATCCCCCCCCCCTCCACCAAGATGGATATCGGTCGAGATAGATGGATATCTGGTTTAAATCTTTTTCAACCAGATAAAAACACCTAAAGAGAACATTTGCTTAATTTGTTTGTTTTCTTCTTTTTTGGTTACAAAACACAATCTGAAAATATTATATATTATGCATTATCCAACCACGGGTTACTGTAACATTAAAAATCCTCAAATATTTAATACTAATCCACACTAATGGGTATGATACACACTAATGGGTAAATTATTTCATAGGTCTAATGCTCATGATCAAACAATTAGACCCTACCGGGTCATACTGAGTCCTAGAAGGTACAACATCAACTGCCCCAGGACCAACCATTGCATCATATTTCAATCATTTTCATCTCCAAAGCTGAACATGCTTTAGTCCCACATTGAAAGATTTAGCAAACAGTCTGCCGGAGCGGACCGCTTCCCGACATGCAGACATCTTCCCGGCATGCAGACCCCTTCCTGACATGCAGACCTCTTCCTGACATGTAGACCCCTTCCTGACATGTGGACCCTTTCCCGACATGCAGACTGCTTCCCGACATGTAGACCCCTTCCCGACATGGTGGCTGCAGAGGCAGGTCAAAAGCAATGAAGTGAGACTGCCAAATTACATATTTGAAGAAATAATTAGCATGAGAAAGGCAATTGGTGGACCACATCCAACAGTTCTGACCTTTCCGTCACTGGAAAGGCGCCATGACAATTTTGAAGCTGGAAGTACATTAAATTTAACATTACTCTTGGCATGTAGTACCACAGTAAAAAGAGAGCTCACAAAAATGATATATTACTTATATACTTTACATTTACTTTTATTAAGCAGACTTTTTTGTCCAATGCGACATACTGTACAAATGAAGCAAATAGCACATTATAAACATGTCGACTAGGCATACGTGTGACCAGGCTGAGCTTCCAGTGAATGTCCAGGTACAAATGTAAGCCTGTGTCTTAGCAAGAACTGCATGACAACTTCAAAGACAAAGCAAGAACTTAATGAGACAACTTAGCAACAAGTGCATCAGAACATTCAGGGAACACGGTGTGGTATCAGGCTTTCCTGAAGGGGTATAAGGAATCTGATGACTGGGCGTAGTTTGGAACGAATCCTATGTCATTTTCCACTGCTTTACTCAGTGCTGGAAAGTTTTTTGGTAAGATTTTATTTCCAGAATTAGGATTTACTGCAGTTAATTATCATGGAAATGGTTTGTTTACGGATTAGGAACATTTCAGAAAATAAGGCTACCATGTCCCGCACTTTGTCTTGCATTAAATAAGGGAAAAACTGTTTTGAAGTCTACATCCATCACATGCTACATGATGCTGGACTGGAACACTGAAGTATTTTGTTTTTTGCGCTGTTAAGAACGTAATTAAAATGTAATTCAAAGCAAACCCTAGGGTCTTTACCTACCATTAAAAATTTAAATTCCCCAGCCAGATGCCCCACTAATAGGATCACATAGCCGAAAGTGAAATTTGGAATATGTATAAAGAAGCCACCCCCACTGCACCTTAATTAATTCAATCTAATTTAAAAAAAGACTTGCCAATTGAAAATGCAGAGATATGCCTGGTGAAACTGCACAGTGAAAGTTATCTTTACAGACCAACTGTCAATTTGTGCTTCCAAAGAATTGTGCATTAAAACTGGATCAACTGCAATGATGTACGCGATGATGAATCACGTATAAATATAAATATTAAATAATTGGCTTTCTTTTCTAATAGCATATCCAAGGCCACTCCATGTGTTGAGGGGTGGTGCATTCAGAGCTGCCCTTCTGCACACCACATTGTACTGAGCTGTTATTTTTGCACATGCAGTCTTCCTGTTGACTTTAATGAGTCCGGCCATTCCCCTCTGACCTCTCTAATTAATGTGTTTTCAGCCACAGAACTACTGCTGACTGGTTGTTTTTTGTTTGTCACACTCTTCTCTGTAAACTCAAGACACTGTAGTGTGTGAAAATCACAAGTGGGTGGCTGTTTCTGAGATGCTGGAACCAAAATACATGGTACCAGCAATAATACCACAATTAGAATCGGTTAGATCGGGCGATTTCACCAATCTCACACTTAGTTGCACAGTAACTACACCTCTAGACCCTGTCTGCATGCTATATATATCCAATTGCAGGAAGATTATTCATTCTTTGTACGGGCTGACTGTCTGCATTAATGAACATGTGAACCTAATAAATTGGGTGCTGAGTGTATATTTTTTATTAGTGTAACTGCTTGTTGGCACAAATATAATTGTCATATACATAACCTGTGATTTTACAAGAGCTATATTTTTTGTACGCCGTTACTTAAATGCAAAGAATTCCATTTTAATTCTATTTGAAAATAGACAATGCACTGCAGTGTTATTCGATTCTCCAGAATGAAGAATGAGCGATTGATGGATTGCGCACGCTCATTACCAGTAAGCGAGACACATTTAAGAAGGGTGGTCCGGGGGAGGGAGACGGGTGAAAAGCAGAAATCCCTCAAGACACGGCTGTCATTCCCGGCGTTTCCTTTGGTGTCATTCGCTTCAGGTGCCATATTGGAGGATCCCAATTCCCCGGGAAATCGATATCGTTTCTGAGCTGAATGCAGATGTGCTCATTCATCCCCACCTCCTGCTCCAATTGAAGTGACCTCCAAAGGACACAACCAACTTATTAATAAAAAAGTCAATGCATCCTATCACATCCCATCCAGAGTTTCCCCCTGCCTTGTGGCCTATACCAGGGTTCAGCCCCCCCACAAACTTGACCAGGCTAAGTGGTAATAAAATAGATGGACGGATATATTTTTTCACATGAAAACAAATTAATGTCTAATAATATAATCAGGGGTGTTGGAGCGGCATGGATAATCTGACAGATTTATACTAAGTTAAACACCGCAAATATGTGATGTAGTAAATCAAAACACAAAGATTCTATGCAGTATCTACGTTTTAAAAACAACCCTTCTTATTTAAACTATTGATTACGTGATCATTTAATATATAACAATGATCAATGTCCATATCGATTCATTAGGAGATTCAGTATTCTACTGAGACACCATTAGCCTAAATTGTATTACAACTACAATGGAACTGCATTCCATGCAGAGTTTCAGCATCTGGCCTAAAGTGAATGTTGCCTGTTGCCAGAAATGGCCGGTATTGCTTTAATACAATTTCCTTCGGTTGACTGGTTTGAAACGTACCCCTGTTATAATTTGAAATTCAGGCATTCAAAGGCCGGTATGTTAAATAATGCATTGACATCCTTATCAACCTTTGGATTATCAAGGGAATTGTTGATTTGCATATAAAAAACTTTACCATCAGAAACTTAAGACCACAAGCGAACCGATATTTCAGGGGGAAAATGTGGAGAGTAAATCGTCTGAGTATCGCGTTGTCTGCAGGATCGCAGACGTGAGGAACATATCGTTTTCTCACGCTGGAAACGCGCTTTTGGATGTTCATGGTGAGCACAATGTTCTCCTCTTTTTCTTAACCGGTCTCCATCCAGCCTACAGTCTCAGTTAGTGATTTAGGGCGTGAGAACTCAATTTGCTCCTCGATATCAATGCATCTTATAGAGCCGTAATTCTTTTACCGTTTTGTTCATGCCGAAATGATTTTTTTCCCAATTTCTTCCCAGTCTTTTCTTGTTTTGCACACCACGGGTTTCAAGTGTAAATCTGTAAGAAATATTTCTAGACAATCTGTGTTAAGGAGCCATCTGTGACTGCATGCTGCAGGAATCGCTTTGTACCATGTGCGAATAAGCGGTCAGCGAGCGGAGCCGCCGGCGAGAGAAGAAGAAAGGAAACAGGCATCGTGGATATAATCTGGGAAATAACTGCTGATGAAGAAAAACAAGCAACAGACATTTGGTAGAAAAGAAGTAAGTGAGCCAACAATTATTCGCAGTGCAAAAAATATGACCGTTTCCCTAGTCAGAATAACAGTAATTGGCTGTTTGATACCTTAAATAGAAAGGACCTTTGAATTTACACGAATAGAAAACAAATGATTGATAATAAATGATATTATTATTATTATTATTATTATCAGAAACAATAACTACTAGCCTATCATATTGCAATATGTATTTTACTTTGATCATAATAATAAATTGGAACAGGGATATTGGTTAATTTGCCGAATATTGTACGGAGCTCACAGCGGCGTTATCAAAACGTGAATTAGGAAGTAATCGTGCAGTTCGGGAAATCATTGTCGTCCCAATATATAGTAATATGAAGAACGTTTAACAGACAACTCCTGATGCACAATCGGGCGCGCACTGCTGTGCACTAACGTGGGATTCTTCACTGAGGATATATATGCAGCTGTTTCTAACACGTTTAATCTAACATTTAGATGAATTCAGACCAATTAATGCATACTGATACGATAGACTTTATATCAATCATCCGACATACTTGTAAAACGTGAAGTACATGACTTGGCTGAAAAACTGGATTTCAAAACCGACCAAACAGAGTAGCACAAATGCTATAATTATATAAGGATGGTGTTATTTCAACCACGAATATTGTGATTCAATAAAATCCGTAACAAAACCGGAATAATCTGCAAAGGGTTAATATAAGCTATGAATGACTATTCGCGTTATTTTGAATTAGATTTGATCATGGTCATTTAGAAACAAATGATGTAGCTTACATTATCACTTAAAGCTGCTGTCAGCTCAGGTCACGTAACACTATAAGTAAAGCTATGATTGCTGTCTGAAACGCGCATGTATACTTTTTCATCTAACGTGAGCAACTTTATGCATCTCTCCTTTTAAATAATTATACACAACAGAAGCCTATATGAACTGCATGGTTAGGTAAACGAATTCAAGTAACTTGATTTAAGTAAAAACTTTTTGGTCTGACTGTTGTCCAATTATTTAATTGCCTTTTAAATGCTGTTCATTTAAACGTATACCGACGTTTTAATGCTTCGTGTGAGTATTTGAGCCTCTATTTTACTATTTTTCGGTTATATTTTATGTCATTATCATTGAAATATGCTAATCGGCTCATGTTAATCTTCAACGTTTCACCGCATGTTATCTTATCTCGTTCACTGGTGTTCATGGTAGTATGTCATATCTGTCGGTTGCCAATGCAGTTTTCGTCTGTTTAATTATATTTCCCAAATGTCACTCTTGGTGGGGATGGCATCTGCTCGCTAGATATGAGTGCAAAACTTACAGACAAAGCAGCACTCTCTGGCAAATAAATCGCAATCTGTTCTTTTATTCTGACCCACTGCCTTTTTGGCTGAGTGTGACAGAAGCGCCCTCTATACCCTAACACCCAAAGGACCAACGCCGTAATGTGAAAAGCAGGTGCGGTACGATTCAGTTAAAACTAATCACACTAGCTTGGGATAATTTGGCAAGGCTTTCTAATTTAAATTTTGTATTTAACTGCCACACATTGACAAGACGACAGACAATAGCTAAATTAACATAATCTCCTTTCACTCGCATTTGTTCCACATGATAGATTACTTAGAGTTTTACAGAAATTTGCATCTTTCTCTGTTCGCTGCATGTCTTTCAATCTAAACTTGAACCTCATTGAAACAGCAAAACCGTATGAGATGTACTTTGCATGTGAAGCAGTTTTAAAAACCTTAGTCTAGTTTATGTATTGCTTGTGCATATATTTCTGCAACTCCCGCTCGTTTCTGCTGACAGTAATTAAAAAAATCTGACAACGCTAAATTTTCCGTTAAATCTCAAACAAATGTCCTTGGACTGACCATTCGCGCGTTTGTTAGACTATGGCATTCCTGTTAACTAGGATGATGTTTGAATGCTGGGCATGTTCTGTTCCCTCTCCAGTGGCTGCACCTGATCTTCTGGATCCAAAAACAGCAGCTCATAACTCCAAGCCTCGCCTGTCCTTCTCCACCAAGCCCATCGTGTTAAATACCGAAGAGGACACCATCACTACAGTGATGAGGTGGAAGACTGTGTCGGCTATCTTCCTCCTGGTGGTGCTCTACCTCATCATCGGGGCCACGGTGTTCAAAGCCCTGGAGCAACCCCATGAGATCGCTCAGAAAGAGGCAATCGAGACCACAAAGAGCAAGTTCCTCACCAGCCACTCTTGTGTCAACTCATCAGCTCTGGATGAGCTTGTCCAGGTAACAAACTACTTATTTTCTGACGGTTACTTTCCCTCTGACACAACACCTGCTCTTGAGATTTGCAAACATTTTCCTGAGTGAAACTTCTTGACACTCTTCATATAGAATTCAAGCCGACAGCATGGTTGGTAAGATTTTTAGGTTGCTAGGTGATAGTTTGTACATAAAAGTTCTGTGCTGTGTACATTGGCAGACTTAAATTATCAAACACTCTTCACCCCTGACTGCAATATGAGCTATAAATAAAAGAAATGCTGAGATTCTAGATAAAAACATAACATTTGAAAATGAAGTATTCCCAAGAGGTGCAAAGTAGCTTGGTCTGACATATGGTATCCTGAACACGAAGGTGAATGGTGATTTCAAGTGACGGGTGATTTTAGATGGAAATATGTTCATTGGATTCTCACATGGTCAGCTGCAGAGGTGGACATTTCAGGTCCAGAAAGTAAAACTCCAGACCAAGGTTTTGTTTCAACCAACTAGTTGAGTCCTCTGTGACTGTGGCTCTTTATGTTCAACTGGTTGATTGAAACAAAATCGTGGTTTGGATCTTTACGTGAAATGTCCACCTCTGGTCAGGTGCAGTGGTCATGTGCAACTGGCCCATCAAGACTGGAGTTGCTGTGGGCGGGGCAGTGTTGAGTGCTAGAGTGTAGAACATTCCATACGCATATAACCATCCACTGGGATATCACATGACTACCCTTTCTTTCATGTCTGCTTACTTTCACTCCTCTGCCATCTACCAAACCACCTTATCCCTAAAGGGATAAAACCCTACATGTGCCGTTCATTGACAGTATTGGAGAAGCGCTGGGATTTTATTTGGCGACAGGCTGCCTGGCATAAACATTGTAACATTGCTTTGGAGGCTTTCTCAGCTATGGTTTGAGGTCCCCATCAGGAAGATAAATAGAGTTGGACTCGCATGACTGGTTCATGCAATGGTCTTGGAGCTATTTTTTAATCTCAGAATAAATAATGAAACCTGTTTGGCCAAGTTTGAAGGGCTGTGTGAGGAATTTGGCCTAAAAACCAAGGTAATATAGCTATGTATATATATTACAGCTAATAATAAATCCTGTTCAGACTACCTGAGGTTTGTGCAAATCACATTTATATGGTTGTTTTTAGTAATTTATGTTAGAATTTTGCTGAGTGCAGCTTCCTTATCTGAATCTGGTCCTGTTTGCTATGCATATAAGTCAGCTGCATTCCTGAAATGAAACCTGAGGCTGTAGTCCATGCACTGGAGTTGGATCTGGATTTCTGCTGGCAGGAGATCTTTAAGGTGTATAAGGTTGTGCTACCTGCCAAAATTTCAACAGGTGGTTGTTTCAGACAGTTTTGGAGGAAGTAGGTGGATTAGCTGGTCTTGCTTGACCTTTGGGTGTAGAAGATTATGAAACAATGTAAATTATTACAAAACTTGACCTCAAGCCAAACAGCTCTGAGAAGGTAACCAAATGGTTTAGGCAATAGGCCGCTAGTGCATTGTGCTTTGTCTGTGTGGGTTTGAATTCCTTCTTCATCAGGTAAAAAAATGTCACCAAGTTTCTCCATCGGGATCAATAAGGCATATCAAAACAAGGCCACCTACGATTTGTGTGACTTTAAGAACATCAAACAGTTGATTGATTGTGTGTAGTTTAGCAGGTTAGCAGGTTAAAGTTTGAGTTTTGTAGTTGTATAATTGTTGGGACCTTGACCAAGGCGCTAATGCTAGTGGCTCCATTCGCTGGTGATGTCTGATCCTCCTCGGAACCCAAGGTTATCTCACTCTTAAGTCACTTTGTACAAAAATGCCAAATAAATATAAGATATACAAATATAAAAATACCCAAAGTTAAACAGCAAAATCAGCTGCTGATTTACACTGATAGTCCCCATCATCATGGATTTTGATATCATGCCTCACTAGTATTTAATAAGACAGAATAATGCATCCTTACTTTAGAAGCATTACAAACTAAGAATGACCAAGTATGAAAGTGCGGTTACGTTTTGACAGCTTAGGACCATGGACAGCTCTCTATTTTCAGTTCCCAAAAGGACTTTCCTTCCAAAGGGAATTTTACGTGTTGTGTTTTTCTTTTTTAACTTCTTGAAACTTTTCACAGCGATGGTGAGGCTTTCATCAAAATATCGGAGAAAAGATCTCATCACTTCTTTTGGAAATGAATCTTAATGTGTTTGTTAAAATTCACTTTCATTAAGGCATTTTCCCAGTTCCGATTTTATGCTAACGACATGCTAATGCAGATGAAGCGATTTAAATATTCAATGTGAAGTAGTTATGATAATTACATAAAATCATAGTTTAATTAATTCAACTGAGTAAAGATACCCCAGGCAACTTAATATCTAAGGCTCAGAAATACACATTTACACCAATCAGTCATAACATTAAATGCACCTGCCTAATATTCTGCAGGTCCCACTCATTCCTCAAAGCAGCTCTGACCTGCCGATCTATGGACTCCACAAGGTGTCCTGTGGTATCTGGCTGCAAGGCGTTAGCAGCAGATCCCATAAGTCCTGTAAGTTGCCAGGTGGGGCCTCCATACTTTGGAATTGTTTCTCCTGCATGCCCCACAGATGCTCAGATTGATATCTGAGGAATTTGGAGGCCAAGTCAACACCTTGAACTCTTTCTCATGTTCCTCGAACCATTCAGAGCAATTTTCATAGAGTAGCAGGGCACATTATCCGACTGAGAGAGGTCACTGCTATCAGGGAATACCATTGCCATGAAGGAGTGTACTTAGCCTGTAAGGATTTTTAGGTTGGCGATACTGTATGTGTCAAAGTAACATCCACATGAACACCAGGTCCAAAGTTTTCCTAGCAGAACGTTGTCCAGAGCATCACACTGCATCCGCCAGCTTGCCTTCTTCTCATAAAGCATCCTGGTGCTTCCCCAGGCAAACAACACACACCTACCCAGCCATCCACATGATGCAACGGAAGATGTGACTCATCAGATCAGGCCACCTCCTTCTATTGCTCCATGGCCCAGTTTTAACACTCACATACTCACTGTGGACGCTTTCTGCAGTGGACAGGGGTCAGCATGGACACTCTGACCAGTCTCTGGTCACACGGCCCCACATACAGCAAGCTGCAATGCACTGTGTGATCTGACACCTTTCTTAGCATGAACTTTTTCAGCAGTTTGTGCTACAATAGCTCCCCTGTGGGATCAGACCAGACACGCTAGCCTTCACTCCCTATGCGTATGAATGAGCCTTGGGCACACATGACCCCATTGCCAGTTAACTGGTTGGCTTTTCTTGGACCCATTTTTTAACAGGTACTGACCCCTGCATGCCAGAAACTCCCCACAGGACCTGGCATTTTGGAGATGCTCTGACCCCGTCATTTAGCCATGACAATTTGGCCCTTGTCAGCGTTGCTCCGATCCTAAAGTTTGCCCATTCTTCCTGCTTCTAGTACTTCAGCTTCAAGAACTGACTGTTAATTTGCCTAATATATAATGGCACCCTACATGTGTGTCGTTGTAACAAAATAATCAATGTCATTCATGTCTTGCTCTGGACTTATACTCTCTGGACCTGAAATCTCCACCTCTGATAGATTTACCCTCACCTACGCAGAACAATTTAGGGGGATGCTGGAGGTGAGGGGGGTTATATTATCAAAGTGGATGGTTTTTGTACGTTTTTTTCCACGGGGTGGTGCCATCCTCCTGCATTCCATCGCAACTCCAGCCCTGGATTTATAGTCGTACAGATCTTGTGAGTCACAGTTTCATCATTGCAAAACACATATAACAATACTTGTAAACTGCAGATTCAGCAAGAATTTTTTTTTTTTGGAAAGTCAAGGGAAATAAAACCTGACGTATAGAACAGGAACAGTCAGTAATGAGCCTCAAGGGTGTGATGTTATAGGAGTGAATGGTCTTTTACTGCTGTGAGCTAAAAGGGAACCTGAAATGGATTAAAGAGTGCAGGAAATGTTTTAATGTGGTAATTACCTTCTGTTTTTGTTTATCTGAACAGGCATGGATAATATTTGTGTTTGACCTGAATTAGCATTTATAATATTATAGTTATAAATAGAATGAACTATTATCTAGCAATCATTGTTGTATCCCTGAAGGACATGGGTTTAAGGCTGGGTTGCTTTTTGGGAGCAGTGTGAGGCTCTCTGTGTGCATGTGATCAGAAGAGGCACTAACCCACCACGGGGCACACTCACACACCCTGGGGTGCCAACCCATTGCAGGGCACTAACCCACCACAGGGCACACTCACACACCATTCCCAGAAACCTATGGGGAGCCCCAGAGGAAACACCACAATGACACAGTGAGAACATGCAAACTCCACACACATGGACCCATGATGGAGACTCAAACCCAGGGCCCAGAGGTGTGAGACAACAGCGTTAACCACTGCACCACTGTTCCGATCTGAAGGTTACCAGTTTAAATTCTGAGGTTGGAGGAGTGATTTCACCATTGGAACCCCTGAGCAGCGCCCTTAGCCCCCAAGTACTCCTATGATTGGCTGACTCTGCTTTCTCAAGTGAACGTTGCCTTGGATTGAAGCATCTGCTGAAGGCCGGCCAGTAACACACTCAGGGTAACCAGCTCTATGCTGACTTATGTCTGCAGCAAGTGGTGTTAGCCATCCGGATGGGGGTCAACCCCTCGGCCTCCAACCAGACGAGTCTGTGGGACCTCAGCAGCTCCTTCTTCTTCGCCGGCACCGTCATCACCACCATCGGTAAGACGTCCTGGGGCCGTTACCCCTTCCTGAGGCCACCTAGCTTGACATTCCAAATGACTTTTCAGTATAAGGATGGAGGGCTGCATTTAGCCTGGAACCCATCACAGGAGGCACAGGGCGCTGGAAACAATGCCAGTCCACCACAGTGAAAACTAGGATTCCCCATTCTGATTCAATTTATATAGAAACAAACAGACACAGCTGGCCTGTTTGCATGATTATATATAAACTGTTTAGTGTGCAATAAGAGAATCATAATTACATATGCAAGGATTTGACCTGTATGACTGGAGACATCTTGTTGGAGAAAGAAGCTGTTGAGGACTTTATTTATACAAAAATTAGGCTAAACCTTTTAGATTTTTTGACAGTTTTTGACAGTTTACATTTATAATGGTATTAATAAATGATATTAATACCATTATTACTTATACTAAAACATAGCAGAGCAGTACCTCAAAACATACATGCTACTTCTGCTCATCCCGTGTTTCATTCTGAAACTGTCGTTCACATGGCTTTGGTGGCTCAGAGGCTGTTTTTCTCTTTCTTAGCTTAATTATACAAATCACCTGAAGGATGGAAGGCCGAACCTCCTTCAAGCATTCATTCACTGGTAATTGGACGGCAGGCCTGCAAGAACGGGGCCCCCCAGTTTTAGAAGGGAGGAGACTCGCTCGTGGCCCTGTCATGCTGACCAGCCAGTCGGAGTGTTGCATGAAATTAACTAAAATGGAGACGGTCGGCAGCGCGTGAAGAACTTCACACCTCGTTGTGCGTGATCACGCTCGGTTAGGGATACCTTAACTGCTAAAGTTCTCCCTGTGCAGTTTTGTAAAATGGCTCCCTGATCTTCGATTTATTGTGCCAAACCCGAGGAAATATACAAGATGGGTGTGCGATGAGAGCATGGTGGCAAGTTGCTAGCAAGCTCGTGAAAGATGGGAGCCGGGGACGCCCAGATGAGGGGCCAAGTCAGCTCACTTGTTTTTTCAACAGACTTTTATAATTTGCACAAATACAGACCGAACTCTTACATACGGTTTCTGTGTCCTGGTTGTCCCATCCTACTCAGGCCCAAATCACTGACTGCTTTTGTTCCTCCCTGCCATGATTTGTTAAGCACACAATAAAGTCGTAATTCGATCCTCCAGTTTTCGCTTCTGGTCCTGCTCCAAGCACAGTGTGCTTTTGCTTTGGTTATAGTATGTCTGCTAATATGCTAAAGGTCTGCAGGGGCAAACTGTAACAGCCTGTTTGCTAACTAGTACATTATACATTAAAATAGCAGCTATAATTCCCAGCCTAGATGCAGTAAAACTCCCCAGGTTCAACTTATTTCCATATGTAACGACTTAACATTAGTAAACTGACGAGGCTCTGGCTGAAAATTAACATAATAAGTTCCCAAGTGTCATCCTTAGTTCAACATAAACTAATTTACTAAATTAATTCCGTAGAGCTAAATGTCAAAACATTGGCCACATTATTTTCGTGTCCCAAAAAAATCTTATTTAAAAAAGGTGTTTATTGTGGGATATGAGATTGTATTTGCCACTGTACTGTACGAGGTCCTGCACACTCACATCGAGAGCAATGTCTCAGTCAGACGATTGGATGTAATCATTTTGGTGACTCATGTTCCAGGGGCTGTTTGATTCAATTTATCTTCCCTGCAGACAGACTTCATCAAGATAAATTATGGCGGTAATGAGGCTGCAGAATGTTCACTGCTAATTGAGGCTGTTTTTGGAGCCTCCGAAAGTCCACCAGCTGGAACCTCAATGTCAGCCTGCCCCCGATTGCAGGGGGTGGCAGGTTGCACCTCAGGTGTCCTCCACAGATCCGAGCATCTCTTGCAGGACTGGTCTCCCAGTGCCCTGTGCCTTACGGTCAGAGGTGGACATTTCAGGTCCAGAAATAAAAAATCCAGACCAGGATTTTGTTTTAACCAACCAGTTGAGTACTACGTGGCTGTGACTTTTTATGCTCAACTGGTTGATTGAAACAAAATCCTGGTCTGGATTTTTACTTTCTGGACCTAAAATGTTCACCGCTGCTTACGGTCGTTCATGCCGTTTACAGCAGACCCAAATTACCCCTGTGACTGAACCAACGTCCCTCAGTCACGGTTCAATTTCAACTTGCTGAAGAGCACTGCGGGTGACAAGTCATGGTCCCTGCTCCCGGCATAAACAGACGGGCAGTTCTAGCTCCTCTGTCCCATGGGGTACGGTGCGTCTGGCTCAGTTTTGATTCTCCAGGCACCTGTACCAAGCCACCAGGCTTGCCTTTACCCCACGGGAACGCAGACTTTTAAATCAGGCTGTTATTACTAGCCAAACTCAAGGTGTGGCTGCAATACTAAAACTGGACCACAAACCTTTTTTGCACTGTGACCCAGTTTTCACCATGGCAGCTCAGTCACGACCCTGTATCAAGTATAGGTTTAAATGAACACTATGATCAAGCCGGCATTTTATGCCATTCAATGCCTGTTGCTTTGTGGATTGATTGAGTGTTCACTAGTTTTGCACTAAGCATTGCAGAACCAAGACTCGTTTATATAGGTTAATTCTAGCATTGGGGCAGGGAAATCTGATCATGGATCCACATAGGAGCTTGCTGGTTTTAAAATGCTTGAATTTCCAGCACTGCCTCACGACCCATTCAGAACTTGCTGTGACCCAAATTTGGATCATGACCCATGGGTTGAGAATTATTGAGACTATTTTTGTCCCTAGGCTCAGATTTGTTGGCTAAATAAATTTGAGAACTTTAAAACATTTCAAAGCATATAAATAAAAAATTATTTGCCTGTGTGTGGGCCAGGGGGAGGTGCTCGAGGGCTGTTCCGGAGCGGGGGGGCGATAGGGCAGGGAGTTAGCGGCATGTACTTCACACTTATTGGCCCGGGAACAGAGAGTGCTGCTGTGAAGTTATTACTGGACTTGACAGGCTGTTTTGTTTAATTTCACTTACATCAAATCAGAAGTCGTATGTCACCTTCAGAATGTACCCACAGGCAATATTGAGTACTTTTTAAATTGTTTTACATTTAACAGACATTTGAAGACAATTTGTGGAATGTAATATGCCACAAAACTCTTCTTATAAAACAGAAAATTGGATTTCTGAAGAGAGAAAAAGGCATGTCATAATAACATGTAATCATGAAGAAGCATTCTTCAGGAACTGGGGAGCAGAAACATACTGTAGGCTCATGTGTTCTTTGCCCATGTACCTCTTTCTTATGGCTTACTAGGAAACTGCAGATGTAACAAATGTAACAAATAGAATGCTCTGTCAGTCGGTTCATGGTTGCAAACACATGAAAGTGTACGGCTAGACTCCTCCACTCTCTGAGATTCAGATTCAGGGCATTATGGGTATTGTGTAAATGGGATTTACACAGGCAGTTGGCCTGTCAATGTGAGTTTGATATGGATCGTGATTCGCATTGGCGAACACAATAGTTCATGCAACGATATGCGCTAGCCCTGCACAACAATATTTACATGCAAAATGTGCATGTACTTCAGCATTTTAAGAAGCTATTCAAATCTTGGCATCACTAATTGGTAATCTGGTAAAGTAACAGCATTAGTGGTGCATTGAAAGCATTGAAACTCTGTGCTTAAGTAGACCTTTCCGATTAACTAGCTTATTCAGATATGGATTTTAACTATGTATGTATGTGTAATATAGTCCTGTTTTCACTTTCCTAAATAAATGTGTGAGAATCTGAGTAATTCTCAGAATTGAATCCATGCTTATTATACCTTTTATTAAAAATATATATTTATGATTTAGAATAAACTTAGTAGCGTGTCACAATTTTTAGTGCCTTGTCTGTGATTCACTTTTTATATGTAGCATCATCTCAGCGGATCTGAGAGTTTTTACTCCTGACAAGCAGCCAATAGCAGCAGTGAACAGCCATAGTCACAGCCATTCCTGGACAAGCCTGAGTCTCTGAGAGCTTCGGGATTCGTCACTAGGGCTCAGTCGTGGTCCAGTCAGTGGCAAAGGGCTTCTGAGTCTGTACGAGCAGCAGAGGATGGATAGGAGTGTTTCAGCATGGGATGCAGGGCACAGCCTCACCTATTTGCAGGTCTCCAGTCAGCGGATAGAGAGGTGTTAGCCAACAATAGCCTCCACATTGTGTGATGTGTAATGTGTGCGGTTGAAAGCGCCACTGAGCCCTGATTGGCTGCCTCACTGCCGCCCCAGGTTTTGGGAACATCTCCCCCCACACCGAAGGCGGGAGGGCGTTCTGCATCATCTATGCCCTGCTCGGGATCCCCCTGTTCGGCTTCCTGCTGGCCGGAGTTGGGGATCAGCTCGGGACCATTTTCGGCAAAGGGATCGCCAAAGTGGAGAAAATTTTTGTGGTGAGTACGGGCCCCCCCCTCCGCCATCCATAAACTGGACAATAAATCAAGCAGCTCTGCATGAAAAAGCAAGATCTGATTTTTACAGACAACAACTAACAACATCTCCCCAGTCATGGGAGGGGGGGGTGGAGTTTCATTGTGAGTTATTTCTTTTTGCTGTTGCCGTCCTTGGGGACACCCTGTAAGGCAGAATGATTGTGGGGACCGCGAAGCCTGCCACGCATCAAGTCGATTTTCAACTGTCGGGCAGTCGGGTGCCTGGCCGTCACGCCACCGCGGGCGGCTCGGCCTGACACAGCTGGTGTTGTTTTGGCTGATTCTTGAATTGGCGTTGAAGCCAGTTGATGAAATTTAACTCTTGTTTGGGCTGCATGTCAACCATCACCACTAGCGGCGTCTCGGTGTACCGGCGTAAATATTTACAGTCATCTGTAGTGACTGGGAGGCGACCATTTGTCCACCATGGGTGGCACTAGTTTTGTGCCGTCGGCTTGGCGTGTACCCAGCTTAGAACCCTGAACCTGGGGGCAAGCGCCACTGAGGGGGGCTGTTTAGGAGGGAGTTGAGCAGGCTCCCTTCACTCGCTCCCTCTCTTGTTGTGCTCTTCAGCTTGACGTAAAAAGGTTCGGATCTGTAAGGCATGTCTGTGGCCAACAACAATTGTTACTAAGGCATTTAATATTGTTTGTTTTATTTGGTAGTGAAAAGCTACAATACTGACAACCTTAATTACAGACAGTCAACTGAGAGCCACCAAACAAATGTATTTTGTCACACAGTAGACAGTGGATCAATGAATTAAAAAGAACTTTCACCTCTTCCCATAAAAATGCTCCTATTATTCATGAAATATTTCATTTAACAATGTTCTTTAAGTTTGTGGGTGTTGCATTACAGTTCAGTTCAGGTCACGTCTCATTTACAGTTTTAAATGATGCTTTTATCCAAAGAGGCTTGTTATTCATTTAAACCACTGGAAGCCTCACAAGGGCTTTTGGGGTTGATTATATTACTGAAAGCGAGTATCATTCAGCGCGGCCTGTGAACTGAGACATCAAACTTTGGCTTATGAACCAATGCCCTTGACCACTATATTAATCGAATTGAATGCAGGTTCTGAAATGCTCTGTTGTTGAAAGGAGCTTTATTGTTTCAATTCAGCCATGTGTTGGTTGTGTCAGTTATCATCAGATGCACTTTGTAAAGTTATAACATTCGCTGTGTTGTTAGGGTGGGCTGTTGTTAAAGTGCTACAGTGGGTGTAGAATGACCTTTTCCCATTTTTCTGAAAAAATTCGGCGAAAACTTGGGTATTGGCAGCGTATGCAGCAGATTAAAATAATGGGTATGTGAAAAAAAGTTAATCCTAAATTAAGTGGCAGAGATTCAATGAAATTTTATTTATATGGTGCTTTTATCAACAGTCATGTTAACAAAGCATTTTTACATGTAACTGTCCCAAACCCCCACTGAGGCGACAGTGGGCAGGAAACTCCCCTCTAGCAGGAAGAAACCTTAAGAGGAACCAATAATTAATAAATTAAACAAGAATTAGTCAAATCCAGCATTCCCTGTGTCATGTCCTGATAATGCTGATCCTCAGGTGTGCCACACCCCCTCATCTACCCCGCGTGGAATCCCAGTGTTACCAGCTGCTTCTAGTCTTGTTAATTGCTGTTGTGTATTTAAGTCTGCATGTTTCCCCAGTCCGGTCATTAATTATTGCCTTGACATCTTAATGTTACTAGTGTTTCCTGTGTTCCTGATGGTGTCGACTCCTAATAAATCCCTCGTTTACCCGACACCACAACTCCCTTCGCCTGCTTCCCTGCCCCATGCCTGCTCCGCGTAGGACACCCTGAGTATTATAAGAACTTCTGCATAATTTGCGTTAATAAATCTGGGCGTGGCTTGTGAGCCACTTTCTGCTTTTGTAACACAAAACCTTGGCATATCAAGCTTTATCACATTAGCTATACTTGTAACAGAAAATAAGAACGTCCCCTTGTGATCAATAAAGTTTCTCTTATTTTATTAAGTCAAATGGTTGACAGCAGATGGGGGGGGTACAATTTCCTTGTACTACCTATAGTTGTGGTAATTTACGAAATGAGCAGGACTAGTGACATGATGATCCTCTGTTCCCACGTTTCCCAGAAGAGGAATGTGAGCCAGACCAAAATCCGCGTGACGTCCACAGTCCTCTTCATCCTGTTCGGCTGCCTGCTCTTTGTGACCATCCCTGCTGTGATTTTCAAACAAATTGAGAGATGGAGCACTTTGGAGTCCATCTATTTTGTGGTCATCACTTTAACGACCATTGGATTTGGGGACTTTGTTGCAGGTAAACGACACTGTTACAGACTCTTTTTTTTGCCCATATTTTGAAGCTCTTAGTTTCATCCCTCAGAAGTATGAAATGTGTTATGGTTTCCGTAAGAGTGAATAAATAAAACCAGGGCAAATTTTGGGGGCAAGCATGAGCCTTGATAACTTACTGTAGTTTGCCTGAGATTAACTGGCAGATTGAGTTGAGATCTGATGCCATAGAAAATCCCAAAATTAACCAGGAAGCACTGATGACAAACTGTGATTCTCACAGGCAGCTACAATGTCGTTGTCCAGTGACAGCCAGAATGGAGAAGGTTACCTTACAGTGATGCGCAGGTTGACCCGAAATGAGCGGGTGCCCGCGGTCACCCGCGGTCACCCGCGGTTACGAGTCATCCAAATATATTTTTAATGATATTCGGGTCGCGGTCGGTCGGGTCGTTTGAAATAAAGATGGCAATTAAACCTTTGTAATTTATATAGTACTAGACACAATTTTCTATGAAATACATAAGCCAAAAACTTTATTGGCTAAATTACTGGCGCGAAGATGACGCACAAGCTCAGTCTGCATGTAGAGAGTAGGTAATCCTTATTTACCTTTTGAATGTTGAGCGTTATTAATTGTTGAATAAATGCTGATGCGGGACAAAATTG
>JAABNY020000038.1:19061027-19073450 GCA_015164015.2 Brevimyrus niger
ACTGTATACAAAGGTATTTAAGAAGTTGTAGTAACTCACCCTGCCTGGTCGTCTCTCGGTATAATCCTAGCTGTTGTTGTCTATTAAAGCCTGGGCAGTTAATATGCAGATGGTATTATATTTACACACACAGAAGGATATATAATTAAATAGACCGACTAATTATGTAACCTACAGTAATTTATTGATTAACTCATTTGTTTATTGTTTATTTTTACTATTGTTATTATAATTAATCACGTTGTTGTCTTTTGAGCACAACCCAGAGAGCTGGTGGAAAGCATTTTACTGCAAACACGTAGTGTATTGTAGCGTTTTCTGGAATTTTCGCCACAAGGGAGAAATGGAGACAACGCGAAGAACTTTGCTCGGGAAACCTCCGAGTTTTATTCCTTCAGTAAAGAACAGAGTAAAAGCACAACCAAGGAAAGCAACGGCTAACTCCGCCCAGGTACACAGGACTACCGAGGATCTCTTCCACGGTAGCCTGTGTGCATTTACACAAAAACCACCCAGACACATTTCCAAACACATAAGAATCCAATTACATTAACAAATATTAACAACTCCCTCCCAAACAACCGCAACAGGAATAACAGGTAAACAGATTCTCCCCCTCAGTGGAAGCAGTGCATTATGGGTGCCACAGCCCCCCTACAGTCCAACAACGTTACAGTATGTTTCTGTATGTGACAAAACTTGTAACTTGGTACTTACATTGTTTGTAACATAAGTACGCGGGAAAATGGATTAATAATATGACACATCGTGGCAAAAGGAACAAGTACAACAGAAATTCTGGGTGCTCCTGTCTTTGATCTATATAGTTAAGAGAAGGAAAATATGTATATGTGTGTGTGCATATGTATACACATACATACACACAGTGAGAGAGAGAGAGAGAGAGAGAGACATGAATGAACATGAAATTGAATTGAATGTTTACAGTGTCTGGCCTTTGACGAAGGAATCTAATGATAAACTAACAGAGGCTTTAGCTAAATGGATAGCTAGAACTGTCGCCCCGTTAACACAGTAGAAGATCAGGGACTGAAAGAAGTAGTTGCATCAGGGGATTCATCCAGAATAACTATATTTAAGTAAAATCCCGTTATAGTGGACTCGCTTATAACGGAATATCCTCCATAACAGACGAGTTCCGCTGGTCCCGGCCATGCACCTTAAAGAACACGCAGAACAAGCACCGGATATAACCAACTCACATATAACGGAATTTCGCTTATAATGGACAAACAATTTGGTTCCCAGAGTTGCTTTTTGCTGTAGTTTTGTTCAGTTGCAACGGATATGCAGCTCCGCCTTCAAGGCGACTGGCGTGCCGGTAATTTCCAGCGCAGATACGTTTTAACCGTTTGTTTTTTTGGTATGTTTAAAACCAGAAAAAAAACATAAAATTGACGTTTAAATGGTTTAGGTAAAAAAAAAAAAAATCTGAAATTCAATCTGATTTCCCGTTTCCCGTTGTTACTGGCAAAAACAAATTTACCATTTGATATTTGTTTTTTATGGTGGGTGCGCTTTCGACGCCCCCTTAATTCTGATTGGCTTGTGCGCACTGTCAGACTTGTTTGAGCTGTAAGCAGAATTTATACGGCAAGCCAGACAGAGGCGTGAGCGAAAAAGCGCATAGGAAGCAAATCCCATCATCCACGATGTAGGAGCATTCTCGTCAGGTCAAGTTGGTGTGTGTGTTGTTTGCGTGTATTGTATAACAGCATTAGGCAATATGCAACAGAAATTAACATAAACCAAAAAGATAATAAAACTTTAATATTGGAGGTTCTCGTGATTTAAAACGCCAACAGTTGAGGTAAACCTTGTCTGTTTTGGCACCTCCCAAGATTTCACCTCACAATCGCTGCTCACACTATTCCGTAAATCTATGTCTCAATTGGAAGAATTCCATTGCTTTTCCTGTTTTACTTTGTGCTTTTATTTAAAATAGTATTGTTCATTCATGTACGCACAAGGGAGACTGAAACAATCATTTATTATACAGATACAGCCATGATAATAGCTTAATGGAAATTTCTCAGAACATCTTACTTTTTTATTAAATTGTTTTTTTTTCCTTTTTTGAAAATCCTAAAGTTGTACTATGCAAGATTCTGCAATAAAAATATTACTTGAATTGAGGCAAAAATAGTTAGTTTTGAGAAAAATGACTGTATCGTGACTTCAGTGTGGCTACAACCATGGGCGTAAATTACGGGGGGATGGGGGGTTGTAACAGTAATCAAAACCAGCTAATACAACCCACCAAATAATCACGTCTCCTCCTAAATGGGTGGAGACCACAACTCCTCCAAAGTTCAAACCAAAGTTATGCCATTGGCTACATTGCAAAACACAAAAGACTTAATTCCACCTGGACACACATTTGTCAATGCATATATGGAAATTATCTCTTTCGTGGAAAAATTCAAAATAAAATCTAGAGTAGAAGTGGACATTGAAAAATACAGAAGTTACATTATTATCATTCAAGGAAATGGTGCTATAGAAACACTTTGTTCACTGTGTCAACTGTTCCCATGAAGAAAAAAGGAAGAAATATGAAAATTGATTGTCTTCAGGGGCACTTTCATTTGTTTGGATTTGAACTTATCACATGGGAAGAGGAAAGCACTTTGGGTACACAAAAGCGCGAGATAACATCATCTGTTTTCATTTGAGTTAAAATACTTCTATGCATTGGGGCAGACGACTTAAACAGTCCACTTAGGCTGAAGGACGAGGCTCAGTGACACAGGCATCACATAAAACCTGCCTGTAGCCTGACCCCATTAGGTCACTGGATCTCGAAACTGTTGATGAAAACCAGGTCAGAAGTTGTCATCCCAGCCGGAGGTTTCTTCCTCTGCTTGGGTTTTGTCGTAAGGGAACCGGTCAAAGTTGATATAGCAGGGACCCTGCAGCAGGAAGGACGCAGAGAAACAGGATGGGAGTGGTTTTACAGCACGAGGCAGATGAAGCTCACCACACGGCAGTATCAAATCACTCAGACACTGTGCAGTTATAAAATGACAAGCAATGAACTCGGCACGTCTCAGTTCTGCCAGAACAAATGAGTGATCACAAGTTCATAAGGTTCCTAAACCAGGACAAGTCTCAGTACCACTGGGTCCCCCATCAGACTCTACAGTGACCCTTTGGTCACTGTAACACTGACATCACCCTGTGTACGAGTCCCCACAATCCCATGAGCACTGTTTACATTCATTTCACACCGTCCAAATTGTCGGTACATTTCTCAGGTCTCTTGCACTTTGCGCTTATATTGCACAGCACAATCACTTTGACCGTGTCAGTTATGTATAGATTATGTACAGCTGAACATATTTCATACATCTTATTTTATATTGTTATTTTTATAGATTTTATTATTCTCTTATCAGGCACAGCTGCTCGGAGTGACCAGGGTCACATTTCACTACATGTATGTGTACAGCTGTGTACGTGACTGATACACCCCTTGAATCTTGAGTGAAGCAGTATCACTAATTAAAGTCCTGTTGATTCTCTCTTATGCCAGTGTTTCCACTGAGTACATTTCTCTCTGATATTTTCCCAGGAAAAGTAAAAACGTCTGAGGTAGAGAAACAGAGCAGTATGCTCTCACTGTCTTGTGCCCCATTCACACACAGCGAATCCTACCTATATGTCATTATTTTACCGTTATGGTGTCGTGTGGGAACGGGAGCAAAACAGTAAAGTCTACCCATGGATATCCCCTGGTGACTTAATAACATTAGCAGTAACTTTCTGACGCAGCTCCAGTGTGGATGTGAATCTGTGTGCAATGCAGTTAGGCTGAGTCACATGTGCAGTTAGGCTGAGTCACATGTGCAGTTAGGCTGAGTCACATGTGCAGTTAGGCTGAGTCACATGCGCAGTTTGGCTATGTACGACTATGGCCTGATGCCTGCATTTTCTAAGTAATACACCCCCATCTCACTGCCCCCACGCCAAACCTCTTTATGCTCTTTATAACACTGCGCCCGGTCATAACAGTGGCTGCCCTGAAGGGCTGGCTGCAGCTTTGCTGAGACACACAGGTCACTCGGCTCTGGGATTCCGCAGAGACGGCATCACCTTGCGCATGAGCCGGACCGTCGGCGCCTCCACCTGTCCAACTCTCAGCTTGTGCCAGTTAATGTTCCCAAACCACCTGTGTGAAGGACCGCAGGGAACAGAACAGAGATACGTCATTAATCCCTGTCGGGAGATTCTCTTTACCCCGTTTTGCTCTCCATGAGACACACAGAGAGGTGACAGCAAGTAACGGGGGTCGCAGTGAAGGGGCAGCTGCCGTGCAGCACCTGGGGAGCTGGGGGTTAGTGACCGTGCTCCAGAGCCCACCGAAATGCGACTATTCTGCCGCAGCTGGGCTCAAACCAGCGACCTCCTGATCACAGACAAACAGGCTTAGCCTGCTGAGTCACACTGCCCCCCGCGTTGAGGTACGTATCAGCACACACACACACGGGCACACAGACAGACAAAGGGCCACTCTGCTCATCACTGACCAACCCTTGCAAGAGAGCCCTAGTACGTTACCTGTGATTCCGGACGTCTTTGATCCCGTTCTTGGTGTTCCCCAGCCTTTGACCTGGCCGCGGCCTGTGTCGCAGAATGTTACAAAATGGGTGTTAATTTAAAGGCCACTGTAGGTTTTTTGAGGAAGACGGCTGAAGGCTTCATATAAAAAGTGAAATGCAAGAAGAATGAGTCCACCAGAAATGTGGGAGTCGCCCTGACCTGCAGAGTTTGCTGATCAGGGAGCGGGCGGCCTCACTCATGTAGGGGGGGTATTTAAGCACCCCATCCAAAATCTTCGCATAAATCCTTTGTGGGTCGGAACTGGAGAAAGGAGGGCTGAGGAGCAGACATCTAGGCTTTAATACACTTCGGAGAAAGCTGTGTGCAGTTTATCTATGTGCAAGATGGAGAGTTTAAGAAGCTTAAGATGTCAGCATTCTTCGCGTATCGTACAGGACCTTGGAGATTGTGACGGCGATTATGACGGAAATCAGGCCACTGCTGCACTTTGGAGAACGTCATCTACATGCTCTGACCATTTCTAACGGCCAACTGATTCGCTCAGCATTACTGCTTTGTGATGCCTCCTGTTGGCCATATCTTAGTAGCATTTACTTTGATTTGTTTCAGTTTCATAAACTAATACAGAAAGTGCCCAGGTTACGCATAAGAAACGCCTCAAGTCTGTCTGTAAATCAAATTTGTAAAAAGGTCAGAAAAACAATAACATAGTACATTATTACTATCATTATTGTTGTTGTTGGGATACGGTTCAGTGCTGAATTAAAAAAATGTGCCATCCTTATTTCAGCTGAACTGATGCATTGTGAACATTTTATTAGTTATTATTTTCAGACGCAGTGGCTCAGTGGGCAGCGCAGTGGCGCAGTGGGTAACACTGTGGCTCAGTGGGTATCACTGCAGGCTCACAGTTCCAACGCTGTAGCTTCAGTTCTAACCCGGCACTGAGTCAGTATTTCTGGGTGATATTGTAATAAAATGTGTCCCCACAAAAGCCTGGTTTCTGCATATCCTCTGAGGGCTGGAGTCTCGGGTTGCGTTTACCTCCCAACTAGCAGCTCATATACCAAGATGCCCAGTGACCAGAAGTCCGCAGCAAAGTCGTGGCCCTGGTTCTGGATGATCTCGGGCGCCATGTACTCTGGGGTCCCGCAAAATGAATATGTCTTCTCCCCCCGTGTCAGCTCTTTAGCGAAACCGAAGTCCACCTGCGACACAGAGCCCAGGCACAAAGGACGCAGCTCAACAAGTAGCCCTGAGGGCTAATGATGTAAAGGTTGTGGGTTCGAATCCCAGGGAGCACAAGTAAATTGTATTCCTTCTCCCTACTGTAAGTTAATCTGGATAAAAGTCTCTAAAATCAAAATGGTAAGAATAGCTGATGGATGGGAGGACTTGACAAGAGGTGACTGACATATGCTTTTGTTTAAAGTAACGTGCATTTTTTTGAGGGCCCAGGGTCAGACGGTTTCATGCAGTAATCAGGAGTTAAGGGCCTTGCTCAAGGGCCCAACGGTGACATCACTCCGCTGACAAGCACAGTGTCCTACCTCACTCAGCCATATGTTGACCCACCAGTTTGACGAATCCGCGTGAATCCAGCATCAGGTTCTCGGGTTTGAGGTCTCGGTACAGGATGCCCCTCTTGTGAAGGTAGGCGAACGCCTCGACAACACATGCAGTGCAGAAGACAGCGATGCTCTCCTCAAACCGACCACTGGCAAACATCACAGACCCCCACCCACAAAGAAACATATGTTAAGCCTTGATCTTCATAAATACATATATATTTATTGAAAATAATAACAATGCATATTGTTCATGCAGATTTGTCATGTCTTCGAGGTACTGAAAGGCTACTTCTCTTACATAAATCAGAACCTTTAAGACAAAAGAATCATATGGTCTCAACTGGTTGGTTGAAACAAAACATTGGTCCGGATTTGCATTTCTGAACCTGAACTTCCCACCTCGGGTCACTACAGTCAGGTTAACTTACACTTCTTTCAGTTTGGTCCACAACTCCCCTCCGGAGCAAAACTCCATAAGCATATAGATGTAACGGGTGTCTTTGAACCCAGCATAAAGTCTGGAGAGCAAAAGAGGAATACAATGCAGGGATGTTATGATGGTGCTTGTGATCAGAAGGTCGCCAGGTTAAATCCTGTTGCTGGCAGATCGATGCCACCATTGGGCCCAGAAATAAGGCCCTTAACACCACCTGTTCCGGGGGCATTGATCAACCCTGTGGATCACAGTGCAAGATGGGACAGGAGAAAAGAGAAATTGCCCACAGGGATGAATAATGTCTCTACTCCAATGTTTCCCAATCCGGTCCTCGGTGACCCACAGTCGGTCCATGTTTTTGCTCCCTCCAAGCTCCCGATATGAGGGAGCCATAACATGGACCGCTTGTGGGTTCCTAAGGACCGGACTGGGAAACACTGCTCTACTCTATCATATGAGGGGATTAGGCACCTGACAATGAAGTCACTATGAATGTCCTGTAGTATTTGCTTCTCGAATTTCACATGGTCCTCCTGCCGCTTGGCAACAACGTGCTTCTTACTAATCCTCTTGAGGGCATAATACTTCCCATGCTGTAGTGTCGTCACCTGCGAGATGAAACACCGGGACCATAAGCAGCCTGGAGAGTGGCGATTTGAAGGGAGAACATGGAGGAATGATGAGGAAGGTTACCAAACTGATGGGTCACAGAGGACAGCAGAAATACCAGGGATTGGATGTAAAACATAAGAAGACCATCATTGAGTGATATTCCTCAACCTGTTGTGGTTGACGATTGGAGGAGGCCCTTCATCAGAAGGCCTGGTTATCTATCAGAAACTGAACCCACCAGCTCCACGCGTCCGAATCCGCCCAATCCCAGAGTGACGGGCTCGCCCTGGAAACGTCCCTCCTGGTAAAGCACTGGAACTAGGTCCTTTAAATGCAGAGAGGTGCTCTGGCTGTGGGAATGGAAATATGCAAAGGGGGGGGGGACACAGTGGGTCAGATAGCTCTCCAATCATTTGCTCTGTATTCGCCTGTAATCTCTTAGCAGTTAAGGTGGACCTCAGACCCTTAGTGGCATGGATCATTACCACTGATGATGAAAAGCAGCTTTGACCTAATCACCTACTGCAATGCTCATGCTATTAGCATTTTGTTGGCACATTTAGTCCATACTCCTTTGCTGGATTTCACTGCGCAAACCAGAAAAATAACACAAAGTCTGTATATTTTTGGCCTCACCTCTTTTTCTCTGGAATCACTATGTCTTCAAAGACATTCGAGCTGTTCAAAACATAGAAGGAGGGGAAAAAAAACAGTAAATCAGTGGCAAGAACTGGAGCAATGGCTCCAGCGATCGCAAAATGGGAGGAGAAAGCAAGCGCAGGTCTCAAAGCAACAAGCGTCACTCAGTGGTCGAACTCACTCGTCATGAAGCTCGAGGTGTTCAAGTGGTATGGTCTCCTCGAAAACCCTGAAAAACAGCACCCCACCAATAAGCAGCCAGGTCTTCCCTAGGCTGCCTGGCCTTCCCCAGCATCACGAGCGGAGGACACTCACTCTTTGTCGATGGAGTAGCAGGTGACCTGGCCCACTGCGGTACATGTGGCAGTTCTGCAAGTTTCACTGAAAACACAGCAAAATTACCCCAGAGGTTGAGGAACATGGGGTGTTTGAACAAGGCCTCATTTGCTGTTTAAGTATCATAAATAATACAGCCGTTATAAAGACATGTTTAGGGTGTTACACAAACAAAAAAGGAGTATTATATAATGGAAGTGGGCAGCATGGTGGCCTCAGACCTTTGGGGCTGAGGGTTTGATTATGGCTCTCACTCTGTTCATGGACTTGACATTTTCTCCCCGTGTTTGTGTGTGTGCCCCGAGTTTAATCGGGTAGGGCCACCCCTATTCAAATCTGGCCCTCGATTCCAAATCCAGGCCTTGTTTTCAAGTCACCCAGGTAGTTAGCTTAATAATATCTGGCTCTAATTGGCCAGAGGCTTCACAAATGGCTCTCAGGTAAAGGAAAGCTGGAAAAACAGCAGTGCTCGACCCTTGAGGGCCGAGATTTGAAAAGCCCTGGGATAGGGTTTAAGCCAGAGGTCTCAAAGTGCCAGCTCATGGGGCAGATGGATTTAACTGGGCAGCAAATCAAATCTTTTATTTTCTAAAAAATTGACATTACATCATCTTTTCTTTTCTGTCTTTCCTCATTCATCTAAAACAATGGCTCAATGACCCACTGGGGAAGAAAAAACATCCAGCCGGCGGCCCCCAGGCGACTTCAGTTCGAGACCCCTGATCTATGCTCAGCAGGACCTTGTCCCAGATGAGCAGCTTATTGATGATGGGTCTGAGTCCTCGTGATGCAGCAGGTGAGAGCCTTACCGGATGAGAGCCAGCTCCCCAAAGTGGTCCCCTCGGCCCATCCTCCGGATTTCCTTCTGCTGTCCGTTCACGTTTTTTGTCACCAGCACCTGGAACACGGAGACATGGTCCAGGTTCATGGTGGCAGAGAACAGGCATGCCAGTGGAGGGTGGCATCAGGCTGAGGGGACATAGTTCAGGCCCCATATTTGG
Source organism: Brevimyrus niger (assembly GCA_015164015.2). Taxonomy (NCBI): domain Eukaryota; kingdom Metazoa; phylum Chordata; class Actinopteri; order Osteoglossiformes; family Mormyridae; genus Brevimyrus; species Brevimyrus niger. The sequence continues at coordinate 19,070,207 of JAABNY020000038.1, forward strand.
GGACATGCGGGTGGGGGAGGTGTCCTCCTACCTCTCCCTTCAGAATGATGTAAAAGGTGTCTCCTTCCGTCCCTTCACGCACAATCACTTCATCGTTCTGGAATTTGACCTAGAAAATGCAAAAAAAGACCAGTTCAGCTGAATGCCAATCACAGTTTAATGTCATTCTCACGTCCTCTTCATAAAACGCAACCGCTTGTAGAACATAGTTTTGTTTATTTAAATCATCATTTTATTAATAATGCTTATCCCACTGTAATTATGGAGTTGCGATCTTTTCACAGTAATGTGTATTTCAAAGCAGGCTCAATGGAAACAAGTAACATGTTTGTATGGTACGATTCATGTTTCCATAATGCTTTTCTCCAGTCAGCATTCCCTTCAGTTAAGGTTTGTTGGACAAACGCCACAGTTTCTCCTTCCTTGTCCAGATGTAACAAACCCACCAACCTCTTCCATAGAGTCTATTATTTTAGAGAGCTGCATGTCACTCAGGTCCTTCAAAGTGCGGGCACTGCAAAGGACACACATGGGAACAAAAAAGGACACTGACAGGTCATTCAAGCCATTAAAAAGTGTCCCCTCTCTTATTTTGACGTTATGCAGTTATTAATCTTTATTTTTTTCGTTGAGCAGGTTCTCAAGCTGTGGAGCTCCCTCTAATGGTAGGCAGAGGTATCTCTTATGACTGCAGTCATAATGGTGGTTGAGAGAGAGACTCGTATTCCAACTCATTCTTGAGGATCACTGCCCTTTCAAACATCCTGAATTGTTTTGGATGATGGACAATCTACAAATGTGTGTGCATGTGTGTATGCAGGTGTGTGTCTGTGTGGATTAGGTTTATATTATATTGATTGCATGCAACAAAAAAAGTAAAACCGCTAGAATTTTTGTATTTTGTTTGGTTACTTATGATTAAGGTTAGGGCTGGGTAGGTCATGTTGTGATTAGAGTTTAAATGAATAGAGAGTCCTCACAAAGATATAATTACAAACCTAAGTGTGTGTGTGTGTGTGTGTGTGTGTGTGTGTGTGTGTGTGTGAGAGAGAGAGAGAGAGATCAGGTCACAAATTACAGTGAACCACTTAAGGGTTTATAGCATTGACTTATCTCAAAGTGGTGAAATGGTATACAATAAGGAAGACCTTTGATCTTAATATGATAACTGGTAAACTCACATCTTTAGGAATCCCATGACCTGCTCCCGTTTCCTCCTGAACTTGTTGGTCATGATCGTCCTGTAAGTCTGCCTCTCGATGCACCACAGTTTGACTTTTGTGACAGCTGGGGGGGGGCGGAATAAAATAATCCGAATTCATCAGAACCCATCTGGGTAGAAAGCCAGGCTGCTATTTGTGTTCAAACTTGGCACAGCGTCGCCCTCTAGTGCATTTGGGGCGAGACGTCACCTCTGACCGATGCCGTGCGCTTGCAGTTGTACAGGATGGCCAGCTCCCCAAAGACGTCCCCACACGTCAGAGTTCTCAGAACTCGTCCGGCCTGAGTCACCCGGAGCTCGCCTTCTATCTCAGGGATAGAAGCGTTAGAGAATGGAGGTTTGGAGTAACATCAAGAAACACCCTTTCATCTCTGATTGACACAGGAAACATAATTTCTGGATCCATGTGTATGGGGTTTGCATTCACTGGCTTTGAACCTTGCCCTTCGTATGCATCAACGCAGAAGGGCAGGTCTTGGAGCCACAAGGGATTTGAGATACTTCCTCCTTTTCTGTCATCTGGTTCTCTTAAAATTAAACAACGTTAATCCACATCATTAAAGATACAGAGAGCGGCCACCTGCTACGATGTACATGCTGTCGCCTTCGGTTCCTTCTACGATGATCTCTTCCCCCGGCCGGATCTCCCGCTCCACCAGACACTCCACCATCATGGTGACCTGCTCATCGTCCAGGCGACTCAGAAAGTCGCTCTTCTGGATGGCTTTAACGATGAGGTTGCTCTCACTGGAAGATTGGGGAACACGGTCAATGGTGGGTTGCTGAGGAAAATTAGTTATGGGGATTATAGATGTATGTTATATACAGATATGCAGGCTTTTCACAGGGTGATTTAAATGAAGATAAAAGGCAATCTTGAGTCAGTTAAATACTCCTATTTCCACTAGAACAGCATGGAGTGGTCTGTGCAAAGCCACTCATTATATTCTTTATTAATTTACTTGCTTTTTGTTATTAAATGCATTCATTTTTTTACTTTGAGCTATTTCTGGGAAATGACTAAGTGATTTTACATTACCAGGGTCAGGACATTAATAATAATAGAATGGGACTCAAACAGAACATTTTCCTGTTAAGCTAACCAGAAAGACTGGCTAGCTCAGGTTATATTTAAACTTTTTCGATAAACCAGACAGAATTCTTTTAATGCTCCACTGCAGCTTTACTTTTTGTCAAATACAGTAAATGGTAGTTTAAATAATGGTTTAAACTACAGCAAATGTTCCTCTAAAGAGACAACAGACAAGAAGAGGAGGAAAGGAAGCCTACCAAGAAGTCTTAACCTGCTAGTGGTCTGTTATGGTGGGAAGCAGCGTCATCACGTTCGCCATGCATAGCCTGTGCATGGAATTCTCCTTGGACACCTCTAGTGTGGTGTTATGAAATTGCAGCACTAGCAAACCAAGGTACTGACTGACTCTTTTAAAGAAAACCTGATGTCTTCAAAGTAAGCTCGATTACAAACTCCCGTGAGGTGCAGTACATTCACATGTGAAATACTTCATATAAATTTTTTCTTACCATAAATGGCAACAATATCTCTCTCTCTCTCTCTCTCTCCCTCTCTCTCTCCCTCTCTCTCTCCAGTGTCAAAAGCCATACTCTATATTTACATTTTATTTAATAGGTTTTATCCAAAGTGACATACATTTTTCGGAGGAAAACAAAGTCAGCCAGTCCCCTGAGCAACTGGGCCTTGCTCAAGTACCCAAAATTACCCTCCCATCCCTGGGATTTAAACTGGCAAACTTCTAGTCACTGGTACACACCACCCCTAAAAGATACAGACCCACAGACTCCTAACCTACTGAGGTATACACCACACCCAAAAGACGCAGACCCACGGACCCCTAACATACTGAGATATACACCACCCCTAAAAGACACAGACCCACCGACTCCTAACCTACTGAGGTATACACCACACCTAAAAGACGCAGACCCACAGATCTCTAACATACTGAGATATACACCACCCCTAAAAGACGCAGACCCACAGAC
>JAABNY020000038.1:19073840-19090014 GCA_015164015.2 Brevimyrus niger
ACACCACCCCTAAAAGACACAGACCCACAGACCCCTAACCTACTGAGGTACACACCACCCCTAAAAGACACAGACCCACAGACCCCTAACCTACTGAGGTACACACCACCCCTAAAAGACACAGACCCCCAAACCTCACGTACACACTGCCTATTTTGATCCCGAAGGATAAATTCAGGAAAGAATTATTTTTCCAAGAATCGCCAAAACCACACGGCCCCGTCATCATGGTTATAAACCCCAATTACACCCAAGGCATGAGAAAATTAAAGCATGATTACAAAATGTAACCCATTCTTCTGCAAACTTGTCAAACTGATAAGTAAATACACACTAGACTTGGCTTATATTACTACATAACTGGTATTCTTTAATTAGGATTTATGCTATTTGTTTTTTTAATTTTCAGATTAGGTGTGACACTAAGTAGAGGACAGAGGAGGTGCATTATTCAGAAACTCCTCCAAGTACCCCCCTCCTCCCGATCCGGAGTACCTGACAGTCTTGACTCTGGAGCCAGCGATGTCCAGATCCTCAGGGATGGGCTCAGTGACGATGATGCCAGATCGGCTTTTCCTCACCTCAGGCTCGCCATTGTGGCTACTCCTGCCATGCTGGTAGTCTGAGGCCACCACATGGAAGTGGAAAGAGCAGCTTCACATCAGGACCTGCAAAACTCATGCAACTGCGGTGATAACAGAACCTAAACAGCCAGCAGTAGCAATGGTGTGGAGGGTCTTTACCAGACGTTGAGAGACCTTCACCACAACTACTCTGATCCTGATCTCATCCACACTGGTGAGATATTAAACTGATGGGTGATATTTTATTCATTGGCAGGGGATATCATCTTTACACCCATCCCACCTTGCTCTCCACAGCAAACACAGACACACATACAGGGGAGAACAAACTTAGGAGTCATAGCACAGGGTCAGCCAGCCTCATGCTCTCCTTGAGAAATTATGGTTATGCTGAAAGGCCACGGGATTCAAACTGCCAGCCTTCCACACAGCCAGAGTCCTGAGTAGCCCCTTAATATGTCGGATCTGGTACAGACCAGGACTATGCACCTCTTACCAAGTTCATCGATTCGATTCTGCATGTCCTTCAACATCTTCTCCTTTTCTTGCAGACGTCTCTCTGGAGAGGACAGTTTTTGAATAACAATTGTATTGGTTGGTTCAGCTGCTACAACATCATGTAAGAAAATGCAATGTCACGCCAAAACTGCTGAACCAGCCTGGGTCCAGTTCATAGCAAACTAAGGAAATATGTGGAATTTCCACAAGCTACGGGAACAAAGCAGGGAACAACCTAGAATGGGAAGCCATTGCAGGGCAGTCTTACTCAGAAGGAAAAATTGGAATCTCCAGTTATCCTTAATATGTTTTTTTTCCAACTGTGGGGGAAATCCAGAGGAAACCCCACAATAACACAGGGAGAACATGCAAACTCCCCACACATTAAACCAGGGTGGAGAGTCAAACCCCCGACCCAGAGGTGTGAGGCAACAGTGCTAACCACTGCACCACACCACTGCACCACACCAGACAGAGAAGGTCGGAAAAAATGGAAGAGCCCAAGAAATGAAGCAAACTAAGAATAATGTAACTTTCACTGGAATTCTCTTTTCAGTCTTTGTTAGAAAAAGAACAAATAGAAGGAGCTTTACTCTCAAAGGAAGAATACTGAAAATGCTCGATATATTATTTTTTCACACACTTGTAGGTGTAAAATGGCTGACTAGGTCTTCAGGCAAAATGCCTGTCAACTTATTTTTCACCGATAATGTAAAAATGGTAACACATTTGAGTGAGACTCCAAATGTTCTCTTTAATATTGAAAGTCTGGTGCGAAAAGGGGAGGAAAATAACACCATGTGTGGTTGTTGGGGACCTCCTCCCCCACCTCCTCCTCCTCCTCCTCCTCCTCCCCCACCTCCTCCTCCTCCTCCTCACCCAGCCCCAGCTTCTCATTCTCCAGCTCCTTGTTCAGCAGGCACTGCTTCTCCAGTTGAAGCCTCAGTTCCTGCAGCTGGAGCTCCATGCCTGCGCAGAGACACGGGGAAGGCGAGCGGTTCAGCCATAAGCCATGAGGGATTTCTCTACTTCATTTGTAGTCATTTGACTTATTTCCATTTCGTCGATATTTATAGCTTTCGTGTTCCTTCGTTCTTTCATCTCTACTCGCTTCTGTCACCCATTTGTCTGCACATCATGTTATTTGTCTCTCATGCGACACACTCTCACCAAGGCTGTCTGACCACCTGGCTCCACAAGTCTATATGAAGACCATAGATACAGGGCCTGATTGCCTCAGTGGGGCCAGACAGACACTGAACCACCCCCTGTGTGAACATCCTTCTGCGACACCTCGATTCTGTTTCAATAAACTGCTTAATCTTAAGGAACCCTCCTTAAGGAACCCCACTCTGAAAGAACCTGAGGTTTCACTGAAGGAATCTATCAACCAGCAGCTTCCAGGCACACGGTGTATTTTCAGGGAGAATTCCAAAGCCTGTAAAGGAGATTGCACAAGTGTGAATCCAGATTAAGTGCCCAGATCACATAGCTGTGACTGGATTGCACACACCGGCGGTCGGCTCCATCCCGACGCCATTCCCTTCGCATCACGATATTATTCCGAAGCTAATGCCAAGGCTCCTCACAGACGCCCAGGTGGGTGCCAGGCGTGCAGGGCTGAGCCCAGCGGGAAGTTCAGCAAAATCTCAATAAATAATGCATGTCGATCATGGCTCCAGAGGAGCCTGTGAGGATGGAGGCGGGAGCAGGCCTGAGGGAAAAGCAGCCAGCTGCATGGGTGATAATACGCTAATATGCTATTCTTCTGCTCAAGCTACAGCCATGGCATCTTCGCATCTCTTGTCATGCTGGACACACTCCAGAATTACAATCTTTAGCCAAATAGCTCCGGAGAAAGACATTTTAAGTCATCACCTTGTATTTACATGAAAACGTTACATTGTAGAGAGACAAAAAGACAGTTTCACTGGTTGCTGTCTAACTGAATCAAACCAAGCCGCAAATTCATCTCGGCAGCTTGTGTTTTAAGCCCTTCTTGTGACCTCACATGCCCATGGGGATGAAAATCCCATCAGCCATGATCTCAGAAGCTCAGCAGGTGACTGTCGAGTGTCTCCCTTCACGCTTAGAAGATGGTGACCGACTCGAACCAAATCAGGAACTTGGTGCCAGAGGTAAGCCCTTTGCTTCTTTTTTCGTTCATATTAACGAAACACCTTTCAGTGAGTAGCACTTCTCCGCGTGACTGCGATCGTTAACCTGGCAGGAGTTGTTATTCTGCATTTACAAGATACCTACTGACATCAGTGGCAGACAGGAGTGGATGAAATCCTGTCCTTATTGCCACCCCACATGAATAAATCTAATAGACAAATTCCTCCTGGTCAATGAGTTGTATTGTCTGCACCCAACCCCTCCCTTCCAGTCAGTAAGTTTTTACTGGGCAGTACCAACCATAGTAGGAAGTTTTTACCCCCCCAACCACGGACTCAAAATGTTCTGCAGCCACTACTGTTAGCAGACTGTCGGTTTGGTAGGTCATATTACTGGCATCTCATTAAAGCAGCATAACAAATAATCCCCCAAAGTTATCAAGCTGTCTCCGTTAGTCAAAATGTAACCGTACAGGTCCCATACTTCGCATAGTATTAATCTAGTATAAATCTGACAAAAACCTATCACTTAAAAGCATACAAAAATGAGGGAAAAAAAACATTTTCAAAAATTATACATGGACTTCTGGGGAAAAGTGACAACTTTAATCGAAAGTATGTCATTCCTAAAAGAAGTTCATTCATGTCCTGCAGACTGCTGTGGCGTAAGCTCACCTGAAAGCCTCACCTTTGGACTTTACAGGTTGCTGAGCGTTTCTGCTTAAGGAGGAGAAGTAAAGGTGGATCTTACTCACCCGGCTGCGTCAAGGGTCGAAAAGAGGGGGACGAAGAAAGACTCCAGGACATCGTTTAAAATCTGTTACATGAAACGGCCCTGGGCGCAGGCCGATAGACAACGAAGCAGAGGAAACGATCCTGTGACTCACGCACGGCACATTGAGTGATATCTCTCCGTCTCTCACAGTCTCTCCACTCTTATCGCCCCTCGCCGTGAGCCAGCGTCCGTGCTCTATGCACGTCGTGGCGACACTAGCGGCGTCCTGAAACATTAACCACGGCCCCTGAGCTCCAAGCGGAGGGAGGGGACAAGCTCCGGATGTTCCACGCCGCCGAGCCCCACGGAGTGCGGTGCGAAGCCCTCAGCGTCCGTACGTCCCGCTGCATACTTAAGGGGGATGCGATTTGGCGACGCTCCTGTCATTGCGTAATAGCTGTATTTTGCAAGTCTATATTCGTGGACAAGTGGGATTCTCGATTTGACATGTTAAAAAAAATAAAAAAAGACTGCATTCAGGTGTCATCTATGTATGGCATAAGTGCAAAGAAACCACAAAGAAAAGCTAATCAGGAGTCAGACTTTCCTATCCATACAAATCAACCGTGTGCTTTGGAGAAGTACTTAATGCATTCCTTAAATGTGCCTGTTAATTTCCATTTTTGGTACACAGCAATACTGCATACTGCTCCTTCGGAGGCAGATCAAAGACCTTTTCACAGGACCTCTGACTTCAAAAGCTTGCAACTACAGCCAGCATTTTTTTTATTGCTTTGGTTAACAATTAATTTCACCAGTTAACCAACAGCTAAATGAAGGGTTAGGCACAGGTTATGAGTAAAAGGAACAGCTGGTAATTTCTTGTAGCAGAAAAGCAAAGAATGCATATACTGTACTAAGCTATTATTTATAAATATTTTTTTTAAAAAAGATTGCTACCCCAATGCGTGTAAATCACAGCACTGAATACTGGAGGAAATTTTCTTAAGTGGCGAGTCAAAACTGGGAGAAAAATCAAATGACCCTCAGGCAAACATTTGGCTTTGAGATCACGCTGCCACACATTTGTTAGTGTCATCTGATTTTGAATTTGTTTGGGGGGGGGGCGGTGTACATCAGGGGAGATCGAACGAAAAGCCCAACCTTCACCTTCCCTGAGCACCGCCTTTGCTTCCTGACCTCACATAAACACTCCAAGGGACCGCTAATTGCCCGCTGACAGCAGTACGCTGGTAGGAGGGAGGGGGCAGCCAATGCGTCATACCTTCATATGCTGAAAATACGAACACTCTCATTTATCATTTATGCCTTCTCAAAAAAAACAAAAACACAAAAATAGCATCACCCCACCCCCGTAATAATCACGGTGCAGTATTGCGGTTAACCGAGTAGCATTGCAGACTCACTTGTTGGCTCAATTCCCACTGAGGCTCCTCATAGGTATTCGTCCAAAAACTCCGATTCCCAAAAGGCCAGCTGGACTGGCATCTCCAAAGCAGCCACTTTGCATGACCATGCATCCCATTCATAAGACTTCAAGCAACTCTGTATTGGATCAGAAGTTGCAGAGAGGATTTCAGTGAATTTCCTTCTTGAACATTTATACACATTTATTCCTCTGGCAACATGACCCAAAGGTACCAGCCGGTGTTTCCCCCCCCCCCTTTCTTAAAACTACTCAGCCACAAAATCACTTAAGGGTACTAATTGCTTGTGGCTGGAAAATGAAACCCCAAACGCGAACACTGCAAATGTTAATGACTGACCATGATGGCTGAGAGCAAATTAAAGCAAGAAGACACGGCAGTTTTTATTTTAGTTTTTTTTATTATTAAAGTGCAAATAAATCGCCATTACATTATAAGATACTTTCAGGTGAATAAAACAAGTCTGAGGACGTTAAGAAAGGCTCCTTTTCAGTGCGATTATTGCCCATTTACCATTATAAATGGTTACACGTTACAGATATTAATCAGTACCTTTTCATGAACTCTGTAGGTCAGTGACAACTTTCTATTTTACAACTTCACTTTCTAAAATACATTTTTTAAATGTACTTTCTAGCTGAACGTTATGTTGGATAATGCCCGTAATATCAGCAATGCCCTTAGATCACATTCAATAAATAAGTTAGAATTGTACATGTTAAAAAAGTCAATACTTTTCAAGGCCATACACATGATCTTACATACAAGTTATGAGTCAGACATAAGATTCTAAATGTACAATATTACCATTTTAATATTAGATAGTAATGTAAACTACTGGCAATCACAGATGGCATCTCTCCAGAATGTCTCATCTATGTTTAACGCCTTCAGTTACATATGACAGCTACCTAAATCACAAAACATTCATGCAACTCTTCATACTATTAAGAGTAAAACATACCACTAAAATGTCACTGCATGAAGCAATGAACAAGCGTGATGGGGATCAAGGTTTGCCAGTAAGCTTACAGCAGTTGAGGTTAAGGCCGTTTCTCAAGGGCCAACCATTGATATGGTTACTCTACCAGCCAGAGGACAGGAAACAATGACCATTACCCATTGAATGGATAGATTTCAGTAAACCCATGTCACTTCCTCTCAATGGCAGTTATTGTTTTCAGAGGTATTGCAGTAAACCGAATATGTACGATTTAATTCAACTGGTTTAGGCGATTCCTCATATCCATTCACAGCTGGACAAAATGTTCACTAGCTAAGATTCACATTTTAACTATGCCATGATAGTAAAATGACATGAATGCATTATGCTGAAATACGAAGACATTTTTTCTGCACAGAACTGTCGTCAATATAGATTGTTGACGGGGAGGGGAACAAATGGACATTTGACATCCGTTATTACGTAAACAAACTTTCTAAATCAGTGCAAACACACATTCCGTTTCCTTTCTCCCAACCTGTCAACCACCCACAACACTTATCGTTGACCAACATAGCACAAAAAGATATCAACACCATTACAGAGCAGTCATTTCCAATGTCATCCTGCTAATTTTCTTAGATTAAAAAAAACCTTTAAGGTAAGCATTATACATACTTTTTGCACTCAATACATGTAATCAATGTTGACGATACCAGATGCCGCAACACTTCCAGGTTCAGGTATATACAAAGTTACTTTAAATATAATTAAAACGGAATGATAAAGTTCATTCAATTATTTCCTACAAGCAGGGCCACAAGACCAGCAACACAATAACAGCCACAACTTAATACAGTTGTCGGACAGTGCAATAACATTCAGCTCAAAGGCATAGTGGCATCACCCAATGAACTTAAGGCATAGGACATTTAAAAATGTGTTTAGGTAAATACACAGATGGTGCACCGTTTACATGCACACATAGCGACACGGGTGTGAATACATGCATGAGTCCATACGGGGGCAGTGGATTCACTCAGATGACAGAAAAAATGCGACTGGCCACAGCAGCAAGATATAGGTTTTCCTGGAGTGGTTTATTACTGAAGGACAAGTCTGAAAGGAAAGTTTACTTAAACTGTCCTTATAAGACAAGTTGTGTCTAGTCTAATGATGTGTTACTCTTAAAACTCTGCAGTCCCACAAGAGGGGCATTAACATAGTCAGATGCTCCCCTGCTCTTCACTATATCATGTGCAATTTAATCTGGACCTCGCAACCAATCCTCCCTACCCCCCTCCCCCAACTCGTATAGTGTCTCCCATATTGATTCATTCCAAGGCATAGCATTTTCATTTTCAATATGAGATGGGAAGGTTTTAAATGTTATTAAACAAGGTCAGCTGAGGACCTTTCTTAGCAGGTGCCCCTGGGCATCAGCCTGGGGAAACCCTTTGCGTTGAAGCGGCCCGAGTACCACCCAAGGGACAATGCTACTCAAATCCAAATGCAGTTTAAGATCAGTCCCATGAGCCACAGGTATACAGCACATGTGCAACATCATTTTATCGGGTTCATTTAAAGCTATAAATCCCTAGATTGTGATGGAATTAGGTGTTTTTCCAGCAATGTATTAGCAGCACATAGTCTAGGTAACAATGAACAAGTAGTAAAAGATACTGATGTGAAGATGGTCATCGCTATTCTCATTGAGCTAAAGTACATCTGTCGATTTATCAAAGCAGATTTGCATTAAAGCAGTCGCAAGACAAGTGAAAAAGAGGAATGGAAATATAAATCATTCCCAATGAGTGTGTATATTATAAACAAAAAAGGAGATAGTTATGGTAGTTTTGTTCTGCCAGGTACTAACTACAATGCACCCCCAATGGCACAAAAACAGACCTTTTGAGGTACCAAAATGGACTCAGGGGAACATTTACTTACAGCTGGGGTACAACTGGCAGAAGCTCACGGGTACAGCCTGAGATTGATTTTGATTTGATGGGGCACAATACTGTGCAAAAGTCTTAGGCAATCAAAGGAAATGTTTAAAGCTGTTTATCTGGCCCGTAGGTGTACATTTGCTCAGAAGCAGCAATTTAAAAATTTAAGAACATATGCAAATTAAGAACACAAAAACTAGCAGGAATTTCCTTTCTACAAAAATGTACCGATATCCAGCTGGATGGCTAGATGATCAACACACTTCAGCTGCCAAACCACCCCTCAGTGCACCACAGCCATTCCATGTACGTGTTAAATTTCATTAAAAGATCACATACTTAAGGTACTCAGTTAAATAACTCAATGAGGTATTGATTAGTCAAACGTGGTGTACTGGGTGTCCGGCGTGCATGGGGGTACTGGAGGGTTGCTGCCAACACTCGGGATACTTTAGGAGGTTTTGAAATGGCAACACTGACACTATGACACCGATAAACATTTCACACCAGACTTAATCATTTAAACATTTCCTTTGTCTAGGACTACAGCCCAGTATTCTGCGTGCGCATGTATATGCAAATAAGCATATAGAAAGTATATAGGAATTGCTCCCCTGATCACAGCGTTTCTTCATTTTTTTTTAACTATCAATGAAGAAACTCATTTTAACAACCTCATTCTGAAATGTATCGGCAAAACACATCAAAACTGATACATTAGACCCAAGCATCTCACTACGCAGAAGAAGCAGGAGTGATTTCAAGCAGCGACTTCAGTCTGACTCAAGTTAGCTGGAACTAAAACTAGAGTAGAACACCCCCAAAAGTTACGGTAGACGCTATGACCGTCCGGCCATCCTAAGGTTTTTAAATGATTCATTGCAATTCATCTACTAGTACTAATTTGAGGATGACGCTGGTTATGGGTCAGCAGTTGTGATGGTTTGAGATGCAGCAGAAGATGGGGTTGAGGTAGCTTTTTCCCAGATAAATACTAACCACATAGGATAATGCTTGATTTTTGTTATGGACCTATTCTGTGTGACGCCTGAATGGATTTTTCCAAAAGAGATGGTTTTGATATGTAAATGCTTTCTTCCTGCAGCTGGAGCACCGTTAGTAAACGTAAAAATGTGGGACTTCCGTGTTACAGCCCAGGCGTATAAAAACCATGATGTTTGCCACATAAGGCTGCAGTGTGACTCAGAAAAGTCACGTTCGGCTCCACAGTACAAACAAAGCTGTTAGTCTATGTTGTTTTAACTACCTGGAAACAGGCTATTTTTTTCTGCCAGGAGTCTGAGGTATAGATTAGCAGTCGGTGAGAGATGAGGCGACGCGTTTACAGCGGAGGCGGGATGGAGGTTATAGGGCAGGAGGCCGTCAGTAAGTCAGGTCGTCTCTAATGGCACAGGCCCGCTTGAGATCCTCCGGGTGTTCGAATACCGCCTGGATGAACTGACCGAAGAGGCGGTCCATGTAGCCTTCTCCTCGAGGGAAGAGCCCTTCCAGGAAGCCAATGTGACCCCCGTGAGTGGTTACCAGCAGGGCGACGTTGGGCGAGCGCCGAGCCAAGGCCAGAGGGAGAGCTGCAGAAAGCACAGGGGCGGTTAGACGTCAGGCAAGCTGTGCAGAAACAAGGATGCGCTTGCTTGGTGGTACTTTACCGTGCTTCGGGGAGAAGGGGTCATCGGCGGCATTAAGGCACAGCACAGGAACAGCGGTCTGGGGCAGCTTGTACCCAGGACTAACGTCCCTGTAGTAATCCAGGCATGACTTGTAGCCAAAAATCACTGATGTGTACCGCTCATCAAATTCCCGGATGGTACGGGCCTGGGAAGCAGGGGGCGAAGAGAAACAGACAGGAATAGGGAGATGGGGCTTCCTGAGAACCTGCTGAAGCCCAGCACCTAGGACAGCAACCCCCGGTGGTGAAACAGGCACAGGAACCTATCGTGGAATTCTAAGGCCTACCTTCATCACATAGTCCACATCCACCACAGACTGAAGAATCTTCTGGTGCCTGAAAAGACGTCACACTTCAGTAGAGCTGCTTTTACCGGCAAAGCCGACGTTTCATGCGCGCGGCCCTAACATGGGCATTGGGGGGTGCGGAGCTGAACGGGCTGACCTCTTGATGGTCCGACACAGGTTCCCAGCCAGGTGGCGGTTGAACAGCAGCCTGTTGATCGGCTGCTCCAGGGATGCGCAGGATTCCAACGTGTCCCAGCTGACCGACATTGTTATACCAGCCAGGAGGTCTGCCTCGCACCCCTTGCGGGCCATGTAGTTCAACAGCAGGATCCTGGAACACCAGAGAGGGCTTTGATGAAGCAGGCCCCACTCCAATATATCTGACCATCTGATCTGCATGCAGTTTCCCCCATTGTGTCAGTATACCCTGCTAACATGATTGACATCATTACCCACGTTGAGGGTACTATAAAATCAATACCAATTCGATTTCTGGTACAGTTCAAACTTTGTTAGGATTAGAGATCCGATTGGTACGTTGGCTGGGGCTCCTCCCCCTTTGTCAAGGTGTATTTGAAGACGTGCACATGTGCGCTCACCCCCCCAGGGACACTCCCATCCCGAGCAGCGGCGCCTGGGGGATAAGTCTCTTCACGTGGCAGATGACATGTTCCAAATCTGACGTGTCAGCTGCAGAGAAGGTGACGGGAGTCTAGGACCAGGAAGGGGAGACACACAGGGGTTATGGCGGGACACATACAACCTTCACAGGGTCCCTTCAGGAAGGGAATTGGAAGGGTCAGCCAGTCCCTGGAACAACTGGGGATTAAGGGCTTTGCTCAAGAGGATATTAGTGACATCACCCCGCTGACTATGGGATTTGAACCAGCAACGTTTTGATCATACACACTGAATCTTAACCCACTAAACCACACACTGCCCCCCTAACTACCACACCAGACCAACAGTTACCCCCTGCACAGTCCTGCATTACAAAAAGCCATCCCATTACCAGATCCTAGTGTTCTATGGATTAAGTTAAGGCCAACGCAGCTAAGCTATGGCGACTTATTGACCAATGCTGACCCACTACTCACCAATAACTCCTCCCCTCCGAAACCCCTGTTGTTAAAGACAACAGATCTAAAAATAAAAGGGGAGAAAGAGGCACGGGGACAGTAGAGACAAGCCGTTAGCCACCAAGGACGCAAGTGCCCAACCTGAGCAGAGCCCGAAGCAGGCAAGCAAGACCACATCAGAGAGGCGGCGAGAAGTCGAGGATCTGCTTCTCACCTGTAGCCACGGCGAGTCGCCTGGCACACGGCATGCAAGACGTAGGTCTGCTTACTGTTCCCAGTCAGTCCCGGCAAGATCAGCACCGTGGGTCGAGTAGAACGATCTGGGTATGTGCTGCCACTGTCATTGTCCACCCAGTCCAGCGAGATCTGACCTCCATCGTCTGTTCGAATCAGCTCACTAGGAACACGGGCAAATGTCAAGTTCAGCACCAAAAACTCAGACAACGAGCCTGTGCTAATTTCGCTTTTTTGGAAGCTCATCCCCCCCCCCCCCCCCACATATAGTTATCCTTCCTTGACCAATATTCTACTTAAGTCATGCCAGGGTGTGTGGTTACTGATCTCATCATATTGCATAAACATCTAGAGACTTAGGTAAACTAGTGTCTCTAAAGTAGATATGTTGTGTGCAAGTGTGTGTCCTGTGAGGACTTGCATCCACGGTGTCCCCTTCCCAGTGGCCTGTCATTCCTGGGATAGAATCCAGGCTCACCAAGACCCTGAGTCGGATAAGCAGGTAAGGATGATTTATGAATCGGCACAGATTAATGTAGCTTCTACACTGGCCCGTTACACTGCAGGAGGCTGTACTTACTTTCGGTAGGAAACCGATGGGCTCGACTTGATAAGCACGCGGACCAGGGTCTGCAGCCGCCCCCCCCAGCACCAGGGCGTGGGACAGAACCTCTCGGTCACCACAGGGCAGTAACGTTCCAGGAAGACACGGAAGCCACCGCCACACACCAAGAGGGGCATCTGCAGGGCGAGATGGAGCCGTGGGTGGGGTGAAGAGAGAGACAAGGACCAAGCTCCCGCTGTCTAACTGTTCCGCACAGCACCAGACACACCATCAACAGCAGTTTAGGCTGAGGAAGCACATGCACAACAGCTGAAGAACCAAAGTTCAGATAAGCAGCAGAGACAAGAACACCAAATACAGTCACTGGTTCATTAGAAAGCTTTGCCTGGATAGTTTAACCTTATAAAAATTTTTAAAAAATGTTTTCAAAAACTAAACAGACTGCACTGCATTAAAAACAACCACATCCTGTACACATACCCGACACCTGATTTAATTTCCCAAAATAATTCACATGGTTAAATGACAGCAAAACAATCTCTGTTCCAACTAAACAATATTACCATGAGAATTACAACTAGCTCTGCAGATTAGAACTGAAAGTGATTTCACAGTTGGACTCTTAACCAAGACCCACATCCCCCAATTGCTCCAGCCTAAAGCTGCTTTCTTAGATGTATATCACGCTGCATAAAAACTGAATTGAATATAACACATATTATGTTTTTTAAGTTGACTAGGCACAAAATGAGTACAGTTCATAATGTATAAGCCTCGACCTATTTGGATACAACAGCAAGGACAAGCAGCAACTTAAATCACCTAAAGAGGACTAACCTGTCCCTCACAGCGCCAAAGGTAATAAACGGCGGCAGTGACTGCGCCGACCACCACAGTACAAGGTCTGGAGAGGTAGTCCAGGCAGGATCTCCACACCTCGTTATGGAGGAGCAGCATGACTTCCACGGGTGAGAAGAAGCAAGCAGTAACTGACAACACGGCCTTGGACGGGATAGACGCCCCCGGACTTGGAGCAGAACCTACTATCTGTGTGCGCTAGCTTTCCTTCATTCGTGGTTTACTCCAGGCGAAAACTAAAAGCTAGTGCTGTAACACTATCGCATCACTGGCCTAAAAACATCAGAAACAAGTCTGCAATACAGATATCAACTAGGGACTTTGCAGAGATCTAGACGGAAGTTACAAGAGAAGTTTCGCGAACAGCCGGCTCTTTCTTTTCTTAGATGGTTAACGTTTTTTTGCTGGTACTGATTAACTAAAGATACTTTTTCCACTTAATGAATTACGTTAGAAATATACAAATACCAACCATAAACGGACATTAAAACTCGCCCAGTTGCCTGAGAATAAAAAAACTACACACTTGAAAGAGAAAAAAAACTCAATCAGGTCACCGCTACCGGTCAAGTTCAACGGCTAGGGCCCAAAATACCGTACATGTTCCCAGCATCGGTAAAGAAAACGCATCTAGCTAGGCCGTTTAAGCTACACTTGAAGTCCTCAATCCAGTTAATTATATTGATAAAATCCGCGATGAGATCCGACGCACAAATTAAACATGCCCAACCCTCATCAGTAGACCTTGCGGCTTGCTGAAGACTCCATTCCGGCTTAATGGCGTCGCCGGTGAAAATCCACTATCCTGCTGCCATGACGTAACCACAAACACAGCCAATCACAATCCGGAAGATGTTTGCTTAAGATTAGCAAAACTCGCTGTCATTCGCTGTCCACTACCAATATTTTTAAACGCTCGTCCCAATGCCTACTTTATCGGCTTGTGTGACCGCGTATCTTATCACCCATTTAGGGTTTCGGAAATGAGATGCCTTCGATTATACGTGTTGGGATGAAAAAAAAACTCTCTCTCTCGCTCTCTCTTTCTTTCTCTCTCTCTCACACACACACACACACACACACAGGTTTGTAATTATATATTTGTGGGGATTTTCAATTCCTTTGTATGGTGAAAACTCCAATCCCAAAACGACGACCTTACCATAAGTAACCAAACAAAACACGAGGCTTTTGGCGTTTTTACTTTTTTGATTGCACTCTGCAACCTGAAAAATGGTCTCCACAACGTCAAAATAACAGGTTTTTATTGCAACGTGGGAGACATTTGGTCTCCATAATGTAGTATAAACATACACAGACACACGTTGGGATGTTTTTTATGGATGTAATCAGGTTCTAGTTCAAAGGAAATGTGTGAAAACTTGCACCTGTCATGTTTTTATGGGTAAGCTACGCAAATCTCTACATCCATACACTGAGGCAGAGAGCACAATACATTGTACACCTTGGACGGAATAACAAACCGTCAGAGGAAATACACGCTGCGTGTGATATTCCACATTATTCAGCAACATACAGAATGTATACACGTAACAAAAGAAACATTTCACTAAATGGATACTGTATAATGCTTTCTCTGGACAGGTGTAGCTCCTACGTTTTGCAATGTCCTTTTATGCCCAAAGTCATGTATAAAATGCTGAGCAGAAAGACACCCCCCTATTCTATTGGAGCACTTCATCGGAGACACGGAACCAATAGGCAAGTTGACTGAAGCAAAGTTTCAGCAATATAATAGTATATAACAGGGGTCACCAACATGGTACACCAGGATGCCCCCAAGGACCATATCAGTAGCCCGTGAACCTGTTCTAAAATAGCCCACGGACTATGGGGAAGATGGTGGCACAGGAGGTAGGGCTATCGTTCGGCAACTGGGGGGTTGCAGGTTCAAGCCCTGGGTCCTCCTGTCCCCATCGAAGTGTCCTTGAGCAAGACACTGAACCCCCAATTGCTCCCGGTGAGCTGGTTGGCGCCTTGCATGGCAGCCTCCACCACTGGTGTGTGGATGGGTGAATGTGAGGCATAAATTGTAAAGCGCTTTGAGTACGTGGCAGAGTAGAAAAGCGCTATATAAATGCAGTCCATTTACCATTTACTATAGAGAACTATTCAAAAGGCTGGCATCGGTCCACCCGAATCTCAGCGATACAGTAATGCTTATCATTAGTGATGGCAAAAATGGAACGTTTGCGAGATCGAATCATTTGGAACAATTGTTCCAGAAAATGAATCGATTATTTGGAACGTTCCGAACTTACAACAGTGACATCTGGTGGCTAAATAAATGTTATCCAACTACATCACACTCAATAAACTGCAATGTCTTCCTGTGTGTTTCTGTGGCCTCACACTTTTTGTTTTCTTAGTATTTTTCATAAAAGACATTTGTTGTGTATTGGCTCTATATAAATAAGCCTGAATTGAAATGATTTTTATCAGTGGTGCTTCTGTACAAATAGGCATGAATTAGAAGGAGGTGCTTCGGTACATTTAAGTATTTTTATTAAGAAAAAATAATCTGTTCAACACTACTCGGGCTCAGACGGTTTCGTCTCTTGCTTAGTATCTCTCCAGCTTTGAAAAATATTCTCTCACACGGTACTGATGTTGCTGGAATGGAGAGATATATCTTGGCCAATCAGGTGAAGACCTGGGGATTAAGATTATGGACATCGTCTCGATATGAATTAACTAATGCATTTGTATTTTTAATTTTATTTATTTATTTATGTTTTGAAATTGCATTCATGATTAGAGAAAACAACACCGCACATTCAGTTGCGTTTCATTTCATTTCAATTCGGGAAGCAGTCCGTGCGAATTGCCCGCGATTATTCAAAACAGTCGGTGACGTAACGGAACGCGGATTTGGAATAATCACGTGACCTCCTGCGCGCGAGACAAAGCCCGGAACAATGTTTCGAATCAGATGTTCCACATACTGTAGGTTTCAGTGCGTACCGGGACGCGTTTCGATTTTGCAATCACTACTTATCATTTACTCATGTGGGCAGAAGGTGCATGATTGCTGTATTTTAATCTGGGCTCATTTCTCATTAAAACTGCAACTTCATGCACTAATTGCGATTTTTAAAATATAGTCTCTTCTCGGGAGAACATTTTAAAACAAATTTGAGGAAGCACTTCTTTACACAGCGCGTAGTTAGAGTATGGAATAGTCTTCCT
>JAABNY020000038.1:19105652-19119735 GCA_015164015.2 Brevimyrus niger
GTGGTTGGTGGGTGGGGTGGGAGTAGGGAGTAGATTGGGGGGGGGGAGGGGGGGTCAAGAGGCCATCCAAGGAATAGCATCATTTCTAGTTGCCAGTTAATTTAAGTCCACATAAAAAGTACATCCTAAATGAAAAAAGTTGTGTAAAGATATCATTTTGATACAGGGCACATGAAATAAATATACTCGGATTCACGGATCATTGAGCCTTTATTAGCCCAGCTGAGTGACATGGGCAACAGGGATCAGATAGAGATGTGGTCGTGCAGGCAGGGTCGAAATCCGGGTGATCAGGAAGAAATTGCTGGCACAAAGTCGGGATCCGGGTTCGTGGTCGAGGTCACTGGGGAGAGGTTTGGTTACTGGGGAATCCGTGCGGACACGCAGACAGGGCACAAGAGGAACTCACAGGGAGGAAGAGCAAGAGCAGAAAGGGCAGGAGGGTGGTTGAGATGGGCAGGCAGGAGAGTCAGGCAGGGCATGCAGGGCGGAACGGAGCTAGACGGGAGACGGAGAATTACACTCAGTTTGGTTCTGTACATGAAGCAATACCATAAGCAATTATTGTCATCCTTATATCTAACATGCTTTGTGGGCATTGGTCGGAGGCAGCTGCTTCCCATTGCCTGTCCATAGGTGAGGCGTGACAGCACATATTATCATAAACATTCATTTGTGCTTCAAAATTCCCACAGCCAAGAGTAACAATTGCAACATGTCATGTCATCTGTTATTTATAAAATTTTAAGTAACCTCTGTTCATGGACCCATCTCACCCTGAAATTTGTACAACTTCACAATAGTTTATGTATTCAATTCAATTTATTTATACAGGCAAGAATCATCAATGAGCACCAGTTCTCCAACAGCACATGGGATGCGTGGAGCCAGAGTCTCAGCACCAGACACTCTGTTCATCCAAAATCAGTGACACTGATCCCCAACCAGCTCTGTGTCACAGACTATAACCCTGACTGGAGGTTCTGAAATAGCTACCAGCTTTGTCACCATATGCTAGCCTAAACAAATGAGTTTTTAGGCCTGTCTTAAACAGCATTATCATGACTGAGTCTGATTCTTAGGCATTTGCTGGTAGACTGTTCCATGACTTTGGAGGCCTGTAACAAAATGCTCTGCAACCTAATGGTGATGGTTCTACTTTACGCACTGCCAGGTATCCCCCCCGCCCCTTGACAGCAAAGTTAACAAGGTTGGTTATATGGAACCAGCAAACCACAAATATTCTCCGGTGCTAGACCATTCGGTGCTTTATAAGTAAGCAGTAGTCCCTCGTAGTCCGGCAGCCAGTGGAGTGAGGCCAGTACAGGACTGATACGCACATGTTTCCTAGTCTTTGTTTGGAGTTGGTTTAATGATGCAGCGGCAGAGCCAACCGACAGGCTGTTGCAGTAATCCAGTGTAGAATTTACAAAGGTTTGACCTAATTTTCCTGCATCCAGAAGTAAGAACATTGTTCTAAGATTTGCAATATGCCTCAAATGGAAAACAGCTATTTTAACCACGTTATTTATATGAGCATCCAGAGACATGGCTCATTTAAACTTATTAAAACTTAAGAACATTATGTGATTGCGCAGTCACATGATAAATGGGCTGTTCAGTTTCGTTTATCTCGAAGCGTCAAACTTTCGATTCGCTGTTCGGGCGTCTGGACGAAGCGGAACGAAAGCGGGGACACAAATTTCACGGCAAGTATCGCGAGGTGTATTTCGTATTGTCAGTCCCGTCTATCGCGCATGCAAAACAAAGCATCTTTTATGTTTTATATAGGCCTAAAATATATTGCACCTCCATGGATTTCGGAATCTCTCGAATGGATCTGCAGACAGAGAAGCGGCTGGTTAAATTGTTTTCCAGCCGTGTGAATTTATGTCTGCTGTACCAAGGAAGTCGCCACGGATTCAATCATTATACCATTCAAGAGAAAACGCATAACCAGGCAAACCTAATTTTTCTGATTTATTTAGAATCAGGGACAATCATGGGAGGATATTTAGGCAGAGAATTTCCATGTTATACCTATAGGTCAAATTTTTTTGAAGATAAAAAGGCGTTTGTTTTTTTAGCGAGTCAGAACGCCGCGGTCCATTTCCCGGTGGTGGATGCCTGTCAAGCTTTTTATGCCACATCAGAAAGAATATCCTTCGGAGAATGCCTGACCATGGAAATGAGGGATGGTAGCTGTTTGGTAAAAGTTGGAAATGACGCGATTTATAACACCGGCTGGCCTGAGATTACCGAGTCTTGTGTGGATGTGGAGGTACATCGCGTACAGGGTATGCACATTTTATACCACTTTTTTGGTAATGGTTTTGGTAATTTTTTTCATGTTGCAGTACTTTAATTGAAGTTAAACAATACTAACCTTCTAAATCGTGTGGCCAATTGGCTATCCCCCCCAGACGCTGAAGATCTGATGCTTCTACCATGGAGGGAAATACCATGGACAGAGATGTGAGTTTTGCTGCTGTTGTTGTTTTTGGGGAGGGGGCAGGTGGTATATCCCCCCCTCCCCCTTATTTGGCAGTATGTACTGACCAAGAATACGTAACGGAATACTTGGTACGTCCCTATAACTAATGTGTGACTTTGTAGGTAACTAAAACCTAAGGAGCAGGGGATGGCTTAATAGTTTTGGCTTCAGATGGCTCCCTCTTTTATTTTTTCGGGGAGTGGGGGAATATTACTATTATTATAAAACTTCTGCACCAAAGGTTGCTGTTTACAAAGGCAATTCACCAGCTGGTGTTTGTAGTAAAACATCTTCATGTCATTATCCATAAATGGAATTATCACAAATAAATACTCACTGATTTCTAGTTACAGGGAAAATTTGAGGGAGGATCTGGTCTCGTACATACCTGACATTGCGGGGCTGAGCCAGGTGCGGGCTCTCCTACTGGGACCAGTGGGAGCTGGAAAATCCAGTTTTATCAACTCCATTAAGTCAGTGCTATGCAGACATGTGGTCAACTTGCCCATCGCTGGCAGTGGATCTGACGGTTTCACTAGTAAGGTACGATATAAGTGCATCATCATCTTTTTTGGGTGGGCATTTGGGGCGGGGATATCTGTTATAATGAAAATCAGCACATCCTGTCACAGACGGATAACTGGTCATTGTGTTTAGCAATAAAAGAGATTAAAGCAGGCAGATAAAAATTTTGCTATGGAGAATTATTTAAATGTTCTTTAGTTACTGGTTTCTACAGATATCTATATATTGATTGTTCATAGGAGCTGAGTAGCCAATCAATTACATAGATTTTAGCATGAATGCCGAAAACATGTTCCTACTAGAACTTTGGCAGTACTGTGTTAGTTCCAGGGGGGTGGGGCTGATTTAGTCCCTCCCCATGTTGAAACTAAACCAATGTCCTTGCAGCCAGCGGATCTGGGATCCTCCAGTTTGTTTCTCTCCTTATAACTACTTTTGTTTCCATTACTCATTTGTCATCTTGCTTTCTTAATAATCATGACTTTCAATGCTCTATAACTGTTATGTTATAATTTCTGGAAGTGCAGAATAGCTTGTAATGTCACATATAAAACGGAATCTGAAATTATTTATTTTATTCTAAATAATGAAGGAAAATACTGAAATAGTACTGAAATGGTAGGGAATATCATGACACATTTGATTTGATATCATGGCACTGACATAATTTGGCACATGCCTGGAGCGAATCAATGATGACACAGAGAAGCATGTAAACTTCACACACATGGGGGGGGAGGTCAATCCCACAGTGTTACCCACTGAGCAAACACACTGCGATCAACAGGTCAGAAAACTTTGAGAAAAAGGCTTCAGAAGCCACAGTGGAAAGGATAGCTGTGAGTTAACCGTTACCCCACTAACAATTTTTTATTATAAGAATGTTTACCAAATGTTACAATTGAGGTATGTAATGTTAAAGGTGTCCAGTTTTTCTGACATCCCCAGAACATTAACCTGGAAGTACCACTGCAGTACAACTAAGAATAACAATGTAGAAACAAATTGAGGGAGTAGTAGAGCTGTGGGTGACACTGTCGTTTTACTCTTCTGACATTAGGGGTTCAAGGCTGGATGGTGTGTTGATAGCATACACATATAGTACGTTTTTAAAATAATAGCTTTATTATAAAACAGTATTTTGCAACATTAATTATGTTTAAAAGATGTTCAGGTAATATTGTTACCATGTTGACATTGACGAAACCTTTGTTAAAATTTCAAACATGGAAATTACAGATATAGTAAGAACGTTCGCTGCCAACTTTGAGAAGACCTTTAAGAAGAACATTAATTCTGGGAACGTTCCCTGTTAGAAGGGTAGGTACTATAGTGGTTCCTCTTAGGGTAAACCAGACAGTGACTAACACTGCATGTTTTGAGGCTTCAGCACTCCCATCACTAGCAGTAAGTATTTAAAATCAGTCCCCCGCTAACCTCAGTCTTTGCGCTCCCCTGTAGCTGAAGTCCTACCCAATCCGGGCAGAGAAAGGAGGGCAGCCATTAGCACTGACTCTGTGTGACGTAAGGGGCCTGGGAGACACTAAGGAGACTGGACTGAGCCTGCATGATGCCCTGGCCGTTATCAAAGGACACGTACCAGAAGGGTATAAGGTGTGTCAGCCATTTTGGTACATACAACATACTGTAGTGCTCAGTAGAATGCCAAAAAAATTTAACCAGTGTATTTTTTAACGTTCTGGTGGTGTCACAACTATGTTACAGAATTTGTTTTTTCCAAGTTCACCCTTATTGTGGCAGCAGGCATTTTATATCAATAAGATATGTTTAGGAATGTTTTTTAAATGTTTGTTTTTATTATTATTATTTAAAAATGTATACATTTAGCTTGATAGTATAACCAACATGTTTTATTAGATGTATAATGTATATTCAGGATGTACTCATGCAGCCATTAAAAATAATAATGTAATTAGAATTGTTAAGTTATTGTTCATAAGTAATATATGACCATTCATATTTGTACTATATAAATTCTTCTACAGGGGTCAGTAACTGGATCAGTGATTCAGTATTTATGCAAAAACATGCAAGTCAACGTCCATAAACAAAAGTAAAATACTGATGTGTAATTGCAGGGAAATTTTTAAAAAGAATATGTGCCTGTCTGGTAGGTTGTAGGTTCCAATCCCAAAACGAGCAGAGTAATATCACCACTGAGTTAGGCCCTTAATCCAAGACTCTCCAGGTAATGCTATACATTTCTCCCCTGAGCTCTCCTCAAGCTCTGACCACCAAAACTTGCCTGACCTGTATATACATGCAAGATGTGGTGTATAAAAGCTATTCTATTGCTCCCATGAATAAATGAGGACGGGCATGTTCTCTGGTCAGATGAAATTTGAAATGTTTAACCATAATTAGAATACTAAGTATGCAGAATGAAGGGTGAGGCTCTCAATCCCAAAGAGCACCATCCCAACTCTGAGGCAGTATTATGTTGTGTGGGAGGTTTGCTGGGAAAGGGACTGGTGCACTTAGACGGCATCAAGAAGAACAGGAGCGTTATCTGGAAATTCTGAGGCAATACCTCAAGACATCAGACGGAAAGTTAAAGCTGGGTCTTCCAACGGGGCGATGATCTCAAGCCTACTGACAAAGACTTGACAAATAAACAAACAAAATGGCTTGCAGACAACAAGGTGAAAGTAATAAAGTGGGCATCGCAAAACTGTGACCTGAATCCCATAGAAAAGTTGTTCACTAAAATGAAAAAAGAACAAGGCTCCCCACAGACTTAACTCAACTTGTTTACTCAACCAGTTCTGTCACAAAGAATGGGCTATAATTCTGTCGAAATTTTATGAGAAACTTATGGAAGGCTACCCTACGCATCTGAAAGTCAAACAATTAAAAGGCAGTACATGAACCACCAATTCATTTACAATATATGTAAATATTTTATACCTTGTCAGTCTGATATGGCCTTAACTTTAAGTCTAACCGGGAGATTTTAAAACACACCCAACACAGCTGAAAATGGGAAAAGTGCTGAAAACAGACACAGACGTTTGTCAGTAATGATAAAAAACACATCATTCGTACCAGACCGGTCCCTGTTTCCAGCTTCTCATAATGGTGAGGTCACATGGTGTGCACCTATCCATTTCAAAGTGCTTCTGTTTCATTCATTTATGAAACATGCTTTTAATATTAGTGCAGTCAGTGGGCTGGATAAAGGAATGACGGGGGCCGGATACAGCCTGTGAGCTGCCAGTTACCCATCCGTCAGCTAGATTGCACTGAGGCCTGTAGAGGGCGACATTGTCCATATGAAGCACATTTAGTTTGCTACCATGAAAAGTTAAGTATTTAGTAATGATCACAGTACAAAAACATAGCGTTAGGTAAACGTGTATTTAAATATTCCTGTGCTTGTAACCTAAACAGTTCCCATAGATGCGTCTACTGGTTTTAAAAAACAACCTAAAATGTGTAAAATGTGACCAGGAGATGGTGCCCTTTGAAATCCTCTCTGCTGTTAGTTTCAGAACAAAGCCCCCCTTCAGCCCAACTCCCCAGGCTACCGTGTGGACCCGGCCCTGCAAGACAAGATCCACTGTGTCCTGTTTGTTCTGGATGCCTGCAGACTCCACTCTTACAGCAAGGAACTGAAAGACACGCTGAAGAAACTTCACTGGAAGTCCTCGGATTTGGGTCGAGCTCTTAGCATTTGTTTATTCTTACATACAAACAAACAAACAAACATATGTGTGTGCATAGGATGATCACCGCGTCGTCTGGCGATGTCATCACGCAGTTTGGCATGAGGGGTTACCCCCGTTTGTAGTGCCTGGACTGGGACACCACTGTTTTCTAGGGGTTCTTAAGGTGGTGTCTTTTAAATACAAGAAGTATTGTCAGGTGACTAGTTTGCTGCAGCTGATGGAATTATACAGTGTTTTGCAGAATATGACGCTGCACGATAACCCAAAAACTTTTAAAGGCAGCCATCTTTATAACAGGTGTTTATGTGTAGGGAGGGGAAGAGATAAATACAGTGGGACCACGGGCTTATGCCCGCCCTGCGTGGCTGTGGTAACAGGCTCCCCTCGCCCCTCCTCCAGGCATACCACAGCTGATCCTGCTCACACACGTGGAGCTGGCCGGCCTCTCAGACATGCACAACGTCTATGCCAGCCACAAACTGCGGGAGAAGGTAACTGTGACAAAATCCCTAGGAAACCAGCTAAAAATGATACAGCTTGGGGGGGGATGACAACGACGACGGACGTCTGTCAAACTGTAACCGCTGTACTGTATTTCTCACAAGGCATGATCCTGGTTAGTCGCCAATACACAAATACACTGAAGCAGCATGAGGTTAGCAAGCTAGTAAGCGGAAAGTTACTGGCATTTAAGACCTCCTGCTCACTGCAGCGCTTCGTGTCTTTGCCCTCATTCAGATGGAAGAAGCAGCGGAGATGGTCGGTGTCCCGCTGTTTTCCGTGCTGCCGGTTAAGAACTACGCCAGTGAGCTGAACGTGGACTGCGACAGCGACATCCTTCTGCTGAGCGCAGTCGGCCAGATTCTGCATTCTGTCAACTATGCCTTTGAGGACTAATATGCCCCCTCCTCCTACTGTTTAAGAATTCTGACCTTTGTGACTGCATTTAACCCAAAGGAAAATGAGCACAGGGGTGTTGGCAATAAATACAGTAAAAGTACAAAAAGTGCTTCTGGGTTTTCTGTCATTTAAGTGATCATTTAAGGACAAATTGTCATTATTCAGCTTACAGGTCTACCAAGCATCAGGCAATATACACATCCGGCTTATTTACCCATTTGCAAAGTCCACACTGCCGTTTTCTAGTAGACATAAGCAAATGTACACAGTCGCGTGGTTAATTTTAATTGACACACACTACCAGTCAAAAGTTTTTGTGCAGATTTTCTACACTTGCATGTTACTCAACATTTACTAGAAAGACACTATATTCTTTGCTAATGAATTTACAGCAGGTTCACCCTTCGAGTACCTTTATCAGCAAGAAAATGAAAAATTCAGGCATTCTTTCTACAATGGGACATTAAATACAGCTCTGTTTCACCACATGAAACAGTTACCTGGTGCATTTTAAGTAAAAGGACAGCCTAGAATTTGACTAGGTCATCACCACTCAACCAGTTAATAGGATGTCAGACATGCACTGTTACACACTCTTTGCATGTTGAAGCAAACTCATTTCATTTGAGATTTATTTATTGGTGTTCACTCAACATTCCAATTTGTCTGCAATGAAATAAATTGAAAAGTACTAAAAACCTGTGGGTGCAAAAACTTTTGACTGTAGTGTATGCACCATTACTGACACCCCCTTAAATAAAAGCTACCCCAGGAGAGTAATAGAAGCTGTGCATTAGATATAGAACACATGGGTTCAATGGTTTCTATTACTGACCACCCAAGAAAGCAACTCAAGCCATTCAAATTACTCAAAAATATAATCCCAACTTTATTCCATCATCTGGGAAAATGAAAGCTAAACCATCAGTAAAAACAAGCCATTATAACATACTGAAATCAAATC
This sequence comes from Brevimyrus niger, assembly GCA_015164015.2. Lineage (NCBI taxonomy): Eukaryota > Metazoa > Chordata > Actinopteri > Osteoglossiformes > Mormyridae > Brevimyrus > Brevimyrus niger. The sequence continues at coordinate 19,114,225 of JAABNY020000038.1, forward strand.
CCTTGCATGATATTACAGCTTTCAGATACCATCATAAAAACTCTACACGAGACAGTCTTGGCATTGCTCCAGCGTCATGAATTTATAGTGTTTAGAAAACTGACAAAACATTAAAATCAGCTTAAAATAAAATAAAAATAATCTAAAAGTGAACATAATAGCACACGAATGGAAGCTCAGGGCAGCTGGCATGCAGGGATTGGTCAGTAATGGCTGCATGCCTTTTCCAACATAATGCCAGCGGACTTCAGCAGGCCTTGGGTGCAGATCATCTGCTACTCGCGGGGGATTCCCGCAACCACCTCAGACTCTATGCCGCAGTGGTCCTTCCCTCTGAGGATCTTGAAGAACCCTAGAATGTAAAGAATCTTTAGAACTAAACGGTTGAAGTGCTGGAACCATTCGACTGCTGCCGAACAGTGCAGGTCCTACCATTATCACCCCAGTCAGTGTTCCATGAGTTAGCAGCCAGCCAGTAGGGGGTGCCATTCTCCTCACCCCAGCCAAGGATCTTGATGGCATGGCCGCCAAGAGCAGACCCTGTGACATGCTGATACACACCTGGAGACAAGAGTCAAACTCATTAATGGCAAATAATCAGGTAAGAATAATAATTCTAGATTCACCAAAATATTCTTGGGTATGAACATGGTGAATATTCCTACCGGTCTTGTACAACAGGAAGTCCTCGAAGACTGTAAAAGCAGCCTCGACCGGCCCATTCTTGTATAGCTCAGACATGATCTGCTCCTGCTCTGAAGGTACACTGTATGAATGTTTTCCTGTGGAAATCCATGAAACAATGGCAGAGAAGTTTAGATTTCTGACAAATCAGACCAAGCATTGAAAAGCCCTGCCCACACAGGCTGCTTCTCTACAGTTTCAGGGGAAAAAAAAGAAAATTACAGTAAAGTTTAACTCCATCCGTAAATAGGGCCCATCTCCATTTGTAAATGGAGTTCATTTATAAACTATTCACTGCAAAGCAAGTCATCAAAGGTAAATGGGAAATGATCAGACAGACTACATACCCTGTAATATCAGGTGAATTACAGAAGCGTTTATACCAGCACACTAGTCCCTTACCATAGTGTTTGTCTTGCTTGTAGGAAGGGCTGTACCCAGGTTCACACTGGGCGACACATTCTGGGGTATCCCCACCTTCTCCTGTGCAGGGAGGGCGACTGCCATTCACATGGTGCTCACAAGGGGGGATAGTGTAGGGGCGGCAACCTGCAGAACACACACACTGTGGGGTCAGGTGACCGATTCCAGTCCCTGTGGGGTCTGCGTCACCTTCTCCGATGGCTAGAACCCTCACCGATATGAGAGTTATACAGGCCGCCGGACACGAGTCCTTCATCTGTCCAGTACTGCCAGGCAGCAGAAGGGTAGCCACCATTGCACCTAGACAGGATGAGCGTTAAGTCAAAGGTTATAACTCAATGTTGGATATTAAATCCCCCAAAAAAGTGCCACTCTTGGAAAAAACAGGTAAATCTGTCCCGAAGATAATCAACACAGATTTATCAAATCTCTCCTCACCCCATTCCACAATCTTCGCAGCAGGTCAAAAGGTCTTCAGAGGAGATCTCCACACTGATTTTGCCGTTGCTGTGAATGCACAGTCGGTCAGAGATGGCTTCACTCGCACCAAAGGCCTGCAAGCAGAGCAGTTTCTATTCACACGAGATACCAGTGCTCGGCTCCTGAAGGAGCCGTTGAAGATTGTCGTTTCTACAGGACAAAGCTTAGCAGAGATCAAACACTGCCTCAACTCTAACATCTTAGTCCCTGATGCCATGTGCTGGGTTGTCTCTTATGATGAGACTTCTTGAAGGGATTTTTGATCAGGGACATTACCCAGCAGGAGCCACAGGAGCCCTGGTCTCTTATCTCCTTCAATGTGGGGCAGTTGGGCCACTGTTCTCTTGGGTCAAAGTTCTTGGGTAGATTTACCTCTCCGGCATACTGTACCCTACAGAGAACCAGAATCCTCAGTTGAAGTCAACCATGGTCAGATACAGGAAATCAAACATGTAAATGACAGCAACCCCATCCAATTAAATGAAGCAAAGAACTCACATGACTGGGAGCTTTGGGCCCTTCAGGAGCGTTCCACACAGCCTCTTCACATAGCTGTAGTCAACATTGTGGAAATTGTGTCCGGCCTTTTGGGGCGAGAATGGGAGTCAGGGCAAGAAAATAAAAAAATAAAAAATTAAGATCTAAATCATGCAAATGATACATGACCTACGTTTCAAACTAATGCCTTGTCCACACATACAAATATTTAAACAGTGTTTTTCCTCCTCTGTTTAAAATAATTGTAAAGTAATCCCCATCCACACGAACATGGTCTTACACAAGAGATTTCCATCCACATGACACTGCTAAAATGCACTGTCAAGAGCATGCCAAAACAGACGGCATTATATCTCTAACCGTACTGCCATGTTAGCCACTCAGAAGCCTATTTGCCAGTCCTGTTAAGTTGAAAACCATGGCGCATATTCCGACACCCGTGTTGATCAATATAATGCGAGAGTGACTCAACATTTATCTGTACACATGTAAGAAGTCCTGTCAGTAAGGTTAGCAGAAGCACAATTTCAGCCAAGTCCACCATTGCTGAAACTCGCCTAATGTATACAGCAAACAATCTGACGTTTTGAACCAAAAACTCAATTTTCCCTGTCTACATGTCGATGCTGAATACGGAGTTTCTTAAAATCTTCACCCTGAATGGAGTTTTGCAAAAGCTCCGTTTTCACTGACCCAAGACACCCTTTTTCATGTGGACAAAACCCCAAGATGTATAGAAAGGTACGTTTTAAAATATACCCATGTATTTGTGGACAAGGCATAAGTTTCCCCAAATCTTTCCACACATTAACCTATAGAAGGAGTCAACGGTAAAGTAAACCAGCACAAGTCAAATTCCAACTATATAGTGTCACAAGAGATAAAAATGTATTCACGAGAAACTAAATGCAACATTCGCTGCCCCACAGTGGGTCTCATGTTACAAGCTTATTCTGTACTACTCTGTTAGGACTAGCCGTCCCGCCTGACTTGCGTTCTGCAGCCTCGACTCGATAAGTTTTGAATACCAGTGCACTGACGCACAACTACTAAAAGCACTTCGTTTACAGTAGATAGTAGTGATAACATGCATTTCATGACATTAGCCAAATTTAATGCAATCACAAGAAATAACGCATGACGCAAAGGTCCAGCAGCAGTTTGACACAGACTGCTTCAGATTACATTATCCACATCACATGCAATAATTTTAACAGAGGCGTTTACCTTCCATGTGGTATTGGCCTTGTTTATGTAATTCACCATTTCATGGGATAAGGGATGAAGTCGGGGCCTCGCCCAACTCACTGGCAGGGCCGAGAGAAGACACAGGAGTGCAACGGACCACATTCTGAGCGAAAAAGAGAGATTGTAAAGTTATTAAAACTTAAAGTCCTGGAACCGCACAATAGTTACTGGCCCAACGTAGTCATAAATAGGAAAAAAAAAATTAAAAAACTGAAATAAAACTCAGCAATCATCAACGCGTTTACACACATACAAAAGATGTCTCAACAAAATCAAATCTATCCAAACTAGTTCCAGGCGTATCCCGGCTGCAGATGTACCGAACATTTTCCCGTACACATTACGCAATATTGAATCCACCCTGGAGGCTGAAGCTCAACAATGCAAGGCAATTCTCATGAAGTCATTATACTTATCCGCGATGTTAACCAGAATCAAAATGTTACTCTGCTAGACGAGGAACCTTACGGCAAACAGCGGACCACAAAAAACGACCTTTATCGCCACTGAACCAGGAATATACGTTTTTATCTGACTTTTTTGTGTGTCTATGGACCCGAGTCTGTCAATAAAAAGTAATTGTTGTTGACAATTTCATTACAGAATGTCACTTGCACATGAAAAACACCAATCAATCGTGAATACTTCAAATATGAGCCGTCGCCTAGTAACATTAAGAATACCAAAGAATAAGCCAAAGTACAAAAGTCAACTGGCTGATCGCCCAGAAAAAAATTTAACCTAGTAGAAAAATGGAGAGCGACAATGTCAGGGAATCAAGGAACGGGAATGGAGTCCTGTTACCGCCACCAACATTACATACCATTGAAAAACGCATTTATTACTCAAATACATAAAGGACATTAACATCGTAAATGACCAGAATACACAGACAAAGGCAAACGTGCAAATCACTAACATATCCGGCTAATGGCTAAAACGTGCGCATATAGTGTTACAACAGCCTTAATTAGCCGACAAGAAACAGTTTTTTGCAACATGGATGAAACACGGTACCTGTCTTGCTGGGTGGCAATAAAAAGAGACAAAGGCAGCTCCGCAGTTTTCTCACCCGTCACCCCAGGCGAAGCCTGATATATATATAACACACAATCAAGGAAGTTCACTACATCAAATAAGCACATCGTGGATCACGTGACTGATCACATGACCCCCCCCCCTCCCGCCGGTCCTGTGACTCTCATGTGATCGCACCCAACTACTTTCAGTCCCCTCGCTTGTTTTACCTACTGGTTGAGGGTTGTTTATGCACTAAACGCAAATGTGACTGCCTAAATACACAAAACTTACAGTTAGACGAAGTACATTTATCCAACGGGGAATATAGATTTGTTTAAATCAGGGTTAGGCAGTCCCTTGTTCGGTCTACCGACCATGCTGTTTGCCCGGCAACCTTTCGATTACAGGCATAGAGTACTAAAACCCAGAGTCACATCCATAATGAAATTGCTGAGCGTGTAAATTGTTTGTGAAATTCACCATCGGACACTAACTTGCGTTATTACATATTAAATCTTTCTTATTGTTATTTATTTAGCAACTGAATTTATTTGAATTATGCTGTAGTATATATCGATTCTTTTTTAGGTTTAAGAACAGATATATAAAGATGAATTCCATGCAGAATTTTATATAACATGAACTGTCACCCTCATCGGCCTAAGTCTTGTGACATCCTCCCCTTCAGAGTAACATATGCAACGTGATCACTCAGCTTAGGTCAGCGCTCCGACAAACCTCTTCCCGTCATATGGGGACATTTGCGTGCGTTACCAAAAGTAATCATTAAAATACTGCATGGAAATAATCAGTTTCTGTCATCACCTTTTATAAATCGGTATAAGTCCGGTTAATCGTTATGGCTAATTTGGTCTAACTCACTCTGTTGAACCTGATCGAGTAGCTCAAAGCTAGCAATATTCATCAGACATTCACTGAGATTTGGATTTGTCTGTTCAGTTGAATACAAAAATGACGATAACATTCAAACACGTTCACATAACATTTTACGACTATGAAGTTACGTGCAAATATTGGATATTCCTTGTTTAAATAACCCACATACACTCACCTAAAGGAATATTAGGAACACCTATTCAATTTCTCATTAATGCAATTATCTAATCAACCAATCACATGGCAGTTGCTTCAATGCAT
>JAABNY020000038.1:19137265-19147329 GCA_015164015.2 Brevimyrus niger
AATAATAAAACGATTGTTGTGCTGTAATATTATTATTATTATTATTATTATTATTATTAATCATAATAATAATAATAATAATAATAATAATAATAATAATAATAATAATAAAAAAATACATTGTGTTGTTTTGTCTTTAGTCTGTAGTTCTTGGTCTTTATTAATGGCGCTGTGATAATGCCATTAGGTTTATTTACTCCTAACTCTCAGTGCTCTTCCTGCCTGGATGAATGCTTGCGTTCTGCTTCTCTACAAGTTTATCTCTTTATTATAGTTGCCAATTAACTACCAGGAAATTATTTTTGACCAGACCAAACAAGCTTATCGCTCCTACGAACGCGTCAGGTGCGAGCAAAAAGACAGAGTCTATTATGTTCAGACATTTTCCAAACATATGAGAAATAAATCACCCTAATATTAAGCTTCATGTAAGCCAGATGAAGACTTCAGAGCGAATCCAGGAAAACATTATTTAAAAACAGCATCATCAACAGATTGTGATTAGAATTGTGAATGAATTTATTAAATCACTTTATTTGCAGCAGAACAAACAAGTTTTTGACTTATTCAGTTTTTACTGTTAATTCAATACTAGAGAGCAAGTAATTGTGATTAACAAAATACTTATGCTTTTGCATTTAGTTTATTTCAAACTCAAGTTACTCGAAATTGCGTTTTAGCACATAGCTCATACGGCATCTTTAAATTGTATTAATACTAAATAAAAACTAGAATTTTACATATATATATTATGCCAGAATACTGTGACAAATATATGTATAAAAACCCAGATAACCCAGATTTTATCATTTTGATTACTGATAATCAATGATTGCGCAAGAATTACATCAGAAGTGCGTCAATACATCCTAACTTTATCATGCACTTCACAACCTGTTTTTGAACAGCTTTTTTCCCCACTGTTCGGTGTGTCATTGTTGCTAGTAACAAAATTACAAGATGAAGTACTTCAAACTTAACCCCCCGTTCAAAATCGCCACCTGAACGTAGCATAAATTTTATATTATATCCATAAAAATGTGTGAATAACATTTGGCCCGTTTAAACTAGGAACGACAAGTTCATTAGACACCATTCTAAAATGTTATATTCTCATTATACATGCCTTATAAGCGTGATAACGTTCAGGTTACCCGAGCGTCGTTATGGAAAGTCGGGAAAACCTTATGTCAAGTGGACAACAATACCTGGATCAAATACATTCAAGATTCAATATGTTTATGTATATTTTACCTACATATTTGTTATTCTTAAAAAGTATACCACGATAAAAACGTAAACAGCACGAAGTACTGCCTGCCGCCGTGGGCGGTCGGCAAACGCTTCCGAGCTTGTGATGATCCACTATTGTATCCGTAACCATTAACAATAAATGTATACTTATTCAAGAAATACACCAGTGATATTTATCGTGGGGAAGAAGGAATATACGCGTACGTCGCATAAGAGCGGCATTAAAACGACATTCTGGTGTATTGACCTATAGGACAATCTTAAAAAGTTAGCATTGAATTTAAAATCTTAAACGCGTTTATTGCAGTGAAAGGTACTACGAAGCATGGGCTTAATACATTCCTCTTATGAAAACTTTAACCCGGTAGGAAAGCGGAGTTATACGTTTTCTCTCTGAAACATGAAACTATAGACCACATAGGCCTCAGGTACATAGCTCAGCATATCGTTTTCATTGCTACTCGCGAGTAGATTAGTGGAATAGTGTACACAGACACTTTGGGGTAGGAGTTTTTGGACGTATGCCTGTGTATTAATCTTCTAGACGCAGATTCATTTCTTACCTATATTGGGGTGCCTACCAGCGCCCGCGGGGCCAGTAGATTGTAGGTTATGCAGTACGGAGCTGTCAAACGACGATGAAGGCCACGTTCCTCCCATATTTGGACTCACATAAGTCGGATACGGACTGTGATACGATCCGCCGATCCCCCGCGTTCCGTAGTGCTCCCTGCCGTTGGTGTTGATGTTCAATGGGCTGTTGTAACTTGCCGTCTCTCGGACCGCGGCGACCCCAGAGCTGAGAGGGGGACTGGTGGAGAAGGTGAAACGAGACGACACGGGAGAGTGGTGGGCGCTCCCCGTGTTGTACGAAGGGACGGAATCCGCGCCGGGCTGAACCCAGCCCGAATGGCTGGACACCGAGCCGGCTTGCTGCGAAGCTGCATGCGTCTGAAGGTAAGGCAGGGCTGGAATCATGGCTGCAACCCGTGTAGTCGGCACGTAGACTGGCGAGGTAGCGGCAGAGTTGTGCAAAAAACCAGGCTCGTAGGATGGTCCATGGTTTGTTGCCATTGTTATGCCCTGGTACATATCCACGCCTCAGAGGTGATCATTCGCAATGGAAACCTGGTAAATGGATTCGCCGTTTGTCAGGGTCCCTGGTGCTGCATGAGGGATCACTTGTAATCCAGTGGAAAAGTTTGTCATCCACACGAAGGGAGCATTCCTACACCCCACACCCCCTAATCTTCTTGTGATGTTAACGAATTTAAAAAATTAAACGCAGTTCACAATATGAATGTGAAAATAAAGATAACTCAGGCTGTGTGTAATGAGGTTATGCCCGTGAGCCCCCGCATAAAGCACAGGGCTGCCAAAATGACTTCTGCTTAGTTAATCTCTCTCTCTCTCTCTCTCTCTCTCTCTCTCTCTCTCTCCTTCATTGCCACCTCCTCCCCACTAATACAACAAACTACTGCTTAATACACCCTTTAAATTGTTTATATGTCTTCCCATATACTCCAAAGATTTGTTCTGAACTCAGTTGTTTAGATTGACTAAGTGTGTTGGCTATTGGACAGCGATCTGTTGCCATGACTGTAAGTAAATTCACCCTTTTAATGGCACCTGTGTGGATCTTGGTACGGACACAGACTTTTCACACTTAGGGTAATCTGAGAAGTCAGCCAGCAAACAGACGATCGAGAATATCAAACTCTCATTTGAACGGTGGAATGGAATAGCCTATATTAAGAATTTGAAAATCCTTAAATCATTTTTATGTTTGTTCTCTGGATATTGTTCTCAGGCTTTGGGTGTTTTATAAACGTATTTTGTATGACATTTTAAAATAAAAGATAGGCCTTCGCAGTTGTATTAATGTGGACATTTAAAACGTAATCGCTGACTAAATACATTTGTGTAATATTTCGTCTGGCGCAAAAGTTAAGGCTTTTCTCAAAAGACAAATATCGTCAAAATGACAAATGAAGTTGTTTTGGTGCAAGGTGACAGTTTGCGACGCCAGTTACGTCCATTTTTCGTAATCGGAATTCTTGTAGCATTCTTGCGGAGTAATTTATTCCTGTCACCAACATTTTGTCGGCGTATGACAGTCAAATCCTCCTTATAAATCACAGATATAATCGAAACAAGTTTGATACGCTTGAAGGGTCGATCAAAGTAACTTGCGTATTACAATTTATAGTATTGGTAAGTAGTAGCTAAAAGCTTTGTTTTGCAAGGGTAATCGTCGTACCAGTTAAATAGCTATTGTTTTGTGTAAAAAAATATTGCGCATAGTTACTCATATAAACAGACATTAATAAATTCAATCCTAAAACAAAGCGGTAGACCTAATTTAAAAAAGCATGGAGTAATGTATTAAATGGATTCACTGACTAAAGATAATATTAATATTTGTGGTTGAGTATTTTTATTTTTTTAAGAAAAACACCTATTCACAATAAAATTTACAAAATTAATGACAATAGTAATAACAAGTAATGATAAACAGTGACACCATTAAAGACAAGAACCACAACTACAGAGTAACAGTAAAATTAATGAAAATGTGCCATAAAAACGAATTATTTCAATTTAATTTGGCCCACTGTTACTGCAATGTTTGTTATTTTGTACGAATAAATGGATGAGATATATTTCAAATTTGGTGAGTCGCATTATAGGCCTGTACTTTGCATATACAATTTTACCTTACTTTGCGGCAAATAAAAAGAAAGATTTAATTTGGTGTATTACAATTTTTTCATGGATCATGTATGTTTAAATACGGATCACAGCAGTCCTTAAATATTTGTAAAACAAAAATAAAATCTTTCTCTTGAGCAGATAACGTCAACAAACTGTATCTTGTAAATGCGCCAGACACTAAGGTAGAGGATCAATGTAACTTTAGCGAGCAATACAATTTCAGAATTTTGTTAATACATCTGAAAATTGCATCACCGTAAAATAATTGTAATTGTATCAGCAAAAATAAACCTAATTTAAAACGCGGGGCTTTTCATGTCCTTTGTGGTCTTGTTCTTTTTGCAATTAACATTTTGTGTCGTAGGCCTACATCTGATAATCAGAAAATAATCAGATTAAGCATATGTTCAGAACTCAAATGACCTTATCGATCAGGCTGCACGATACCTTCATTGTGGCAGTAATGATTGCTTCACCAAGTAGGCCTGCATTTGCATTGAAATAGCAAATACGTGATAACGACAGAGGCGATACTGAATTCTACCCAGAACCTATCGAGTTAGTAATTTGGCTGTAAGGGCACTGAGCTAAGCACTGTGATGTAGAAGGTGCAGTATGGAAATCAGCAATCAGTTGATCGAAAAATGGGAAACTGTTGCGGATTGGGAGTATGTAATGGTGAATATAAATTATGCTTTCAAAGAGTTGAAATTATTGTCTTTGTATTTTTCTACAGCTGTTTGGCCGCGTATCGAATACTGGTGTCCAAACAGGATGTACAAGACGACATCGGGGCTGCCTCGAGACAAACGCTAACCTCGAAGGAAGACGAAAATAACCAGACGGTTCCTGTATCCGATGAGGCTAAATTCCAACTCGAAAGCATATTTGTTTTAAACTTCTTTAAGCTCTATTAAGATAAATCCTAGTGATTAATGTCATTTTATTAATATCACTTAAAAATATTTTAATTGACATTCCAATATATAGTCCCTATTACTAAAGTTTAATATAGGTGTAACTGTAGTGTTAATATTTTTGGCAATTAGTGTTACAGTACAGAACCAGACGAAGTCGTAAGTACATTTTATTTGATTTCCAGAGTAGAATTCCGGCATGCAGCATCTTGACTGTTTGAACGAGGTTATGAGTTTGTTCACCACTATTTTCTGTTAAAACGACATAGAAGAAAACGAACATCAATAATTTCCACAGTAGCTACATTTAAGCAGGTGTAACCAAAGTCATACGCTGGTGTTACATTTTTTTTTCATACAAAATGCCTGAGCTATTGCTCAGAGTACTGTGCTTTGTGATGTTTAATAGAACTCTGAAATGAATTTCAGCTTTATTGTGTTTTAAGGTACAACAATCTAATTGTCGAATTACAAATTGTCAGTATTTATAAAATAACGTTACATCCGTTGTGAGTTATTTAAATATTCAATAGACATATATGACTCTTTTTAACACTGAAGTACGAAGATGTGCTACATCACAGAGCAGTCACACAACATAGATAAAGGCATAACAATAACGTGGTAACACACGCGGTCATCTTAAATAAGGGGTTAAATATTAGACCTAATATCTAATTATTATTCATCTTGACTGTTAAACGGATATACAGTTGTATGGGAATTTAATTGTCGTTATCATTTTAATTTTTTTTTCAATTATACCTCATATTTTAAAACTTCAGACCTTACAAAATAAAACCCTAAGTACAGACAAGAAGGTCGACACGATTTCGGGTGCAAGAATTTACAGCTGAAATGCTTTAAAGAATCATGCTCTTCTTCAGAGTCACATTAATTACAAACCAAATACCTACTCGCGGTCTTAATGACGAAACGAGACTGACATTAAACTCCGTGAGAAAAATGGTTATGTGCGCGGTACGTGAACTATGGCTGAACAAAAAACTGTAAATGAAATCTTTTTAGCAAGCTGTTCGTAAAGTTTTAATCAACAACTATTTTTTAAATAAATTAAATGCATTTAAGATGATTAGAGGGGCGTACAGGCATGGTTTTTAGGCTTTTGGGAGCGATTACACAGCGCCCGATTAATACCTGTGAACTACAGTATTAAGGGAGTTACTTGAAAAATAAAAAATGTAAAACTAAGCGTAAGTTGAATAATTCTTTATAAAGTACTATGGTACAGCGGTAACTGCAGCAATCGTGTTGTTTTCTGATCATTTCAGAAGACTAGCGAGATTTTGAATTATATTTGGCACCGTATACTTTTAGATTCCGTAACGTGGCAAAATAATACGCAATAAGAACCAATAAAATGCAATGCCAGTGTTAATATTAAAACCGAGAGTGTTTATACAATCCTGTTGGAATATATAAACACCCTCAGTGTTAAATGAACACCTCAACCGGTGTCAAACTGCTGTGTAATTTAATATAACAAGAAATGGAATAGGAAAGTCATGATCAGCATCCAGTATACGTGCACGATAATGAATAAATTAATTAAATAAGATCAATTGCGTTTTTGGATTCCTAATAAAGTTGTCTACAGGCAAATGTTTGTGAAGAAATTCACCCACTGGTCTCTTTCGCATGGAACAACCTTGAGTGAGCGTGTGCTTATAGTATTGATTTTCCGATCTTGTCCTTTAATCATTTCAAGGTAAATAGCCTCGATATTGCTCAATTGAAAACGAAGGATTATTAATGTTTAACTTGAACGCGGTAAATGTGAAGACTGGCCGCTAATTCGCAAAATCTCACAACGTAGCGGCAATCAGTGCTGTGGCCCTGGACGAAAACTGTTAATTTTCAATAGTCTTTAATATATTTTGTGCTGACTTCAGTTGGTTCTCGCCATTCTCTGCAATTTCGTTTAATCATCCAGCAATTTTAAATGAAAAATGTTATTAATAGAATATCCGGTTGAATATTACGGAGGTCAAAAAGGACAGACAACCCAATCGGCCGAGTTGGCAAAAACAGCGCGGTGCGAAGACTTTGCTATGCACGCGCGTGTTTTTCACCGCCGATGACCCTGGGCAGAGCGCGGAAAGGCACCTTTGAACCATAACAGGGCCGTGTTTGCCTCAATTATGCCACGTACCCTGTACGTCTCTTTCAGTGAACTTATTAGCGCCGCTTCCGTACGGAATGATTAAATACAGTTAATTATACAGAAAATCGCATTCAAAGCAGTTCTTCCATGCGTGGCTAATGGAGAAAGCAGCAGGACAGAATTGGGGCATGTTCCTGGTGGTCAGGGATGCAGTAAGCAAGAGTTAGAATGGGCCACCAGAAATCCTGACAGCTTCTCCCTCCCCCTTGACCCCCCACGATCATTCAGTCACTTACAGCGGGTCAGACTCCTTGCCTTGGACTCTCTTCCTAAGGGAAGGAGTTTGGCAGGCCTCTGTGGCACCAGGAAAAACACCTCCATTAGGACCTTAAGACGGACTGACCTAAAAATAAACATGACCCAATAGGAGCAGCATAGACAAAAATGAACTCAGCTCCATCAAGATCGCCCCTTTGAGTGGCAATAAGCTAACAAACGTCACAGAAGGGGAAAAAAATGTTATTGTGTTGGTTTTTGGTTGCAAGTATCAGCAGATCCCCAAATAATACATTTGTCTAGCTGGTGACAGAGAACATTTTGTTTTTATTGTCAGGAAGGCCATTTTTGACATTGTACAAAAGCATGTCAAAAATAATGTCAAAAAACGCAAGTTATATGGAGATCAATGTGAAGACACTCGGACTGTACCTCACATAGCAGCAGCTTTCAAAGATTAATTCATTTTGCTTATCCAATCAGTGAAATTGTAAACATTTACTTTGAGGTCTACAACTGAGGACAAATTTCACGTGTTATTTAAAAATGTCATAGTAAATATTAATGTCTCAGCCGCACCAATTAAATTTTCATTTAGAAGGAAAAGGAGAATATTTGAGCAACTGCACTTATTTTTAACACTAAAGTGTCCTGATTTGGTGTTTGTGCTCTGTGATTGACTGGCATCCTAAGCAGGGTGTACCCCACCCTTGCGGCAGGTACTGTCTGCGATAGGCAGCTGCCCACCCCCATGACCTGGTCTAGGATAAGCAGTTGGAGGATGGACGGATGGATAGCTGGATAGAGAAGAAAGAGACCTAGTTTTATAACCCAAAGGTTTCTGGTTAAAGCCTGTGGAGGGGCTTGCTGTGGTTCCCCTGACCAGGGTGGTCCAACATGAACCATCTGTCTCGACCATCTCGGCTCAAATACTTTTAACGCAAGTAAATGTACATTGAAGACGAAGAACTCTCATACTTATATAACAACTTAATAAGGCAGTGCCAAAAAGTTTCAAATATTTTTTAAGTGAAAATAAACTAAATGTTATATACTGAGCTAGGATTTAATGACTGGATTTCATAGTGACTCTGTAGTTAATGTTTTAATCTCGAGATTTAAGGGCTTGGGGACAGGGATTTGTTGTGTTTGGTTTTAAAGCACAGAAAGAGGAAAAAAACAGAGGAAGTAAAAAGAATTTGTTGAGAAACCCTCCAGTTCATGGTATCATGGTGTGTGCTTAAACACTGATCTCGGGTCAGTCGTTCAGAAGTTTGCCTTTTACTTATTAATTAACTGCAGGTTATACAGACTAAAATAAACGATTTCCCATCATTGCACCATGAAGTGCCATGTAAACAATTCAGGCTAGCTTATAAATCCATGAGTCACGTATTACTAAAGTGAAAATGTTTTAAAAATAGAATTTGGTGGCTTAAAGAAACTTTTAAAATCTGTTTAAGTTTTTCAGAATGTGTACAATTTAGACATAGGGCACTAGAATACATAAAAAGAGCTTACGACTAAGGTCTCTGTAGACCCGATTTATCGCGCTTGTGTCCAGGATTGATGTATACAAGTCCTATAATAATAGGTGAAGTTAAATATTGAGAATGTCAAAGGCTATTTAATTATTTATCAAAGTCAAACATGGGGTTTCCCACACGGTCTCACCATGCGCACATGCACGTTAAAAACGCTGCACGAGCTGCATTAATTTGCAATTACTCTGGAAGGCTGGGCAGAGGCCTTTCTTCCAGACTCACATTTGTGACTGATAACCACACGCCGCTCATTCACGGGGCTCTGTCCGTCCCACCTGCCCGGCGTCCTCCATCCGCCGGCTCCCCTGCGGTCAGCAGGCACACGCGCTCTGCCCAAAGGCCCTCGCCAGGGGTTACGCGGCCGGCTTATCGCTGGGTATATTTTTAGCGGCTGAGAGGTAGGGATCCCAGAACCTCTCCCCGAGATAAAGGCCAGGCCAAAGTCCACGGGCTTGAGCACGGAGAGCAAACAGAGCTCTCCCGGGGCCGGGGGACCTGATAACACTCGGGTTCCCTAGTGACACGGCCCGGGCGCGGCCCAGCATGCACCGGGCCACTCGCACCCTGCTGGCAGCCGGACCGGACAGCAGGTTCACGTGTGCTTCCCTGGCACTCCAACGCTGATTGGGCCGAGACGACAAGCTCGCGTCCCGGTTCAGCCTTCGTCTGGCCTCTGCTGGGCTTCATCTCGGTGTGCAGCCACCTCGTCGCCATGCCGACGGCCAATGCCCACACGCCTCGTGGTATTTTTGAAAACTTTCTGAGGATCGATATGATCCAGCTCTTTATTTTAAACCGCGAATGCAACAACAAAAAACAAAAACTCTGAAATTAAACGGCTTTGTTGTCTTCTTTTCGTGTTTTTATTTGTAATTTAATATGGTTCAATTGGCCCACCAGGAATCATCTCTCCTCTCCCATCTTAGAGAAAGGCAGCCTAAGAAAAAGCATAATTTTAGTTTTGCAGCTCGGGTCAGGAGACATAATAGGAGCATTAATATTCCTATTTTTTAAGGATGAGCACATGACACAAGAACTGTTTGGAACTTCTGGAACAATGGGTCTCCTCTGTCTTGCTTCTTATCTGTCTCTGGCCTTATCCAGGGCTGTCTCTGTTAGTGTAACCCCTCCAATACCCAGGAATCACACCCCTACTGCCCCCACCCCCCCCCCCCCCCCCCCCCCCCCCCCCCCCCCCCCCCCCCCCCCCCCCCCCCCCCCCCCCCCCCCCCC
>JAABNY020000038.1:19147429-19177666 GCA_015164015.2 Brevimyrus niger
CCCCAACTCCCCTCAGCGGACCCCGTTATCAGGCACGCTGACGTCAGGCCCCCGGGGCGGAATGCTGGAGACGGCCCTGATAGCGAACTTTCTGCTGTGGGAATGAGGTCACCCCACCGCCTCCACAGTGCCGTCATATTGGAGACCCCCCCCCCCAAAAAAAGCAGGAGGTCATCACATGTAGTTTGCCAGGGTGGGTGCCATTAAACATTGGTCTTGGCACACAGGGGCTGGTAAGGGACCTGATGCAAGATGAAAGAGTTTGGGCCATCCCTTAAGCCCATGATAGTTAAAATAGTTTGGGACACGCCTTATGCCCTTGCTAGTTAAAAGACTTTGGGACACATCTTAAACTCGCACTCTCCTATGACTGGGTCCTTCGGACGCATTATAGACAAGGATTGACATAAATATTATGCAAGTAAGAATTCACCTTCAAAAGCGATACGTGTGGCAATTGATTAATGTAACATCGCAAATGCGTACGTATTTTATGTGTATTTCATGTATTGTACGATATGACAAGAAATTACCGTGCATTTTAACCTATACCGCAAAGCAAGCGCGTAATTTCCAGGGGGGTTTGGGGGGTCATGACCCCCCCAATAATCAGATTCAGCCAATATAACCCCCCCAGCAATCATGTTTCCCCTGTAATGGGTGGAGACCTCAACCCCCACCAATGTTCGAGCCAAAGTTATGCCCTTGCTGCAAAGTATGAATTAGCATATAAAGGTTGAAATGCACGATAAATTCCCGTCATATCGGCGCAAATTCACATAAAATACGTATGTGTTTTTGTTGATACAAAAACTGATTTTCCGCACGTATAGCTTTTAATGGTGAATACGTATTTGTGTACCAGTTATGTCAATCCCTAATTATAGACTACTGCGTTACTAAGTATTCCCACAGGACCATTTACTGGATCAGTGATATTGCACATACTTCCTGTTTGACATGAATAAAATCTTCCTAAACCATAGGCTAAAAAATGAATTATTCATTTACTGTTTTGTGATGTTTGGCAACATTATAAATAAGTGCATTTATGAAAGCAATAAGAAACCCACACTTCACTAGTATAATGCTTATAAAAATCCAAGTAATATATCATTGTTATTAACCATTGAACAACTATGTACTGTATCGTATATGTGATCTTCTTTCACAGCTGCAACACTATGGAACACATTCATTTTGCTCTTATAGCTGCTGTTTACACAGACAGTGCACTTGACCCTGAAAATGGCATAACTCACACTGAAAGCAACAAATGGGGAAGAATAGAGCCCAGAACAGGAACGACAATGAGGCACGTGACAAAATGCAGACGGAGAAATGAGGTGGATTAGACAAAAATATCTTCACTTTGCACATGGAAATAATTCTTAAATATTTAATAAAAAGGGAATTTAAAGGCACAATACTAAACTAGGGGTGGAACAAGCAATTATTCTAGGCTCCCTCTTCCAGCTATTTGCATTAAAACAGTCATAGGCAGCTGCATCATACGGCAGGGAACTGGGTTCGAACTGGGCATGTGTAACATGGAAAATGCTACATTGTCAAACTGAGGATAGTTAGATAGCTAGTTGGGGATTCTCCATCCCGAATCACCTGATTGGGTGTCTGTCTGCATATGGGCGGAGCCAATGGAGACGGCAAACCGCAGAGCTGATGTGGAACCGGAGCAGCTGATGGGGGGGAGCTCTCTCCCCTTCCTCCGCCTAGCAGGCGCTTAACGGGGGGGAGGGGGGGGCACATTCCAGCTGCTTCAGAATGGAGGGAATATAGGGGGGAAATTATTTTTAAATAAAACTGCCACAGAATTAAATATGGAAGGCTGATTGGTTCACTGCGCAAGGAAGTGCCGCATGGAGACGTGGTTATCTTTGTTTTGCTCAGCCACTATTTGATAAGGGGAGATTTGTAACAGTCGCGCATACATCAGCTATGACCTTTCACAGCACAGGAGGGCCGCCGCAAACGCGCGGCCTTGAGATCCAGCCCCGGCAGAAGGAGTTTTGTCTTTGAGGCTCTTGCTTCCTGCGCTTCTCCTTCTTTCTCTGCACCTTTGTCAGCTGCTCACCTCCCTACATTTTTTGCTCCTGGCTGCTGTGGCCTTGGGTGCAAATAGTAAGCAGGGAACGGAGAGAGGGATCAGTTTTCACCCGGTTCCACACTTTAATGCTCATATCAAGCATTAAAGACACATTTTCACTTTTAACCCTTATTATCAGATGCTACCGCGTGAGATCGTGTCACAGACACGTCACCAGGCTCCTGGGTCGTGGCATGTTTATTGCGCACTTATGTCACATTCTCTTAAGGTTTATTAAAAAAAAAAAAAAAAAACGTGGACAAAACATAAACAGGGTGATTTTACGATTAAAAATAAAATATCTAGCTGTTCATGTTGACCTGTGAATTATGTGTCATGAAATGCCAAATCAATATTACAGAAAAAACTTAGTAGTAGTAGTAGTAGTAGTAACACTACTGTTACTAAAAATCTTCTGTACCTAAAATTTTAAGTTACCTTAGAAACTTCAGCCTGGTAATGTACACCTCTTTAGCTACCAACATGCCAAGGAAACATTTTTATATAGTTACTACTTCATTCCACAGAACAAACGATGAGTAGAAGTTATGGAGTAACAAAAATATATATACAATGTTATGTGTTTGCTTGAAATGGCGAAACACAGGTGCCAGATCCCCCTTTGTTATTGAATACCAGATATCGAGAGGTGTCGGTAGTCTAAAGCGAGTACTGGCTCACTTTAACCACTGCTGTAGACGCCACTGTTACGCCATTTGACATTTATTGTTCTAGATAAAATATTTGTGGAGGGATTCTGTCGGCGCGTTGAAATATCGATCAGACGGCCGCAGCTGAACTAGAAGCATGGAACGTCGGATGGTATTTCCCCACCTCGTTTACAGATCGGATTTCAAGAGGAAGTTTCGCTTCGTTTTGGTATATGATTCTGCAAATAAATATTAACCTTCATGATTTCTTTCATCACAGCAGGGAAACATTACTTGAAGAAACTTTAAGAATCTTGTTGGGTTTCTGGGCTGGCTTTGATATAACTAGCTATAAATACCAGTAAGTTGTGAATGCCGAGGCAGCAACACCGATCAGACTCCTGTCCTCAGGATGTAAATGAGAGATAAAAACTAAATAATACAATTATTTTATTACATAATCGACACGTTATGACTCGGGAGCAGAGACCTAAGTTCAGCGCTGAGCTCTGAATTTTCAGAAAAATCACCACATATTTTATAAAGCTAATTTGGGACACATGTTCTCTGTTGGTATGCGAATGTTTTATACGTGTCCTAATTAAATGCGTCTGGTTAAACACACGCATAGCTGTTTTTTATAAAACGTTGCTAATTACGGGCGCACGTCTGACACGCGGTCATTTGTTTAGGCAGAAACTATGCAGAGCCGCAACCCCGTCACCCCCAGGCCGACACGCGCGCCCGCGCTCAACCCCTTTCGTGCACTCACTGCCCTTAAGCACACGAACGCGCAGCACACGAATGGCGATAAGCTCCCTCTTCATTCATCTTTATAATTGACTGGGGGCATTACTTATCATCATCTGCAAAAAAACAAAAAAAAAACTGGCACCCTACCAGAAGGGGGGCTGATATTGGGGATTCGAGTGGGAAGCGATGGACACAGTGGGTTCAGAAAAAAACACCGTCATGGTGGGAAATTGGGGAGAAACGGTTATAATCAGGAACTAGTTGGTTCCCACTACATCAGCTGGCTGGAAGAAAGGGGGGGGGGTGGTTCACTTTGACCTTTAACCCCCTTAATGTGTATCTGTCATGTGAGGTACAGTGTGCAAGAGGTGGTTTTCCACTTATCTCAGCTAATTCTGAAGTGCCTTCTATACAGCATGCGGGAAATCTATAGCTTGGGGGGGGGGGGATCCATCATCTCTTATCATTGTAAGTAAACATGACACACTGGACAAAATGTATCATGCTCCGCTCACTATCTTTTCTAATGCATATCTCTAATGATAAAGTATGGCTCTGCAAGACAAACATCAGTGCTTATAGACATCTAACCCTCCACAGTCACATATACATACAAAAATAATGTACATTAATGACATGAATAATATCATATCATGGATTAATTAAAGGTATATTTTATTTTTTCCACGGTCATTTGGGTTGTCTTGTTTTCTTGTTCCAAAAGCCGTGGATCGTTCTGGGTGATGAGATCAAGTACACATGACCCCAAAAACACCCAACATTTTTTTTTTGACTCGCGTTTCCCACTGGACCCCACCTGCTGCATTGGTGATGTTCTCCTCAGCATCCAGGGGTCGGCCCGTGCCCCTTGACCTGTTACAACACCAAAGATAAGGTGGGTAAACAGCCAATGCTGTTTGCTCTGCTCCGGTCATGTGACCAGTGCTCCCTGGCAAGGGAGACTTGGGTTCTGGTAGGTGGGGAATGGATAAGAGCTGCGTGGGCCAGTGGGGGGGAGTGGACTTTCTAGCTTTTCAGTCAGACTGAGGTGGAGTAGAGGCACAGGTGCTGGTGGGGGGGGGGGGGGGATGGGGGCGCACAGCGACCGTTTCGCCCGGGAATTTCCTGTGTCCTCCTGTCCTCCCCTCAGCTGGCAGGCCTTGAAGTTCAGCTGAGAGGGGAGGATAAGTGGAAGTCTAGGGGTGGTGTGTGTGTGTGTGTGTGTGTGTGTCTGTATGTGTGTGTGTGTGTGTGTGTGTGTGGGGGGGGGGTTCAAAATACAAAAGCTAAACATAACTGCAGCCACATCAATTGCATAAACAAGTTAATGCTCTCTCTGTCCCTAGCGTGCATTGGGAAGTTTCACAAAAATGATTGAACTCCCGCAGAAAGTCAGACCCTAATCCGGTCAGCGGCCTCGATGTGACCCTGACTTTCCATCCTTACATAACAGCATTAATGGCCACAGCGGAAGGTCTCATCTTCCGGACGAAGCTATCGGAGCAGCATCTTTAGCAATGCAGACTGCAGGCTCACATCATGCTGAAGGTCGCTTTTGCTAGCAGATTAAAGTAGAAATTAAAATGGCTGCTTCTTTTCTGACCTCTGACCTTCCCTAGCATTCTTTGGAGTGTTAAAGGGACGAGACCAATGAAGCACATCCCTCTCTGAATATCGACAAAGCTTCTTCATCAGCATGAAAAAAAGCTTTAATTTGACCATGGAAATGGGTTTGAACTCGACTGTCATGCTAGAATGGAATGAAATTTTAATACACTTTAGTGCTAATTCTAGTATAGGTCGAGTACTTGTTGGGTGCTTGAAATGTTATCTTGTAATAAAACGATATCTGGTCAATCTTACCCCATCCTCTTGTCTGGTCTGAGAGGGTTGCTTTCTAGCAGTGAGACCCTTAGTAAAGTAGAATGAAGGGATGGCGTAAGTGGGGGAGGGGCACTGGGCTAAGCCTGACTTTGGCGGTGCCCCTGTTTATCTCTCTCACCGAAAGCCCCCCAGACCACCAGCGGAGGAGACATCCCTGAACTGGACCAGATTTTTTCACCTCTGATGCCTCTCCTAGCCCCCAGTCCCCCCTTGTCAGGGACACCTCTGTCGGGGGCGACCGCTGATGCCCGAATCTCACACAGAACTCATGTCAGCTGTCCCTGGAACCCTGCTTATGTCATCTCCTAGATGCTCTGTCAATGGGGGGGGGGGATGAATTAACTGTCCCACTTGTCAGTTGACTGCTTTATCTTGGCCTGAACATGCTGCAAAGTAAAACAGCACGTACAAATGATCAGGGTAGAAAGAAATGTTCGTAGAAGTAACATTCTTGTTATAAATACATTTTTTTTTCATTGAAACTGAAACTGTTGGTCGTGCAATTTAACTATTGTTGCACAGGAATATTAGCAAATGGGAATAACAAGCAGAATTAGTTTTAATGTTGTTTTCGATCAACTGGAGCGACGTACTTGATATTATCATTAATCTGCAGTCTAAGCTGCCGCATGTGATGTCTGTACGCAATTATTTTATTGTTTTTCCGAGGCCATCGGGAGTGCTCTACGCAGCATGCTTATCTCCATCCACACAGACCTTGGGATTTAGCAAAATGATTCATGTAAAGCTTAAGACTCAGACGCCAAAGCGTCCTATGAGCCGTACATATCATTTCCTTCTAATTTTCCAAGTCATCGTCAGAAAAAAAATCCATAGTTTTATCACAATGGCTGCCAAAAACAGTAAGCTTCACTGTCTTATCAGCCTTTTACAAAAATAGTACTTTTACAATTAAATTAAAGCAAATAAAGATGTTTCCAAACTAAAGGAGACATGGATGCCACTAATCCTTTCCTTTGTCTTTCCGTCAGGCCTCACGCTCTGCATCAGTGAAGGTCTGTCCGTCTGCGTAGCTTTGATCCCTAACCCTGCGGAATTTTCCCACTTATTGCTGGAAGAGAGCTTCACTTCACTTCACTTCAAAGAGTCTCACATGCACTTCCCACATCTCCCGGGCGGCATCTGCGTGACATCTTCCCGTTCCCTGGGGTCCCTGAGGCTGAGCCGGGCAGCACGGCCTCCTGACGGTGGGGGCGGCTGCGAGGCCCTGGCGACGACTACAAGGGAAGAAGGGGATATGAAGGTATGGGAGACTGATAGGGGAGCGGAGAAAGGGCGTGGACAGATCTGCGTTTCAGAGGAGAAAGTGAGATGATTACCAGAGCACTGTGGTCCTGCCAACACAAACCTTTCTCCCTGCAAACGTCTCTGAAATCCGGGATTCCTGTCTGACTGGAGGGGGGACATGCAGGCGCCACAGATATTCGTTAGACGGCTTATCTCCCCCAGTGATAATGCTGTCAAAATAACAGCCAAGATACATAGTGGACAGGAACTGGTTAAAACTTTTGGTAGGCCAATTTCTCCACCTTCCACAAGCAGCAAGATCTAGGTTCCCAAAACACGTTTCATCTCACATACTTAGCACTCAGATTGCCCTCCCGGTTTATCTTTAATTTCCTACTGAGAACAGTATTGCGGTTTGCCGTATTCCCCTTGAATTTAAAGGGCTTTGATTGATGGGTTCAGTTTCCACTGGAAAATCCACGTGGTTGTGATTACAGCACAATATAGACTTGGGAACTCATTTTAATGCCTATGATATGGTATTCCCCCATATTTTCCCATTATATAATTAAACTTTAAGTCTACCGCAATATTCATAGACTGGATGAATTTAGGGATGTGAAATGTCATTTTGGCTTTCTCGAGCCTTGTTTAGTTGTGGAACTGTAGGCTATGAGTATCCCTTTATTTTCAATGAATTAACACGAAGTTGATTGCGCAAAATCAACAAAAAGGTATACACGAATTTTCTTTATATGTCACATGTGGTTAAGACACAATGCAGGACAATAAACCTGCAATTACAATACAGTGGTGATTTCTTCTCCTTTTGCGCTGCGATTTAAGTACATTGCAAAAACCAGCGATCGTCCACAGGAATGTTTTCACGATGGTACTTCGCCATCTGTCGGAATATTACGAAATAGTACAAAATCGAATTATTTCGTGTGAGAAGTCAATTAATTAATCATCCAGCCCCAAGTAAATGTGCATTTATTTATCAGGTATGAAATCTCTCTAAGTAAAAAATATATTATTAGAATTGATATTACTGTATGTGTTATGTAACAGTTTTAAAATGTTCATTGGGGAACTACGGATTTGTCGTCACGTTTAAGAATCACCATTTTTTAGCATAAAGAATTGTTCGAAAATCGCTTTAGTAATTCGTCATCTGAATATACGAATAAAATGGGTCAGTTAAATATAACTTATTAAATCTTAGAAAATACATTATCAACTGATATACAAGAATTTCTTTATCCTTATGCACTATCAGAACTTAGAATTTCGGTACCATGGAAACACTCGTTGTTAGATTGTAACCATATAAAGCAGCTCTGCAACAGTTACTTTATTTAATATTTTTGCTAAAATTTCAGTTGTTAAAATATTAATTATTATTTTATTGTCGAAGAATCCAATTATTTCTTAAATGTTCCTTAAATTGAAATATAACAATAATTCCGCATATTGCATTTCCTGCAGAGAGGTATTTTTCACGTGCAACTGCAGACTACCTTACGTCAGTATACCTTGAGAACTATGATTAATAGCTGACTGGGGAACATTTGTACCGATCAAAAAAAAATTAATTGTGGTTTTCATCCTGGGCAAGAATTTTGTAATGTTGAAAGTACTCCAGATTGAAATTTCAAAAATTAGCTAATTAAATGTCCATTAGTTCACTAATTTGACTAATTTTAATTATAACTTTATTAAATTTGTGCAATTGCCTTCGTCAAAGTATGTGTGTAAATACAATATCTGAAAAATATCGATCTTGACATCGATAAGAAGTTAGAAGATGGATGAATACATTTTTGTTATTGCACTCATTAATTGATATTAGAACCCGCTACGTTGGCATTTCGTACATTAGAAATTAAGCCGGGTAATTTAGGTGTTTTGAAATTACAGTAACCTACATTCGTAACATCGGGTAGTACAATACCTACTACCCCTCGCCATCACGCGCCATTAAATGATCTCCTCTTTAACATAAAGTTAGGCGATATCTACTTTTAACTGCGCACATATTATCTTTTAACTTATTTATATTTATGATTATTTATTTCCTACAAAATATTTTGTTTTCAGGATGTTCTGTTCGTGCCCTTTATATATTTTTTGCAGTTTGTGTAGTGTTTCTGAAATGTAATTCATTTGCACTATATATTTGTATCTGTTCGCTTTATGTACCTTGCTGCTGTATACATAAGAATTTCCCCCTGGGATCCATAAGGTAATTGATAAAGACGTGAACTGGCCCTTTAAGAGTGAAACGATGACGTCAGGCACAATAGCTGCTAAGCGGTATGCCCGTGGTCCCGGTCTGTCCCACTGGCCGTGTTTACGGACGGCATCGATCATCGAGGGGACGGCCACTCGGAAGATGCCCTCGCCGGGTCGTAGGGGATGCTGGACCGAGTGGTGCCAGGTCATCCTTTTCGGCGCATCGGTCCTGGTTATTCTGGCTGAGAGAACCGTGAGTAAGTGATACGAAGCTGCAGAATTGAACCCGCCAGTACCCGCGCATGTGAAAATGAATAACGTAATGGTACTCCGGTGTTTTTTTTTTTTTTTTTTACTACGCGTACACATCTCAGACACTTTTTATTTATGTGATTTATTAGTGCACTCTAATGGGTATAATTAACTTGGCATTAACTGTTTGTATTTGCTTGAATTTATTTATTGCAATCTGTGCAAAAGCGAAAAAATATGCCGCATGTATAAAGCATATACGTACATGTATTTTGAATGTGTATAATTACATCTATTGTTGTTTTTGCATCGTCATCTGATCCGTTACTCATGTATGTTTCGTGGCTTGAGCGCCTTTTCAAAACGCCATTCGTGAATGGATAAAGGTGGGGGGGCGTTCCCTGCCGCTCCGTATACTGGCACGCTGGGGGCGCTGAGAACAGCACAGGCTCTGTTAACTGGGCCGGTGAAGTGGGCATGCGCAGTAACCGGCTCCGGGGTAATACTACACCACTTTACCATCAGTAATGAAAGACAGACCTAGTTTAATACAGTCGATCAAAGGACTTTGGATGTACTTTTCAGCACAAGTGTGGAGAGCGGAACCGCGTCTTTCCGATGTATGCTTAGCTTGTAGTGTTAACATACTATAAGACCATCAGGGTTAAGAATTAAGTAATGTACTAGTAAACGAATTCCTGCTACATTTGTGTTTGTGCAGTCTGCATGTTCTCTCAGCATTGTATCAATAAGCAAATGTAAGCTGTTTGATTCACAGAAAGTGGCATCCCATAGAACTAAAACAAGGAACATTACTTAATGTCCTCATCTGCTCTCCGTTCAGTGGATAGACTCAAACGTAGATTTCACTTCAGATAACTTGTAAACATTCATAAAACATGTGAAAACCCCTGGAACACTTGTAGACTACATTACTAGTAAAATAAACTCACTATATTACAGTGATGCAATATTTTTTGTACTAGAATATTGTAAATGGAAAGGTTGTTCTGGATTTCAGAAAGCGCTGCTTTATTTAGCTTCTCATTGTACGAGCCTCGTTTACAATGGCTTAATTGTGTCTCTTTTTATTAACCAGTTGCCTACTGTTTGGTGTACTACCTGTGGTTCGGGCACACGCTCTGGGCAGCCCTGACCCTGACTCTGGCCTTGCCAGGGTGCATCGTGCAGGTGCTCAGCTTTCAGTGGTGCCAGGCGGACGGCGACCGCCGCAGGTGTCTCCTGGCCCTGCTCCACCTGTTGCACTTGGGCATCTACAAAAGGTTGGCACAGGTGACACCACTGTCACCATTTTATGACATTTCCTTGGCAGTGAGGACGGGTGCTACGTGGTACAGTGCATAATTTCACCAGTATCACTGATAGTAGATTGTTAAATGTACAGAGAATGACACAGAAAAAAAAATGTGAAAAACATTATTGTTAGAAACCTCTTGTTGGTCTTGTTTTGTTGCCTAGGAGATATTTCACTTGGTTTTGAACAAGTAAGATGTTTTACTGGTGAGAGAGCCAAGTCTGGGAGTGATTGCTGGGTTCATGTAGTTTCTAAGGAGAGGAGGAAGAATGGTGTAAGGCTACTTTTTGGCCGTTAGTGGGGCAGGTCACAGAAACTGCTAGTTGCACCAGAGACATGTGGTAATTGCTGCTGCCCTCTGCTGGCAGATTTGGGGACTGCATGTCATCAGTATGGCACATGCAGAGGTCAACAGGCGAGCTGGGGGCTGCAGTGATGCAACAGGCTGATGTTTCCGCACTCCACCTGCTGGAGGCGCTGTTGTTCACCCTCCCGCAGACCATTCTGCATACGTACATCCTTGTCACCTCTGACGTCGGCCTGCTCTCACCAGGTAAGGGATGAAACTGGGCTTTGCCTTCATCTGTGAATCTTACGATATCTGCAGTTAAAAGTTTTGCTTTTATTTTGTTGCCTTTCCATTCAAAAGAAAATTGAATTTCTCTGAAATAGCCATGTTAAGCTCTGGCTTATAGGGCTGACTCAGCTTGTAAACATAATCACAGTTTTTAATTAAGCTCTGTGACCAGAGCAGCCCCCTGCTGAAGGATTTTCATTTTTATCAGCTGCTTTTATCCGAAGTGACTTGGAATTGTGAAAACTGGGTCAGCTAGTCCTTGGAGCAATTGGGGGTTAAGAGTCCAGCTCTGGGGACTTTAGGATGTGAACTGGTGTCCTTCCCCTTATGGGCCCTGTTAGAGGCCTAGCCCATCGGGCCGCACGCTGTCCCGGGGACATCTTTATGGGAACGTGTCCTTCTCCCCCCAGTGGCGCTGTGCTGTGGCCTCTGCCTGCTGTCCTTGTCCTGGGCGCTGGTCCTCTACAGCCGGGCCTGCTGCCTGATCCGGCCGGGGCACCTGGCCATGCCGCCCGCCGCCCTGCTGTGCCAGCTGCTCTGGAGGTTCTGCATGCTGGGCAGCAGGATCGCCAGCCTGGTGGTCTTCGCGCGCGTCTTCCACTGGTGGGCCTTCGGAGTAGCAGGTGCGGCAGTTGACCGAGCCGAGTCCAGGCACAGGTTAGCGCCGATTAGCGCCGTAGCCGGCGCTGGCAGCAGAGTTCCGCTTCATGGCGGGTGGCTCGTCACACACAGGTCGGCGTTTCAGGTGCCCGTCGGCAGGCCTGTAAACACACACGCTGCAAAATGCACAGCTGTATAAAATGGAGTAAACATTGCGAATGACTCTAGGTGAATGTTTGTAGCTGTGAGGCTCTTTCCAGTCGTCGTGTCAGCAGTTTGTGTTGAATCAGTGGAGCTCAACTCCCCATCTTCTGCACAGCAAGGGATCAAGATTCCAGTTTTGCATACACACGCGCACACGCACGCGCACACACAGGTTTGTATTTATATCTTGGTGGGGACTCTAATTCCAACATGACGACCTTAACCACCACCCAGCCCTAAACTTAACCATAAGTAATGAAACAAAATAGAAGACTTTTGGCTTTTTAAATTTTTTGATTGCATTCGCATCTGAAAAATGATCCCCACAAAATCAAAATAACCGGTTTGTATTACATTGTAGGGGTGCATTTGGTCCCCACAATGTAATATAACCCTAATCTACACGCACGTACACGCACGTACACACACACACACACTCTTCGTACCTCCTCTCTGCACTGTTCTTCCTGACCAGTAGCGAGTGAGCGTCTTCTCTGCCCCCCCACCCCCCACCCGTCTCAAGGTTTTCATTGGCTGACGGCCTCCTTCTGGCTCGTCTCGCAACAAGCGGACATCTGTGCCAAGCCGTGGCATTGGCGTCTTTTCAACTGCACCCTGGGGGCAGTACATGTCTTCTTCTTCCTCAACGTGAAGGATGGGCCCTCCAGGTTTCGCATGACAGGCTTTTATTTGGTAGGCCACCCTTCCCCCCGCCTCCGGGCTGACATTCTCCCCAGGTTCACCCTGTGGAACAGCGCGGTTCCCAATACTGCTAAAACAAAGCTGTTTGCTTCCGGTTATTTGTTTTTCTGATAAAGTACATTTAACACAATTAATGTTTTTTTCTAAGTATACAAAACATTGCTGAACAACAATTAATGAAGCATAAGCAACGCTGTTACAGTTAAGCAAACAGTGCATGTGGCAGGGAACAGCAGGTGAAATTAACACAGCATGACCTGGGAGAGGCTTTTAAGATGGGCCAGTGAAGACATACATGCATGTCTGTATGTGGGCAGCTCAGACTTAAGTGAATCTCTCAAATTAACCTTCCCTTTGAAGTAGCGGGCTTTGCTGTAGTGTGTCATGGAAGGCGGCATGCTGGGAAACTGAGTCCTTCCCTCCTCCTGTTGCAGGTCATGTTGCTGGAAAATGCGACTCTTGCCCTTGCTGCTTCTGACGTCCTGAATGGTGCATCATGGGAAAGCTTGAGCATCCCCACCGCGGTGATGTGCAGTTTCCTCCTGGGTAAGACATGAGTTGATGTTTAATAACATGACCGTGGGTAAATCAGGGGTGATGGATAGTGTCAGGTGCTGTACCCCAAGGTAGGAGATGGAATCAAATATAGCTGTTCTGCCCAATACTGTCAAACTTCATGTGTAGGTGAGAACCAACTTGGGAATGGTGGGTGCTGTTTAACAAAGGATGGTTTGCCTTTCCTCTTGTTGGTTATGTTATGGGTTGAATCAGGCAGCAGCTAAGCCACCATCATGATTTCTTCCATGGCTGCTGGATAGTTATGGGATCCAGGGATTCCAGGACCATTTTCCAGAAAATGTAACCACTAGATGGGGGTAGTTTTCTGCACCTTGGAATGAAAATGTTACCATAAGCTTATGCATGTTTTCCTGTTTTTCCTGAGCGATTTCCAACCTACGTGCCACCTGGCCTCCAGCTCACGTGGGTTTAAATGTTTTTCAGAGTTTTCTGCTCCTCCACGGACTACACGGAATACAGATTAGATGTTTAAAAAACGTGTTCACTGATCTCCCATTCTGTCTCCCCCCGCAGGGATGGTGTCGGTGATTCTGTATTACCGCTTCCTGCACCCGAAATCCACCGAGATTTGCCAAAGATTCGGCCCGGGCCATGTGAGCAGGGCGTGTTTGGAGAGAGAGGAGTCGTCCTATTCCATGGGGGACAAGGGCCTACCCATCTCCACCATTCAGGCCCACAGCGGCTTTACGTTGACTGGGTCGCCGCCGGAGTGCCCGGCGGGCAGAGGCCCCATCCCTGGAGGCCGACACGGGCACCACCACTGGCTGCTGATCCGCCTGGCGCTGAAGACTGGAGACGTGGGCCGGATCGACCTGGCCTACGGCAGCGGCGGCTTGCTCGGCATGCTGGACGCGAGGCAGCGCGTCCCTGACATGAAGGCGGCGGTGGAGGCCGCGATGCCGGATTTGGAACAGAAGTGTGGCTTGGCGCCCCTCTCGGACATGAAGGAGGACTTCCACAGCGCGAGCGAGGCGGCATCGACTGACGCGACCCAGGAGGACGGCGAGAGCCTGGAGATGGAAAGCCCCTTGGGGTCGCCGGTGTCCGAATTCAAGAGAAGCTCCCCCGAAGGTAAGTCAGGACTGGGAGGGAGCCCCGAGGTCAACTTCTGCCCGACGGAGTCCAGCTCCACGCTCTACTTTAGCGCTGAGCCACAGTCTCCCAGCAGCACCAGCAACACGGGGCTGGATAGGGAGCCGGCTGCGCAGATCCTATCAGAACTGAGCCCTATCTCAGGCGAGGCCGGCCCGTCGCGCAATATCAGGGGCCTGCTGGGAAGGGTCGAGCCCTGCTACACGTCCACGCCGAAACTAGACTCAGCCTCCCAGGAGACCGCGGGCGGCCATCTTGCAGGCTCCAGGAGGTTGTTCGTGTCGTCCAGGAAAAAATGAGGACCTGATGTTTCAAACACGTCGAGAAAAAAAACGAACCATAGAAAGTTAAAGTGGTTTAAGCACAAATGCTCTGCGCGTACGAAACAATGCCTTTACCTGGAGAGAATCAGGGACCTTCTTTGGATTTAAAAGCGAAGTTGTCCGACAGACACTCCTAAAATGTGGCCAGTGTACATTTCAACACTCAAATTGTGGACGAGATCTTTTAGTGTCACTTTTTAAAATGTCCTCCCTATATTGAATTTGTTTTTATTTTCATTTGCCTTTATATATCATTTTATGTAGGATTTAATATATATTTTATTCATTTAACGGTACAAATATTTAAGCTTACAATAATAATAATTATAATAATAATAATACATTTTATTTGTAATGGTATTTCTCGTACACAATGCGCTAAACTAAAAGAACCAGTTAAAACAAAATGGGACTGTTAGTAGAAGTTAAATAGCCATAAGATTAAGGCGGCGATGAAGCAGAAACTGGAGGGAAACAATAGAGGCTAGAAGCAATAGATGGAAGGAAAAAGGGTATAAGTGGTATATATATATAATAGTATAAATAAATAAATAGATGGATAAAAATAAAAATGAAGTGGAAAAAAGAAAACAGACAAGACTAAGAAAGCCAGCCTAAATATGTGAGCCTTTAGTATGCATATACTCATTGGAATGAAAACTATTTAAATGTACAAATTGGGTTTTTTGTATCGTAATTCTCTTAAGTTTTCTTTTGGTTTTTCACATTTTGTAAACGCTTTGTAGTCCTGTATGGCAATCCGGACTCTTGAAGGGCCAGAATCTGCTGTGATTGTTTTCCCGATGCTGATGATTTTTTTGTGAAGTCCACTTTGCGCCGTTTTACGGATGGCCCCGCGGCACAGTGGATAGCGCTGTTGAGCCCAGGGTTCGAATCCCACCCTCGTCCTCTCTGGGGAGTCTGCATGCTCTCTCCCCTCCCATGTGGTTTTCTCCTCACAGCCCAAAGACATGCAGGAAATCACAAAACCTCCAAAGTTTCTAAATGGCCTCTAGCACATGCATGCGTTTGTCCTGTGATGGATTGCCATCCCATCCAGGGTGGACCCCAGCCTTGTGCCCTATGCTGCCTAGGATAGACTCCAAGATGCCATGTAACCCAGCTCAGGATGATCAGTTAGAAGATGGATTATCTGTGTTCTTAAAATGTTTTTTCCTTTTGCCCTTTAAGGGATGAAAGCTAATGTATCCATGTAAGAATGACTGGAGCTTCTACAGTATGATAATAATACAGCAGTATCAATCATTATCGTTTTGCAAAGCTCAAATATCTGCATGGATTTAAAATCTTCGTTTCGCAATAGTTAATTAGGCAAGGAAGAGTGGGGAGAAGATTTCATTCTGCAGGGAGGGTAGGTGATGGGTATCCAGCCCGACGACCGTGGGAATGTCGCACTCCCCTTACTCACGTGGGCTCAAGTCGTCGCTGTCGTCACCGTCAAAAACGTTTCAAGCCATCGGGTCTCAAGTTGCATTCAGCAGGACAAGCTAGCGCGTCCTTCACTGGAGCGACTAGGGAAACCCACAAGACATCAGAACTTTTTAAGGATTTTTAAGAGATTGTGCTTTTTTAAGAATTCGATTATACGGTTAATTTTATATTAATGAAAGATTCTCTTATTGACAATGAAGGCCATGTGCGAAAAGTTACAGATTTCTTTGGTCAGAAATACTTACAAAATTGACCACTTGGTCTAAATATGGTTAGTTTTCCATAAAGTTATCATGGTAATATTGCTGCATTATTTTAAGGGAAGGTATGAATTTTGCATCAAAAAATTTATATGCATTTATTATTTTTACTGATGGATATAGTCTCAGATCCATGTTAGCTGGATAAAATATTCAGGGACTAATTTATAAATAAAATTATAATGAATTTGTTCCCTAGCTCTTATGTTTTCATTTTGCATTTGAGTTTCTGTGACATGTTCTGATGCAAATACTTATATCCTACTTGATAGGCGTACTTTCAGTATGCATACATGCCTTTGTTACATTCATATAATTTTTTTTTGTATAATTTTGAACAGAATAGTTTTCTTGATGTGTTTGTGATTTTCAGTCTACGGTATCTTTATATCCATTGAATATTAGCAATAATATTACATTTTAAGGTAGACGTAGACATATTGGAAAGAAAGATTGTTGCTTTGTATTTTTATATAATTTGTATGATGTTTTAGTCATTCGTGCAGAATTTCCTTTTTGATTTTTTTCTAGTGACCAATGTGACCTGTACTGATGGTTATAAACTGTGGTTTTATTTCATGGGAAAAGCGGCTGGACATTGCTAATCATCAATCCATAATCTACTGGTAAAGATTATTTACCAGAAGCTGAATAAGCCTTATGCAATAACAGATTGCAGGTGCTATAATTAAAGTGAGCTGGCTGACATTACTCAGTTACTGTGACTTTTGTTAAAAATAAATTGTATCATCCAAAAAACATCTACTGGTCTTTTGCTGTCTATTAAATTATTGACATCACCTACAAAAGGTCTAAATTACTTAAATTCTGTTTGCTACATATTTATGACATGATTATGAGAAATAATAAATGCTTAATTTGCCATTTGCCCAAGTACAGCTACATTGGAATCCTTCTCTTTGCTGACCCCATCTTGCTCTCCAAAGCTTGGGGGTCACAGCGCAGGGCCAGCCAAGGTGTGGGGCCCCTGGGGTTTAGGGGCCTCGCTCAACTGTTCTGCTGGAGCCAAGGCTTGAACTGACATTTATTATGTAGTACCAATTATTTGATCTTTTTATATATTGAAATGCAATAATCCTATATTTAACTTACTCAATCTGCTATAAAATGTATGAATCAACCTCAGATGGATAGATAGATGGATGGATAGATAGATTGATAAACAGAAAGTTAGTTTAAATTGTTTAATCCAGAAGGAAATTTGGGCATCCAGTAACTCAAAAAATACAATGGTAGAGACTATAACACCCATAGTAATAGAATAAAACTGAAGGAGTGCAGATGTAGCGGGTGAAGAGGTCGATGTTAACTCTACATTCCAGTACTTATGTTCTTGAGGTGAGTCTGGGGCCTGATTGTTTTCAAATCCGCACGTGCGCTTTACTGCTTGTATACGCTTTAGAGGATAATACTCCACATCTGCTCGAAAACTCTTTAACATCCGGATTGCATTGCTTGATCGGGTGCCTTATAGATCTGTTACCACAAAGGACGTTTGACCCAAGGCCATAAGAAGGCTCATTCAAGGAGAATGAAAGAGATGGTGTAAGTAATGGCAAATAAAAATGGTGGGTTAGGTGTTCAATGGGTTAGGTGTACTACTTGAATCACGAGAAGGATCCTAAACAAGGATGTTGTGGACCCCAGTGTGCTGACTTTTTAAAACACAGTAATGTTTCGTTGTTTTTTTTTTCAGGCCGAGATTACAGGGGGAATCCGATTAGTTTATCCTGTTATACCAAATTTATCGGACTGATCCTGATTACCAGAAGACGTCCAATTACATCTGTGTCTGTGAAGTATGTTTGTTCTTCTCGCATGGTGAAACTGCAGCCTCACACCTCAAGGGTCCTGGGTTTGAATCCTGTGTCCATTCTGCATGTGGGGAGTTACTGCCAGAGCTTTGCTCTTTGTCAGCAGGATAACATTCTGTGCTAGAGATGATGGCTAAGTGATTGGAAGGTTGCTGGTTCAAAGCCTGTGATCAGCAGAATGATTTCTCCTGGAGCAAAGCCCTTAACCCCAGTAGCTCCTGGGACTGACTAGCACTATTCTCAGTGTATATAATAATAATGTTACTTTAGATGAAAGCATCTGTAAGGTAAATAAATAAAACTGTTTAGTGGGTTTCTCTGGGTACCTCCTGTGGTCCACTGACTGTAAAGTGGCATATCTAAACAGTCATATATAATGTGTGAATGTTTGTGTGTGGACCCTCTGTTGGACTACTATACATACTTTAACTTGTGTTGTCTGAGATAGGCTCCGGTCAGCCACTTCCTGGATAATAAATAGACGTTTGTTTCGAATATATTTTATAAATTAATGTTAGAATATATTTGATTATTCAATTTACATAATAATAGGAAAAAGAATCCCAAAAACTTTGGGGGACACTTGTATAATAGTATTTAAAAAGTTGACACTCCAATTCACCAGAAACTATACTAACGCACGCATAGTTGTTGCAATTACCATACCGTATACGCAGCTCTAAAGACGTTTCCCTAAAAAAACACAAATGTCTCTTTAAGATGTACTGCGCATGTGCAAAAAATGAGTCGCAAACTGCAGACTGCGCTTAAAGTTTTCTTTGAGTGCAGAGAAGGGTGGACACAGTGCGGAAAGAAGGGTCTGAAGGGTAGAAATGGCTTTTCGAAGAAGGAACAAGAGCTACCCATTCTTCAGTCAAGAATTTCTCATTCAGAATCACGCAGACATCGTCCTTTGCTTGGTGGTGTTCATCCTGCTTGGACTGATGTTTGAGGTGAAATACTCCGTATAGAGTGTTCTGTTTCATCAGTGTGGAGGGCTGTCCGGACGCCAACAGGTCCGGCGGAGGTGCAGATGCGCACGGAGATAGGAAGGTGATGAAGATGAAGATGCCCAAATTCCCAGTAGCTATCGAATAGGAAGGAGACATGAGTCACAGAGAGATCACCTCAGTCTGTGACGACAAATGCACATTTTAAAAAGTGAAACTTAGCGTACAGCAGAGACCTGTATTATCATTAGCCTGCTATCAGTGTTGTTGTCGTTAATGGGGATTCCGGCAAGATCACTTTTAACGAGCAGCTAGGAGAAAAGTCAAAATTGAAATGAAGCTGCCAACTTTTTTTCTTTATGGTTGGAGCGCGCATAAAATCTCAAAGGTTGCCTGCAAAATGTGGCATTTCACTTAAATTTTGCTGACTGGCTGTTTTGGGGGGCAAGTCAGCTCTGACTCATTTTGCTTCTTAAATGTTTGGCTGCTGTTTGTGATCAGTTAGCTCAATAATGCATAACAGATATTAGTTTTAAAAACCCCAAAAAGTTGGAGTTGGATATGATTTATGATTGTGCTCTGTTCTTCTTTGAGTTTTCCTTTACCGTCCCGGTGTTTCCTCTCTTTCCGCGTTAATTTCTAATCGTTTTTATTAAGACAGGGCAATTGACGGGAATATTGTTAATGCGGTTGTTACTCCGTTGATTGAGCGCCTCGCAATAATGGAGCACAGTTAGCCTGCTCGCTGCATTTTTTCTGTAAATCTGTTTAGTATATGAATTTCAAGGAGTGCATGAGTTTAGGAATTGTCATTGTTAAATGTTAATTGTCGTGTTAAATGTGTTTATTTAAGAATGTTTCGGTTGAAGCATGGATCGGTTAGCGTTACGCGGATTACTTTGCGCCACGTCTCAGCCTTTTAATTGGATCGGAAAGAAGATTAATCTAGAAATCAGATTCTACAGACAAATTGGTTAATTAACCTTGCCACAGAATAGATGATGTGCTTTTTTAGAATACAGAAATGCTTATTAATCTGTTTCCTATTACTACTCTGGGAAAGAGGATCTTTTTTTTCTATGTGGCGAAATGCATATCTGAGTTCCCTAAATCGTTAAAAAAAATCTGACTTCAAAAAGCGGTAGAGGTATTAATCATAGGGTAATTCCGTTTTTATTTTTCAAAGTGGATGTGAACCTGGCAGCTGTCACACATGCAAATCGTTGACTCGTCGTTGTTCTCTGTAGTGTTATTTTTCCACCCGAAGTTATGCACTAATATTTAGTTTGTTGAGGTGCGACTCATGGTTGTGTAAATGGTGAGCGCTTGTGACATCTGTTGCGGGACCTGCGGGGTCGGTGCAGGCGGGTACATGTGGACTGGCTCGCCTGGAATGTGCACAAGGTTGACACTGCAGAAACGTAATTTCACAGATGTGTGTTTCGGTACAAGTCCATCGTGTCCCGCAAATGCGCGCGCGCACGCACACACACACATACGAATTGTAGTTTTTCTTGCGTACAGTATGAATTAAGCTATATCGTATTATATTAATAGCCGTTGCATGTAAAATAATTCTGACAGCTATTCAGATCTGGTTTCAGTGTTTAACATTTAACATACAAGCAGCAAGTCATTTATGTATGTAATATACATGATTTCCTGTTTTTTCGACTTAATGGCTAATAAAGGGGCATTCAACCCAAAACTGAAAAAGATATGTCTTAGTGCTATCTATTCATCAAGGTTGTTCTGCTGGGAGTTGCCTAGATTTGGAGATATCTCCCGTAAACATGTCGATCTTCTGTCGAATGTAACAGTACTGAATGGTATTCTTTCTGTGGTGTTCAAAGCAAGAAAAAAATGCATTTGAAAAATTCAACAGCAACGTCTCTTACAAGAAACCTAGATGGATGGATAGCACTAAATCCTCTAAAAAATATATTCTTTTTAATTTTTGAGGTGAGCTGCCCTTTTAATAATAATATAATATAACTATCTATGACATTCTGAAAAGACTAGGCTGGTGATGGATCTTTATCTTGATGCTAGTCTAAATATTCTTGTATGTCTTCCACTTCTTCATAGTTCGCAGAACAACAGAGCTCTAAAAAACCATGTTTCTACTCTTCTTTCAGACAACTTCAAAAACGGCCTTTGTCTTTATACTGCCTCAGTACAACAGCAGTACCTTTACACCAGGTAAACTCCTCTGTGCTTTGGGTGTTGAGAACACCCAAAATCACATACAATTTTTGCCTGGTTGGCCTACGCTGTCCACAGTGTTGTACTTCATTGTGTCACTTTCTGCCTGATGTAGAGGGGGAGGTGTCATTATATCGCTACGGATGGAGGGACTGCACCACCACCTTTTTCTACTTCCTCATTGCCATCTTCCTCCATGCGGTGGTTCAGGAGTATATCCTTGATGTGAGTACCTGGCCCCTTGGAATTGTGGGTAGCATATATGTTTTGCTACAATGCGAGAGCTCTCTGATGTACTTTGATAAAAACATATGTTTCGTAAAACACTAGAATGTTGAAGAATGAGTCCAAATGCATTATGGATATTGCAAATCTGTTAGCTGTAACAGAATGAAAATGTCATTTTACTGAATTTAATTAGCTTAAGATCAAGACCCAGTCAGAATATGTAGGAGGAATATAATCTATATCGGTGGTTACAAGTCGGCAGACTCTATTCTGCATCCAGACCAAACTACAGTTGAATTCAGAATTGCCCCTGGAAAATATTTGATTCATACATGGTTTTGACGGCACATAATAATGCTCAGAGAATATTAGACGAGGCTTAAATTTGGAGTGAACTGTTCAGCCTTTTTGAATGTTGTCTTGTTATCAAACATCCCAAAGTGTGAATGGTTTTGCACAGGAAGTGCTATTTCGCTTTGTTTTTTCTAATTCGACTGACCACATCCTTTGCGTTCTTCACCCATCAGAGAGCAAACCGGCGCCTCCGTTTGTCAAAGAGTAAGAACACAAAGTTTAATGAGTCAGGCCAGCTGTGTGTATTTCACCTGCTGTCTTCTGCGTGGACGCTCTACATCCTTATCACGGTGAGCTTGGCCGTCTCAGCAGGGCAGGTTCAAATGGTCACGCTGTGTCACTTTTACTGAGGGTTACAATCGCTTTTTCTTTCTGCATTCAGGAAGGATATCTTCTAAATATCAGCAGTCTGTGGGAGAACTACCCTCATGTTTACCTCAGGTAAGCACCTGGAAACTGGACATGAGCCTGTAGGTTAATAATAATGTAATAGTTAGTGTTGACGTGACAGGCAAAGGATGATGGGAAGAGCGTTGAAATGTGGTTCCTGTAGAACGTGGTGAGGTACCCCAGATGGGCTTGCGCTGCCTTCTGAGGAGGTGTTGGAAGCAGAACTATGCAAGCAATTTTTATTTTTATTTTTTTTGAGAAAAAAATAAATAGCATATAGCAATGTATACATGCAAATACATAGGATAAAAGTATCAGAGGAATATTGTACATTGGGTTAATTATTGCACCTGAGAAAGGTAACGAATGATTGTTGTAAGCATTACTGCATCATTGTCAACAGTATTGCACAGTATATTGGATTATATGGAGCACAGCTGTGGTACTGAGATGAATGTGATTACAGCGTATTGTCATACAGTCAACATGGGTGATCGGCTAGAAGGCAGAACAGTTAAACTGCGTATTCTGTGTGTGTAGTGTGGGTTAAGTATGAGCTCAGTTCAGTGTGGTGCTGTTTTGAGAGGGGAGAGCAGGCTAAGAACCTTTAGCGGTGTGACGACTTCTCCAGCCTTGCCGTGTGAGCATACAGGACCCTAGAACCTTTCTGACAGCAGAAGTGCGAAACGGTTTTGAAAAGGTTTTCAGAAGGAGTATTCAGATTTTGATGAGGTCACAATGACTTTACTGTGGAATCAAAGGGCAAAAATGCAAGCGTTGAGCACTCTGGTAAGGAGACTCTGCCCACAGGTTCCAGGTGAAGTTTTACTACCTCTTCCAGCTGGCGTACTGGCTCCACGCCTTGCCCGAGCTCTACTTTCAGAAGGTCCGGAAGGTACATGAGATTGCGTGCTCCGCATCACACATTTTGCATGAAAGCTACTGACGGTTTAAGCCCCAGAGGTGAAGGATGACCGTTGTCTCCTTGAGTGCAAACCTACCACCTTTGGGTCGCAACTATAGTTGAAGTGACAGGTTTTCATTCAGCTGTATTTATGTTCTTTGAGGTGGGGGGTGTGTTCTACTGTGTCCGCTTTCTATTATTCTGTATGTGTCCAAAAAGTGTAATACGACACTAGAAAACTTCCCTTTTGCGGACACAAATGTCACGGGTGTATTCCTGAATTTTATGCCACAAGGATCTGAATCCTCATTTTGATGTAGAACGAGCTAAGCCCTCATCTGTTTATGTTTATGGAGACTTCTGTTCCAATTGAAGGATTTGGAGATTTATATGTTAAATATGGGAAGTCATTATGTCGCTCAATGGAATAAATTGATGTGTCCTTAAACGTGTAGGACTATACGTATCATTCACGCATGACACTACTGCCTGTTTTCCATACTGACTATGTTAGGTCCCTATGCCAGTATTTCCCAAACCAGTCCGCAGGGCACACTGGACAGATCCACATTTTTGTTTCATCCCAGCTCCCAGCACACCTATATGGTATTTCGAACTCCTGATTGCTTGGGTCTGGTGTTCTGAGAACTGGAATAAAACAAAAATATGGGTCTGTCCATAGTTAGAAGGAATAAAGATTGGAAATTTAGCAGTGATTTTATCTTCCCAAGGAGGATGTCCCTCGACGGCTACAGTATATCTCGTTGTACCTGCTGCACATCCTGATGGCGTATCTACTCAAGTAAGCCGTCAGTTTGCCCGGCCGCCCTCAGAATGTGGCTCTGGCATGCCGGCGCCACCTGCTGACGCTCCGTCTCCCCCGCAGCCTGACCCGTGTGGGGCTGCTGCTGATGTTTCTGCAGCACCTGTCAGAGACGGGCTTGCATGTCTCCCGCCTGCTCTACTTCACTGACGACAGCCACCACAGACTGTGAGTATCTCTGCGTCCCTCCCGTCATCAGTACTGATTTCAGCCGATTGGCTGACTAGGGGAAGTCGGTAGCTTAGCGGTTAAGGACTCGTAATGCAGAAGTCATTGATTCAAGTCCTGCGAAGCTTCATACATTGTGCTCTTGAAAGGTAGTTAACTTGAAAAATGTCAAGCTGTTTACCTGGGTAGAAGTCGCTCTTGATAAGAACCACATGGATCTTGCAAGATCGGTACTCCGGCCACCAGGAAAAAACCTCACACTGGTCCGTTCGGACTCGCGTGGTGCTGAGGTATCACCTGCCACACGGCTGCACTCAGGTTCTCATCCCTGAGGTGTTTATCGTGTGGTGGGTGTGGCAAGGCGCTGTAATCGGTCCATACTCCTTACACGCTGTAATCGGTCCATACTCCTTACACGCTGTAATCAGTCCATACTCCTTACACGCTGTAATCAGTCCATACTCCTTACACGCTGTAATCAGTCCATACTTCTTACCTTACCTCATATGTATCTGTCGGTTTGAAATTTGTGCCTGTTTATGGGTTCAAATCCTATACCTAGTACAGTAAACCCGTCACTGCTGGGCCCTTGTAGCCCTTGGTTCATTACCCCAACTACTCGAGGGATGTTGGTTTATCCTGCTTTCTGATCCTGAGCTTTCCTGACTGGTATGCTTGAGCACTTTCAACAGAAGTTAAAGAAATACTTACAAATGCAATGTAGACATCAGCTGTGTGAGTGTGGTTTTTTTGTGTCCAATCAGCTGCGATCTTGTAAAATGTATTGTCCAGGTTTTGATGTCGTTTTCATGGGTCGTTGGAGTCCTGCTCGAGGAACGTTTTGCCTTTTTCTCTGCAGGTTTGTCATGTGGGCCGTGGGCTTCGTCTTCTGCCGCATGTTCACCCTCACCCTGCTCTTCTTGGTGCTGGGTTTTGGGCTGGCGCGGGTGGAGAACCAGGGTCTGGACTGGGAGGCCGGGAACTTCAACACGGTACTGGTTAGGTGAGAGACGGGGGGCCGGCGCGCGCAGGCTTGCACAGACACGCGTGGGGGCGCACACAGACCGCTGAGCCCCTCTCTCCGTCGCGCCCTGCAGGCTGACGGCGCTGTCGATAGTGTGCCTGACGCAGGTCTGGCAGCTCTGGAAGTTCATCCGCTTCCAGCTGCGGCGATGGCGGGAGCGAAGGCAGGAGCCGGCGGCGTGCAAAAGGCCCGCAGGCCAGCAGGCCCCTCGGGTGGTCAGGAAGGACCTCGGTGAGTCCTGCATCTCCAGGGTCCCGCCGGTCGCTGTAATCTGGCAGCATCCCTGAGCTCCTGTAGCTGATCGGTGGCTAACAACCTGTCATCTATTCTCGCAGGTGGACAGTATGATAATGGTGTGGTCAAGGCGGAGAA
Organism: Brevimyrus niger; assembly: GCA_015164015.2. Lineage (NCBI taxonomy): Eukaryota > Metazoa > Chordata > Actinopteri > Osteoglossiformes > Mormyridae > Brevimyrus > Brevimyrus niger. Next base: position 19,172,913 of record JAABNY020000038.1, read on the forward strand.
CGGGGCCTCTCCACGACCCAAGAAGATCAAGGTCGCCTAACGGAGCACCTGGGCTCCACCCCCGGCTACATAACCGCCAACGGAACAGGAAAATGGCCGATGGTCGTCGTGCTCTTGCCCGGAGGTCTTGTGCGGTTGCTGAGAGCCTGAGAGTTCAGGAACGGCACGCGGGGACTCCTGAGCCCTGAAAGGCATTCTCACTCATGTTAGTCCTTAATTGCTGGCTGTCCTCTCGGCTTCCAGTCCAGTCCTGTTTACACCCTGATCGTCACCCTGGAAAAATACACCATTTTTTGACACGTCGTCTCTAATTAGCACCAAACACTTTCACCTCGTTTTGCCTTGTCTCTGTCGTAGCCTAAAACTGGAAAATCAGCCTCGGTTTTGGGTCGTAGGATAAAGTTGTGGTCCCCAGCTTCTCTCTGGGGGGGGGGGGAGTGGCAGTCTGAGAAGCTGGGTGTGGAGGCCTTAGTCCTGCCATCAATCAAGGCAAAGAACCGTCTGAGGTCATTTTAGGGTCACCTGGGTCATTTCGGTCTCCTGCTGAGAGTCTCCATCCGTCTCTGCAGCACCAGTTTACTCGGTGTCTCTGACCCTATATTAGTTTCATCCGCAGGAAAGCTCAGTGTGAAGATAACATCCCATGCTTTTTACTCTCTCTAAAGGGTGATGAGTTTAAGGATTGCACGTGCATGAGGCCTGTCACCCGGAGTACTGACTGCTCTTTTTTTGAGTTTCACGGAATGCGGACTGAACCGTTGCAGAAAACTCTGACATTAGACTGTAGCCGTATTTAACTGCTTGTACAGAAGGACAATTACAATTTTGATGAGGTAATAATGGCTTTACTGTGGAATAAAAGGGCACAAAAGCAAATGTTTGTCAGTAATGTGAAATAACCATGAAGTCTGTGGGTTAGCGAAGTTATGCTTTGCTAGTGTGTGTCAGGGCAGCTTCTCTCGCAGACAACTCTATAAATAAAGACAGAAGAAATGTTTTTTCACACAACACCCTTTTTTCATAGTTAGCTGTTGGTGGCAAACTGAGAGAGAAACACTGGGTAGGATTAACCTGCCCTACCCTTGGTTCCATGCGGGTGAGAAATGAGACGAAGCTGTATTTGCTATTTATATGAGTACAGGTGCATTGTGACGTTTTTTTCTTCCTCACGTCTCCCATCTTGCTCTCCTCTGAGTCAGATGCGCTCACCTGCATCTGCGTGTAAAGCTTGAGGTCCAAGTGCAGCCATTTATCTGGCGCCCCCTGGAGATTTCCTCAGTTATTTGTTTGATCCCCAGTAGAACAGATGCTGTGCATGTGATCCTGTCTTTCTTCCCTGCTCTCCCTGTGTGAATTTCTTTAGATCACAGGAAAAAAATTGACAGATGCAACTGTAGCTTTTTTACGGTTTATTTTCCAATAACACTGCAAAGGGGTCGAAGTATCTTCTGAAGCCACCAAGCCTCATCAGGAAAGGTGAGGAGATATGTTTCTTCCTGCGGTTTATAACACACATGCATCAGTCACTCCTGCAGCTTTTACATCCAGCATACTGCTTCGCTCTTGCTTGACCTTCAGTAGCAGGCCAGCCTTATTTAAACAATTTATTTCTGCATGGATACACTTCTTCACTAGATTCTTGTTGAATCATGAAATTTGATAATGCAGTAGTATTCCTTGTAGTGTCCACTAGATGGCAGCCCTGAACCACAAACGGCCCATTTCCTAGCCTTTGCAAAGCAACGTCACCGTTTAAACTGGACATTTTCTGGCTTTTAGGACCTTATAAAAGATGATGAAAATCATGAAAAACACTGACGTGGGTGATGATGCATCCTCATGGGTTTTCAGTATCTTGGGCTATCTCTGCAAACGGAGGGATTTGGTCTGTAACATCTTTGATGTGGGACAGCCTATTCTATCTCCCAAGAGGGGGCGCCGTCATGCTGACCTACCAGTGCTCTGGGCCTCTTCAGGAAGCAGGCCCAGGTGCTGACGCAGGGAGTGCAGCGTCTGGGAGGGGATCTGCTCCGAGACGGTCTCCAAGTACTTCAGCACGTAGTGGTCTGCGTCAGTCAGGACGAAGCGGTGTCTGAACACTGAGGGTGGAAAACCAAGCAGATGTTGAGATGGAAAAGGGGACAATCAGGCTTTCAGAAGGTGTATGTGGGTGGATTGTAAGGTGTGACAGAGGGTGACGGTGAAAGTGTGATGTGAGGTGTGGCAGAAAAGTCTGGAACGTAGAAAGTATGGACTTTTCCAGTTTGTAGTGAAGGAACAGCAGCTGGTAAAAAGCACTGAATGGTATCAGTGAAGATCATACACAGACCATCTAAAGAAACTCCTAGATAAACAGGAAATGTTGCTCCAGAGTCGAATCCAAAAGAAATTTTTGAAAAACATAACTTCAGTAGAAACAAAATTTCATTTGATAACACAAATGGTAAATCGGGAACAGAATTTAAACCAGGGATTTTTGTAATAAAATGCATATCACACCTATATAAACAGGTATTGGGTCTGCAAATACATAGTGCAAAACTAGTCAACACTCAACCAATCCACATAACCACAGATGCTTAATGTAAAGGCATTGATTGGCGTAAATTGCACTACGTACAAGAGTGCACTGCATACTTGATCACAATGTTAATTTAAATGGTAAAAATTGGGTTGGGGTGCAAAAAAAGGTTGAGGACCACTAGTGCACAGTATAAGGATTCTGTGTGTTTTTTATGATATATATATATATATATAATATATATATTTAAAAAATATGAGCTTTGTAGGGATATGAAATGTGTGTCGGAAGCACTGTGCAGTAGTTAAGAGGCTGCGTATCCCCCCTTGAATACAACGGCAGAGAAAAGAAAGTGATTGCAGATGACTGACCCTCCATAGTGGCTCCAATGGCGAAGTCTGCCGGACCGTAATATTCCGGATTGTCCACCGTACTGCCCGGTTTGGGAATGCGCGTCTTCTCCAGAAACTTCCCACTGATGATCCCAGAGTTGCGTGCCGACGTCTCAAAGATGCTTATCATGTCGTCGGCGAGGAAGTAAGACATAATGAAGCGACGGCCCTGGTCCGAGGGATTCTGGGAATCCTGTGACATAGCAGCAGTCTTATTCAGCTCCTTCCCGGCAAGCTGTGTCACCCACATCTGATGTGTCACTCGGTGAAAGTCGGGCTTCTGTGGGAGCAGTTTAAACTGCGCCTCTCCTACCAGCACCAGAATCAGCCATAACTCTAAACAGCTATAATATTCTGCAATTGAGGAATCCAGTGATATGACTCAGGTCTGACATTTATTAACTATTTAACTAGTGGCTTACCCCCTTGAGTCGAAATGATCAAGAGTCTATTAAAACATACAAGAACACCAGTGCATTCCCAGGCATGTTAAAATACCTAAATAAAATGTTTTTTCAACATTAATTCCTTAAGAGATATTCTTATTGCTACTTATTGCTAACAGTTACTGTGGTGTTACAGTGGTGAAGCCTACAGGCTTAACTGAAGATGACAATGACCTTCCAGTAAGCCCTAATCGAACTGAACAGCAATGAGCCTGCCTTTGTTTTCAGTTTCCTGGTGATTATAGCAATTATTATTAATGGTGCGAGAAATGAGGCTTTGGAATCTACAGTTAGTGGGATTATAGTGTGCTGCAAATCACTGCCTGATTTATGCTGACGGGGCCCAAAAATGTAACCAATGAGAAGTAAGCAGTAGATGACTGACAGCCAAAGATAACCCCACCCACTATGGACCTAATGCGGGGGTTGGCTTATTCACATTGCTTCGCTGTCAGGCACAGAGCACGGTACTCCTCACCATCCTGGCTGCGTAGCGCAGCACTTTGCCATCATTTCCCAGCAACTTCAGGAGGTCCTTTTTGGGTGGCTCAGGCACGAGGGACAGGCAGTTCTGTAAGGAATCTTCCAGACTCCCGAAGCCGTTGTAAGGAGGAAGCTCCTGCGGGTGTCAGGGGTGGGAAGGTCTAACTACTGGGTTCCATACTCAAGGGTTAAGGTTTCCCTGCTATAAAACTTTACGTCAAGCCAACATAAAAATGGCCATAAACAGTCCCTAATATATTAGGCTCTGTCTAACACCACCACCCTTAAACATCATTCATGATCTCCCCTATACCCCCCATCCCCCCTTCTCTGCCCCGCCGACCAAACCTCCTCAATTCATGTTTATTGTTACCATATGCATTACCATATCTTTACTATAAATTACTCTGATTTCCTCCTGGTGCTCCTCCATCACCGACAGGTATTTCCACAGTTATATTGACATTAGACAGTTATGTTCCCTTGTTTAACGGATTAAATGGCTCAGCTATGTAGTTAATAAAGAAATTTAATTAACACCAGCAGCTCCTGCAGCAGACTGAATTTACAGCCTACAGTAACAAATTCAGGTTCTTTAAGATGGCAGCACCTGATCTGGTGATAGAGCCAAACTGCAAAGAATCTATGTACTTTGGGCTATTAGTGTCCAAGCGATGTGCTTAAATCAGGGGTGATTCTGGGACTGAACATCTAGGGGGGCTTAGCCACCTTTAGAATTAAGGAACTTTGGGCTGCAAAATAAGTAAAAAAAAAATGTCTGCTATTTATTAAAAAACAGTAATAAGCCTTGGGGTAATTTGGTGGTGGGGGAGGGGCTTTGGGTAACAGGGAGGAGGACAGCCTGCTGAACATCCAGGCGGAAAGCCGAAAAAATAAAAAAAATACAAAATG
>JAABNY020000038.1:19203744-19233651 GCA_015164015.2 Brevimyrus niger
GGGGGGGGGAGAGCGCCCCCCCCGGGCGCCCCGGCAACACGACTCTTCTTGTCATTTGCTGCCCCGCTGGTGAAACGACCCCCCCCCCCCCCCGCGCTGCTGTAATCACGCTCAATTCAAACTACAATACGGCTATTATTGCAATAATTACAATAACAAACAGGGCCCGGCCCGGCAGTATTAATTTCCTCCCCAGCTGCAGTGGAGGCACGTTCCTGACGAGGAAGCGTGCTGCTTTCTGTAATTAAACACGTATGGCAGAAGGAGAAGCCGGAGAAGGCGTGAAGCCAAGACGCTATATACCGTCCCGCGTTGAAGGGGAGGGGCATGTTACTTGGGACATTCGCAGTCAGCCATGCGAGGGTCTGCGCATCAGGCGGAAGGCTTCGTCTTGTAAGAGGTACTGTCTTCGCGAAATAGGGGCGTTTCCTTCTCCTGAGTTCATTTGCAAGCCACCAAATAAAGCTCACAAGCTGAACGGCTAATCGGGTTTGGAGAATTCAAATGGGTTCAAAAGGATTAAAAAAATCAGCAGAGTTCGGCACCATCACACTCGAGTATGAAGAGATCAGCCAGCAGACGTTTGCTAAACACCTTCCCGGGGGTGGGGGGAGAGAATCAATCTCTGATGACTTTGGTCCCCTAAGAAAACACCCTCCCCCTAAATATCCTGCCCTTTAGACTGGATGAGGCTCCTGCATCTGTCCCTCGTTTCCTAGCCCTGACTGGAAGGTTAAGAGTTCCTACCTGGAATCTCAAAGCACGTTCTCATGCTACCTGTCCTCTCTTGCCCCAAAGGAATCAGAAGGAGCACATGAGTGCAACACTGCAAGCTGTAGGTCAGACCTGGCGAGCGATCACCTCGGCGATTGCAGGCGAAACTGCAGCCGATTCAAGGAAACAGAAGAGTCTCCACGTTTGCCAGTGCGACAGGCTGTTATTCCCTTAGGCTCCACCTACTCTTCTTCATAAGAAGCTTACAGATCCTAGAAGATCATTTTTTATGGGGTATTTTGTGAAGACTAGCTTGTTAGGTGCCCTCCTCCTTTTAGGGAATCCTCTGAAAACTGAGCAGGGAAAACGACATGAAAGGAAAATCAGCACTTACCAGTTCATGGTTAAACAGAGGCGTCTGTGATGCTTCCCTGTTTTCCCCTCTGTTCCCCAGACTCAGACCACGCAAAAAGACTCTCAGACGAGTAATCCAGGGCTCCCCAAAGTAGAGCAGTGAACAGAGAACACGGACAACAGCCAAAAAAAGAAGAGAAAAGTAGCAACAACAACAAAAAAAGTATGGTCCCTTTAAGAAGGTATGCTCCTCCGAGGTTACACCTCCCGTTACACAAAGCTGGACAAGCAGTGCAGTCGCGTGGAAGGACGGAAAAACTCCAACTACAGCTCCACACTGTCCCCCTCCTCTTAAACGCAGCAGAAATGAGTCCACCCCCTCCCTCCTCCCCCCCCCCCCCACCCCCCACCCACACACAGAATGTCACTGGGGCACTCGCCGCACGCCTTACCGCTGAACAAACAGTGTGCGTGTGTATGTCTGCAGGAGTGCGTGTGGGTGGGTGGGGGGTTAGGGGGGGTGCGACAGCAAGCAGGAGTAAGCAGGCATGTTAAAGAGTGATAGAGTGAGAGAGTGGCTGTAGCAAGCCGCAGGGAGACCGTAACAGGAAATGACACGCATTTCATTCGGCTGGAATGGAGAATCTGGCCCCTTCGTTCTCTCCATCATTTCTGTGTTCACTCAGGCAGAGTGTTTTGGTTTTTTTTTTTGTCATGGGGGAAACTACCTTAAGGAAAAAAAAAATTCAACGCTATATTAATGAATGCTAGATTTTTAATGTGCAAGTTAAATATGCTTTCAAAGTTAAATTAAAAGTAATTAACAGGTGAATGTGAAGTTGTATGTTAAAAAAACAAAACGGAATTGCCCTGGAAGGCTTCGACTAGGGCCACCTCAGAGCGTAACAGGGGGCCACTTTCTCCTTCATCAAAATCAGCCCCATGCCTTTAATTTCCGAGGCCCTCCCCCACTCCAATGTCATACTTCCTGTTGCTTTTACGAGACGAGGTAAGGGAACTGATTAGTCGCGGCCCAGAGACTTTCCGGCCGGCTTAATGTGAAATATATCAGGTAATGAGGCTGCGTTGCCGCACTTCAGAGAAAAGCGCAGAGAAAACAAGGCTTATCTTTTCACCTTGGCCCTCTGTTATCCCGGAGGAAAAAGCACGCGAAAATAATGTTTAAAACTAGATTAAACAATGTCAGGGATACACCCATGGTAAATTTCCTGAAGCTTGCCTTTTGATCATTTTTTAATCTCTGCGGCCACTTGGTGTGTTTTTAAGAGGAGAAAATCGAATCAGCGCCAACCGGTCAAATGCTGATATGGTTACGGATGATTAACTCAGTGTCTTCAGACCTCAGATGATCTGCTTCTCTGGCTGATGTAATCTTCCTTTCCGCTGGTCTTCCAGGACTGTGCCGGTTCAAGGGGGACATCGAGTACTCCTATGAAGGCTGTTTCTGAATCACTTTGTCATTTTTTATTTCATATTAATTATAAAGGCCCCCCCTTTATAATTAATATGTTTGTGGTTCAGGTGGGAAGGTTCCCAGGGCCAGCAGGCTACGGTTGCTATTGGGCCCATGGGCCAGGCTTTTTACCCCCTACTGCTACAGAGGCACCGCACACCTGCTCACCTGCGCTCAGTCCCCCTGCTTCCCTCTCACCCGTAAGTGTGTGTGTGTGTCTGAAAGGCCAGCGAGATGCGATAAGAAGCATTCCGGTGTGAATGCAGTCGTACTTGTTTTGCTAGGGACAGAATGCTGGCAATTATGGGCAATGCCTCCTACGCCCTCCACAAAACATCTGATAAGCTCAAGAGTAGCTTCAGCAACAGACTCATTCAATTCTGCTGCTTAACGGAACGATTCAGGAAACCAATCCTTCCAAGTGACATTACACTCTATAACTCAACTATCCATGTCTTATACACATTTCGTATACAAATGGCAGATAAAGCATCATTTAATTGGATGAATTAGTGGGCAGGAGAGCATAAAGACAGACCCTTTCACAGCATGCTATGGAAAGGTGAGTCATTTATAAGACCAGTTCGTAGCCTCAGTCCACACATTGCAAGGCTCCCTCTATAACCCACCTTTACCCCCTTCATTCTCTTGCTCCATTTATGCACCGTTTCAAATCTCCTCACACCTCCTGATCTACACACCCGCTCAACCGCATTCGTTCCCGCCTGGCCCGACCTGCTCTTTGGAATGACCAGATCATCCAAGGACGTGGCCTAGCGCTGATGTCTCTCCCCCCCCCGAGGAGCCTCACCAAGTGAAGTTCATGTTCTGTCTGGAGACCATGCAAATACCCCACCACTGGGGGACGGCAGTATTTATAATACCAATATCCACATAAACAAGCTTTTTAATAATTGCACCAAGTTGTTTTTGGCCCAAAAAATAAACAATAGTTCCCAAGAAGGAAGGACCACCTGTTCCAAAGTAGGTCAGCAGCTCATCACTCTAACACTGCCGTACCAGCCTCTGAAACCCCAGTCAGACTTCACAGTCAGATGCTCCCCATGAAAGTGAGACTAGCTCAAAGCTTTACATTAATGGATGGGTCACAACAAGTTTAGCCAATGTAATGTGGTCTCTGTTCCACAGCTGCCCCACTGACCTCCCCCCTCCCAAAAAGAAGGCCCCAGGTATACAATCGCTAGCCAAACAGGGTACCATTAGTATTTAGCACGCCTCTCCTTTAACTTTAATTAGTCTTTGCAAACATGCATGAGTGCTAATTGCTTGTCATCTACTTGAAGAGCAAATTTCCAAAACTCACTCAGTCCTTGGAGTACGTTTATTTCTTTGCGTTTTATACATTTCTGTGAGGTTTTTTTTTTTTTTTAGAAATTTACACAATTTTTTTTTTTACATGACATGATAGAGTTTTGGTCCGTAATACTGTAACATATGTTGTGGAAGCCTGACTTTTGTGGTTACAAAAACAACGAAAAATGGACTGAGTAAAATTTGGAAATCTGTTCTTCAGTTGCTAAGTGAGAAACTAACAGTTAAGCAATTAATCACCCAAAAAATACAAGTCTGCAGCTATTGCAGAAGCTGGTTTCAATCTGTGGGTTCACAGTGAGCTGCTTGCCGCTTTTGGATGGCGATCACACGTACACTTCTGCCAGGGAAATGTAAACAAAGACAGGCGACATGAACCTGTGCGGCGGATTTCCTGCTGCAGACAGGAATGTGCCCTGGGCTTTTTCAACAGGGTCCCGCGTTCCTGATTTTCAAGCACATGCAGCTCCAACACTGACCCCTAAGCGGTCGTTATGAGAAGAAAATCACGGGAAAAAAAATCGCCATTTAAACCTAAGACTCTGGGTATTTTTGACCTGCAAGGTGAAGTTTCAGACAGAGAACATAATTTTAGTATGTTCCTTTACAACAGTAAATATGGTAGGTCCTTGTTTCCATGGCAGCTCCCCCACCTCACGGACTGTGGGACCCAATGGCAAAAGTTCCATGGTTCTCCTGAGGTGGTATGTGCACTATGATAAAGAAATATGAAACCCCCCCCCCCCCCCAAAAAAAAGCTGAAGGTTATCAAACCCATTCATTTTGTGATTGTAGAATTACTGTCTCACTGACACATTATAGAGCAGGGTGATCCATCAAGGATGGCTGTTCAACACTGCTCAGTGGGCTACTTTTAAGTCTTTTTTTTTTTTTTTTAACTTTTTAAGGTCTCAAAAAACATGCCCCAAAGGCTCATCTTTGTGCTAGAGAGCAAGTATCAGCCAATGACTCATGAAGACACTTACAAGTGTTTAATAAATTCATCAATGCATTGATCCAGTAAAAACAATAATGATCTTGACACAATGTGTTCTCCACAGTGCCTTCATATGTCATCGATTAAAGAAAAATGACCAAATGTCTATATAGAATTTGCCCAACAGGAGGCAACAAAAACAAACACAACTCATCTTAGGAGTCGAGATGAATATCCACCTCAAGAGCCACTGGTCCTTCAGGCTAGGAGACCCAGAACATTCCTCTCCTAGTTCCTGTTCCTTTACGTTAGTTATATCTGATAAGCTTGTCCCGTGAGACGCTTCACCCTCAATAACCACAACAGAGCAAAGCCGCGATAACTCTAACCGCATTTCTTCCCAGCCAGCACGCCTTAGGGGAACTTGGACATAAGCCCACGACGGCTTTTGTCGCCTACTGGAGGAAAACGGGAAGGAGCGCCAGACCGCAGGACCCGATAGCTTATCGTCCGGCTGTTATGCCGTAAAATGAACTCCGCGGGCAGCCTGAAGACGGCACGCTGACAGACAAAGGCGACGGCACAGAGGCTGCGGGACGTCATTAAGGAGAGATACGTTACAGCGAGTCCCGTGTTTAGGAGCCTCAAACAGGTCCTCAAGGCTGTGAAGAGGGGGTTAATCCCGCCACCCACTGTGGGTCACAATGCTTTGTTCCTCACGTGGTGCAAAGTCTTTTGAGAAAGTTCCCTCCAGGGACGAGCGCTCCGGGGACACGTTTCTAACCATAAATATGGGCACTCCATTGGTACCTGGTGCCACCCCTAGCTCAAGCTGCTTTCTGAGGTTCTGTGCAATGCAAAAAAAAAAACATGGTTCTTGGTGTAGATGTACTTCCCAAGATCGAGGCATATAAATATGAAATTTTCCTGTACAACATGCAGCTATATAGATGGGCAAAAGATCCCAAACATTGCTTTGGATGAAAGTGCCAGCTGTGCAACTGAATCGAAATGATCCACACTGTTTTCAGAACCGGACCACTTCTGGGCCGGCTGGCCGAGAGGCCCGACTCCACCTGACTCGTGAGACGGCTCTGATTGGCCGGGTTGCCAGGTCATTCGCAAAACAAACAGAGCCTTCAGCTGCGTGTTTTTAACCAGCCAAGACATCAGCTCTGATTTCTCTCGTACAAGTCCGTGAGCGGTTTTCTCTACCCATCTGGTCCGAATAAAGGCAGCCGAGACTCGGCCGCTAAGCCTTGGTAATTGTGCTTTATGTTACCGGAGGATCCGCACCACGTGATCCCCTTGTAGTGAGGTTCACAAGGAGCTTGCGAGCACGTTCCCTCACTGAGCCTCCCACTTTCCCTTAACACGGGCATCGTCGCAAGCTCCCTCGTGCATTTCACACGCCTGTGCGCGTGAAGCGCGTCGCACGAGGTGGCACACGCTGTCAGCCGGATTCCTGCACGGAGATGAGCGGGAACGTCGAACGTGAACACCCGAGGATGGGGGCTGCCCCCTAGCCAACTCTGGCTACAAAGTCCATGCCAAAATAAACACCCCTCTACCAGTCTTTTATTACTGCCCCCCTCTTAAGAACATTTGCAGGTCTGGGGGGGGGATTCAAAGGCCCGGCTTCTGCACGGGGCAGTGGAGCCTGCTTGGTTAGGGTATGTGTTTTGGGAAACCACAGGAGACAGCATACAAGCTGCCTGTGGGCTTAAACCCAGAAGCCGGTTTTTATACAACACACTACCGGTTCATATTTCTGTGTCACAACTAAGTGATCCAAATATCCTCGTAGCATTACCCAGTGCTGTTTGGCAGAGCCCACGCCACTCCGACTCCCTGTGGAGCTCATCTGCAGAACAAGCTGAGATGGGGAAGCCCCTAGGGGTTAAAGAGCCTCGATATTCACTTTCCATCTCTCAACTGTCCATTGGCCTTTTACTGGACATGACGCCCTCGGTAGCTGCCCTGAAGCAGATCATTTCAGAGCAACTGCGGGGGCAGCCGTCATTGGTCTTCTGATACTCTCATCTGAACCAATCTTGTCAGCAGCATCACCGGGCTGAGCCAATTGTGCGTGAGAATTGTGTGTGAGTGCCAGGAGCTGGGAGGGCCTTTTCAGTTCGTGTTCATCTGTTTGAAGGTTCAGTTTCACTTGGAAAAGCAAAGAAGAACTGGCAACCTACAGACACGAGTTGAAACAATACAGATACAGTTCAAAACAAAGGCTGGTGCTCCACTCCCAGAGTGGCAAAGCTCCAGAACTTGTAATGCTTTGAGTCATTATTTCTCTGTTTACACTGATAGGTTTGTAATGGACTTCAAAAGACACTAATGTAGAAAGCAGAGCCAGAATATAGACAAACCTAAAGTGAATACACATTTACTTACTTAACCTTTTGGCTTTTTTTTAACCCAAAGCACCATATAATTGACTCCACATTTATATAACTGTGTACTTCTGTGGTGCCACAATATGCCACTTGGAATCAAGAAATCTATGTATTTATAGATATTGCGCAAAACGAGCAATTTTGTGAAAGGCTTTAAAATAGAGACCTTCCAAGGTTTGACTCAACAACTTTACATGAGTGGTTCACAACCTGATCTTCAGTGCCTGTGAGCCATTTGAGATTTTTGCTCCAGTCCTCCATCTGCATTCATGAGCTGGGCAATCCATGGCCTTAAAATGAGCTGGCAAGTTAAATCAGGTGTTTAGGTGACGGCACTGAGCAAAAATGTGGACTGGACTGAGATCAGTGCTTTACATAGACTATGAACTAGACAGCACAAAAATCTTTCAATTAAATGAGGGTTTCAGGAAGTGCATGTATGGCAGATGGCTAGTTCAACTTTTAAGAAATATCTCTGTGTTTGTTGTTTTAAACAGCACCCCCCCCCCCCGGCATCCTCCGAAAATGTCTATCACATCTAAAACATTGTCACTAACATTACAGCAGCAATCTTTCCCTCCATATGGCACCTTTTCAAAGCAAACAGGAGATCCCGCTCTCGAAAGTCCACCCCGAGACTGACTGGGAGCCATTTAGCAGCCATGTAAGTGGATATCCCCCCCCCCTCCCCCATCTTCCTGCATTACGGGCAATGACTCTGTGATTTCATGTCTACTTTGGCACTGTGCTTTCCCCCCCCAAAGACAGCCCCCGCCTCCCAGCCTTGTTGCTTTCCAGGTATCCCCCACTCCCATTGTCTACGGGAGTGCAGAGGCACCGCCAGCCTGGAGACCCCCTCCCAGGCACAGGATCACTCACCAATGAGAACTGGACGCAGGTAAGACCCCACATTTAAACCTTCCAGGCTGTGCTCAGACGCGACTCAGACCAGCAGCGGTGATTCTCTGCCACGGATATTCAGAGAGTGAACCAGCCAAAGCCACAAGACAAAAGCCAGGAACAAACCAGAACCAAGATTAAACCTAGCTTGTTATTCTAAAAATACATGCTGATCCGAATTACATGTTCAACAGATACATCATCAATACATGGTGATCTGATACAAAAGCTAAACATTAAACTCCCTTCCCAAAAAGTTGTAATGAAAGAGAAAAGTTTCTAAGAATCGATGTAACTCCAAGGACAGTTAGAATTTACGATTATTCGTTTCTTGACAATAAGCACATCCATTCCTGGGTCATTACTTTAAAGCTATGGTGAGTTAAGTGTCTGCGAGTTTCTAGAAAAGTGAAGCCATGAAGCCAACCAGGGCTTGGTGACAGAAACCTTTGATTACTGAGCCAGTTCAACATAATCAGCTCCGAGGGGGAGCTGGAGGCTGGAGGTGGAGGTGGGCCACAGAGGGGTCTGCTCTGAGAAGTTCCAGACAAAGACAGCAGTAAATTCATCAGAGCACTAAGTGTCACAGGGAAACGTGCTGTGAGCGGACATGATTTACACCCTGCACACACCCCCCCCCCCCCCATTCCGGCACCTTAAATACTCCCCGTGGAAAGGGGAGTGGTTCATTCCTCCACAATAAATCTTGGATAGGAGCAGTCTGTAGGCGGGTAATGCCTGCACCTTGTTCCTGTTAAGGACGAGCGATGAAATATCCTGTGCAGGATCATCCATCTGTATCCTGGCTCAGGAGCGGAAAATTCTGCTCAGCGTAAGTTATGGATAACGAACGGTAGCCCCAGTGTGGCTCAGAGCGTCAGGATAATTTAAGATGAGTACATTTTGTGCATGAATGTTTTTCATCTGTATGTGGGATGGGGGGACCAGGGGATCCTCCTCCTTGGACGTGAATACTCCTTGAATGGTTTAATGTTGTTTTAACTCCGCTGTTTTTCACTGTAAGAATGTCGCCACCTAGTGAGCAACCTGTGCAACCTGTCACGCAGGCTATTCTTTTAACACCAAACTGCCCAACTTACATACATATGGGGATTCATAGCCCATGTGGACTTGCAGAGTATGGAAGTAAATACTCCAGGATAGTAGTTATACATCCAGGATACCAAGGCTAAGCAATCGAATCTGTGGCTGCGATCGATTTGGGCTTAGGTCTGTGTGCAGCTGACGTGACAAGAGCATCTGGCTGCGGCTGCAGGGCTGGAGTATAAACTGACTGCAGCCAAGTCGGACAACTTCTAAACCAACCAGGGAAATTAACTGAAAACCAGTTATAACTGCTTTATGTGATATTCGGGAGAAATAGCAGATAACGCCTCAGAACTGCCTGGGATACAAACGTCAGAACAGGTGTTCCGGGCAATTCGGTTTCCCTACAGGTTTTTCCTGTCTATCAAGAAATAATCTTCCCTTTAATATCAAAGCAAAGTGGTATGTGAAATGTCTGAAAATCACTCAGGTACATTATTACATATGAATACAGTAGATTGTCACGCATATTTTAGTCTTATAAGCATTACTATAACGTTTCTCTATTCAGCGAATTAAATAATTTCATTTATTATGAAAACAATAGCAAATCAGCGAGCGACAGGGAAAACACAGGGAAACTGAATTGCCCGGAACACCTGTTTGCATTGCTGTTGCAAAATAATTTTCCCCCCAGGATCAATGAAGTATCAATTATTATTATGAACCCCGGACGGAAGGTACATGCAAACTCCACATATACAGAGCCCACCCTAACCCCAACCTTGGATGCTAACTAGGTGTTAGCCTACCCCTAACCCTAACCCTGGAGGCTAATCAGTGTGCCATCACACCTCCTATTGAATGAGTCATTTTTAAATGATTGTGCTTGCACAAGTGGAATAGAATAGAATAGTGGAACTTTATTAATCTCCCTGGGAGAAATTCTCTCTTTGCTTCACCCCATCTTGCTCTCCATGAGAAACACATATGCAGCTGCAAGAAAGCTGGAGGGGGGTGGTCACAGCAAATGGTCAGCCACCGTGCATCACACAGGGGAATTGCAGATTGAGGGCTTTGCCGAGAGACGGCTCGAACTGGCGACCTTGCAACCACAGGCACTGAACACTGAACGTGTGTTGTGAAAATGGCCCCACTCTTGTGCGCTGACTGTGAGACGCTGAGATCACGTGTTCTTACACGACGTACCGCAGGAGTAGATGACACTGAGGTACTTGTGGATCCCGGAATAGCAGGGGTCTCCAAACTCCTTGGTAGAGGCCTGGATGGAGCAGCTCCTCTTCCTTTGGCAGCGGGACGTCACCACTGCAAGAGCACCGCCTGACTGACACTCTGCAATGACAGAGACACGACTGAGACACGACTGAGACACGAATGAGACGTGGCTGTGGAAGTATTTCCCCTTTTCATCCTGGGAATTTAAATGACATGCACTAAAATCTATAACAGTTTGCCTAAATAGCATTTATAATAACCTGTAATATATTTCAAGCCTTATTTTCGAGACACAAGAAGAATGCTATCTCACAGTTTTCTTATTTAAATTTGGGTGGATGTCACACACTTTGGAAGAAGGCTGTCAAGACAGTTATTGGGTTAGGAATACAATCCTGAAAATTTACACAGGCAGGTGAGACACGGTTCACGTGGACAGGAGTTAACATTGTCACTAAGCAGCATAGCGTTTTTTGGGTGCTGGAGATCACTTGAACCTTAAATTTTTTATTCCTCTGGTGTTAAGCGAACACTGAATTAAACCAACACTAAATCAGCAGCAATACCAACAACATGAAAACAATGCCTATTCGCAACCATTTCACCCTTGCTGGCTCATCTTCAAAGTTTTAGAAAACCGAGCCAGTATTTCTCTGATAAACAAGCAAAACAAACAAAAACAAACAAATCAAAAAACAAAGTCATCTTGGTATGTAAACCCAAGGATTAATATTTATCTTACACGACCAACATTTTCAATCAGTGTCAATGGATATTTTTCAAGACTTTCCCGAGGAGACTCAAACAGAAAGTACTGAAGTTTATCTGAATGACACAAAGGTGTTTTTGTTAAAGGTCTTTTGTGCATTTCTCCTCTAAAAATATAGATAGTGAACAATGACCTCAAATAAGACATGACTTGATTCTCCAAAAATAAACCTGTCTGACTACGCTATAGGAGCAATTCCAGACCTTTTCTGGCACAATGTCCTATTAGATACCCGATCCTCAGCAGACAGTAGCTGGGATTGGAGTTTTTCATTGTGGGAGTGAATAGGGAGGTCATGAATCAACACCCCAGGACCTGTCATCTCAAAGGTCCTCAGCACTGTAAGGGCTTGTCCTTCTGTTACTGAGACCTTTTCTCAAGTACAGATGCACCTGAACATGGCCTGTTGTTCCACTAAAGTTTTCTATGCACCTTTCAGAGGAAAATGTTTCACAGACTCTGAGCTCTTTGCCGCAGGGCCACATAAACGGAGCAGAGCTCCCGATAATACCCGAAAGACAATGATGGCATCCTTGTACTGAAACAAGAAAATACACCTAGACACCTCCATCACCTCAAGTGTATGACTGGCTTCAAGCCAGTCCTACTATTGTATAGAATGTGTTGTGGGATACGGCCTCATCCATAAGTTAAACTGACTTTCTGCTCTCATTTAAAGCAAACACCAAAATGTCCATAAATAAAACAATATAATTTCAGGTGTATGACAGCCAAATTTGAAATGAAATTCCTAACCAGCATTTCATAGCTGCATGATCAGATACAACCATCCTGTACTATCACTGGTGCCACATCCCTGCCATCCCATTTCTGTTGCCAAAGCGACTTGAGCCTCGGACTGCTGCGGTTCCTGCAGGACACACTCCCGACTCCCAAAGCTAGACCAGTTGCGGGGAGTGGTGTCTGATTAACCCCACTAAAATACAGGCACTGAAATGGGCAACCCTTCTCCACTTTAGGGTTCTGAATGCTATTCCACGATAATCGCTGTGTTTCTGAAACCATTTCCACTGAAAACTAAGCTTGGGGGCAGGCAATAACAATATGTAAGTATAACACAGAAACAATAATAGAAACATATTTAAAAAGAGAGAGTTCCTGTCATGGCTTGCTTACTAAACGTTGTCTCTGTAAAAATATTCTTTTGACAGTTTTGAATGCTTTTATTTCTTTCTTAATTGCTCCTCTGTTTGTTAAAAAAAAAAAAATCATGCACACAAGACAAAAACTGAAGGAAATTCTGGCAGGCCTTGTGTTGCCCTCAGGCTGAGAAACCAGATGAAGACAAATGTCTTTTTTTGAGTGCCTGAGTGCCTAATTAGCTTCGGCGATGTTTAAAGGGCATTCATGCACTGGCCTGCTCCAGAGGGACCCTGTCCAGTTCCCAATAAATGCTCCCCGCAAACCGGGCACACATCAGAGGGGGGAGGAGTTGCCTTAAGAGATTTTGCCCATTAATCCACTCTCTGATTCTCGCCAGAGCAATTAGTCAACTGGAAATGTGCAAAGGAAACAGAGCAGCCCAGTCGTCGCCTGTAACAGATACACCACCAGAAGAGCTTTAGATTAAAGCTGATGTCTCAGTGCTGCCAAATGACGCTGACCTCGTCTGCCCGGTGATCCTAAATACATGGGGTATCTGAAGGGGGGGGGGTTTCCACGTGCCCCCTCCAGGCTAATAGGGAAGGAACGAAGGAATGAATGGGGTCCAGATGAAAAGAGGAGGCAGGAGCAGGCTGCCCTGCACAAAGAACAATGGGTGGGGATGGTGACCTTCAGCCAAGGTCAGGCTGATATCCAGGACAGTGCACACATGGGTGCTGGCTTTGGTGTGTTTATTCTGCAAAACAATATCAGCACGGCGCGGCAAGAAATTAGGAATACAAGCAACCTGTAACTTTAATTAAACCACAGATTTGATGCTCTGTGCAGTTCTGTGATTTTATCCAAATTTTTCTGCACTAGAATACGGATTGAGACAGGAGTGTTGAGACTTGGGTCGAAAATAGCAAGACCTTCCACAAGCAGATGAGCTAATATAGACCCAAAAAAGAAAAAAATATATATATAGAGAGAGAGAGATATGTGTTTTGGTGGTTTACTTCCCGGAAACACTACAAAAATCAAGAGATGCGAAAGATGAAAAGAAGAGGAATCCTTTCAACATCCCGATACGGGTTTATCGCCAAAGCACACTGCACCATTTTCACGAGAGCTCAGCTTTGCATGTCGAGGTTTCAACAAGCCTGGCTCCAAGCTATTCATTAAACATTACATTAATTACACTGAGGAGTTTTGTTTGGCTTTCCCAACTTTGGACATTTTGCAGAAAGTATATATCTAGAAAAGTTTGCAAGTGTTGTGATAGCTTGATTAGGCTGTGCTGAGTGGAATCCTGAGCCGCAAACAAATGTCTGTTCTATAAATCCCAGAGAAAACTTTGAAAGAGTGTGGCATTGGTTTGACCAATCAGAACTTCATTTAGAAATCAGTTAGGGCAGTGGCGATGTTTCTCACAATGCATTGCTGTGCTTTTACCACGCCTTTGCTGTGAATCTCTCCTGGAGAAAGACCGGTACAGTTATGCCCCCAACCGAACAAATGTCCCCAATGGTGCGAATGATTCTAGTTTTGCTGCAAATATTTGCCTGCAGATTTCAGAATGCTGACAGGGTCACAGTCGTCCGATGTAGCAGGATAGGCTGATTTGTGTGTCATGATTACCATTTCAGCTGTGAAATTACAAACTTGTCGCCACCTACTCAGGTGTCTAGCTGAGTTGGTCTGTGTCATGGTCCGCAGTCCTTCTTTTCACGGGAGCATAAGAGGAGCCGTAATTCACACAGAGGGGCCAACTTTATCATTAGTCTACGATCAGCTTTCATGGTTCATGTGCAGTAGCAGCTGAGAAATACTTAAAGAAACTGACCCAACCAGAAGGTCCGAGCTTCCTCAGTCTTAAAGGAATTATCACCCAGCTGTAAAAATCTGTAATGGGATGAGTTTAAGGTTCCATTACAGATAATCTGCATAAGAATGTCCCCAAGGTGAGCAATTCAGGCAATGCAACCAATTAAAGACAAAACAATTAAGGTTATGTTATGACTGGGGACTGCAGGCTAGTTTTATGGTTCAGGACATGAACTTGTAATACTAACGTGGATAGTTTGAGTCCATGAGGGACTTGCATATGTAAATATAATGATATGATGTATTTTAATCTGGATTGCTACTGGAAAACACCTCTATATCTCTGCAAAAATGACAAGTCAGTGTGGCCAAAAATATCTAAGTCATCACATACAATCCAGATTATTAACAACGTAATAATGGTAATAAACAGCGTTCCAGAACATAACTACCAAGTGCTGTGGTAGTTTAGGTCCATTTCCAGGAAGTCTACTGCACATGTCTGGGTATATGTTGGGCCTGATGTTGCTCCAGTCAAAGTCTCACACTGACCCCCACTGAGACTGTGGCTGGAAATCAGAGTACCTAGAAGAAACCCACAAGAAGTCGTAGAGCAGCAATTCTGCAAAAGGGGCTGGGTTTCAGCTTCCAGCCTCCCCATCTGCACCGGGCTAACCTCAGGTATGCACACTGTCAATGCGGTTTTGCCCGAAACCTTCAGCGAATCGCAACGCTTGTGTTAACTCTCACTCCGTGCCGGGAAAACATGCGCAAGGCCTTTAAAGTGGATCCGGTGGACGTTATTGTGGTATGTCCCCACGAATCAGATACAGTACCCTCGCATTTAGCGAGGTGACTCACTTTCATGTGAATTAAACACAATGACCATAGTGACACAGAAGCCCTTCTTGAAAAGGCCCGTGTCTTTTCGAAAAGCCGCTCTTTAAGGCAATGACAAACGGGGCGTTCAGATCCGAGGAGTCCTCACTAGTGTCACAAAGTGAAACGGGATGCCCCCCCCCTCCCCCCGATATCACTCAAAAAATGAAATCCGATGAGACAATGAAACATATTCCAGATGTGTCGTCACCATCGTACTTTAGGGTGCATTGTTCACCCCCGGTGACTAATGACACTCGAACTTCCCCGACCAACCCAGCCGCCTCTCCCAGCAAGTCCCCAGACGGCGCTCGTGTAAACCCGATATGTACCGCGGCTTCCGTCCAAGTGACACCTGCCTGGAATTTCACGGGAGAACAAAGTTCCTTCAGATTTGCTTTGGAATGTGACCATTAAATGGATTTCGATAAAAAAGGAACATCCCTCAGACTGTCGTTTAACTTCAGGTGCATGGTATTTTCTTTTATTTTCTGTATATTTGTTGGGGTTGGGGGCACTTCTTAGACTTTTTGGTCTTTCATATATATATATATATTTCCTGTGTCTATATGTGAGTAATGTTTATACAAGCTTTGTCAGAAGCATTTCGATGTATGTCTGAAAACGTCAAGCAAGACCATGACAACTAAAGGACTCTGACTTGATGATGACACAGTGTGTCCATCTGATCATGCTAATGTGGAAACACTAAACACCAAGTTCTTATCCTAAGGAGCCAATAACAAGCAAAGCCAAGTGCACGACATCCAGCCCTTTCAAGGCTCATATGATCCTTGTTGAAATTGGTAAACTATGCAGCCTAGACCAAACAATCATCTCTTATTAATGAAAAGAGCCCCTACATTGATCTAAAGCTTACTGTCTTAATGCCCATCATCTTGTGCTTCCAGTGGCATGGAAGACAGCCCCCCCCCCATGGGCATACATTACAGGGGAGATGGAGGGTTATAACCACCCCAAAAATCAAAACCAGCTAATATAACTCCCTCAATGATCATGTCTCCCCCTAAGTAGGTGTTGACCTCAACCCCCTCAATGCTCAAACCAAAGTTACACCCTTGCCCCCACCGCCCTGCCCCATTTTCACACCTACTGCCGGCGCCCTCTGGTTTTGGAGTGGGCACTCCTGGACGCCTCGTTGGGTCCTTCCGAAGGAGGCTGAGTAGACAGCGATCAGCATCCCCCTCCTGCAGCTCAGGTTCATCTGCTGCCCCTCACAGGACACCTTGTTCTTGTACTCGTCTGAGGAGGGAGGGAAAAAAAAAACAGCCTGAAAATCTCTGCGGGGGTAAGGGGGTGGGGTCCCAGACGCTTTATGGACACTTCAAACTTGTATCGATGTGGTCAAAGGCCGCAATGAAAGAGGCAGCATTTAACAATACATTAATGTACATGTAGTGCTTCTAAAGTTACTGGCAATATTACAATCTTAATTGGAATGACAGTGTGGGGGGTCCAGGGACCAAAATAACCCATACAGGACCACCTATTACCGAGAACATCTTATGGCATGTTACTTTATTATGATTTTTAGAGGACCCCCACCCAAGAGTCATTGGTAACTTTAAGCACTGGTTAAAATTGTGCCTGTGCTAATCAGCCTGTGATTTATGGACTGAAGACGTAAAAGACTCAGCAGACAAGCCAGTTTCAGCAGCGCCATCTTCCCGTGTCACACAACTTGCTGCTTCATCAACAAACCCTGTACCGAATGCAACTACCAACCTTTAACACGTCCCAGTAATTGTTAAATTAAAACAAAAAACAAAATCACTTTGGGGGAAAATGAGCAGATGAAATTCTGCACAAATAGTTAGGGCCTTCAGGAAGTTTACATGGCGCTAGTTAGTGGGTCGATGGCACATATCACACGCATTTACACTCATATGAAAAATATTTAGGCTTTGAGACACGCATGTGCTGGAGATTCATTAGTGCTGTTGAGTCTCCTGCGAATGACCAGTAACAACTGAGACAAATTAGCTGTACCTACGTGACACTGCATCCTACCCTGGAATAATAATAAAAAAAAAAACCTTCAATTGTGTTGTGCTACTGGATCCATGGGCAGTACAGACTGGGAGGCGTGCCATGCCGAAATGGCCCAAAACGTCAGGCAAATATGGCACAATGACAAAGGGTGGGTCGCGAACACAACACGCATCATACAGCAGGGAAAACATGGATGACATGCCGCAGTGACACGCGAGCTTCAGGCCGTCGTCCCTCTCGGGAAGGAGAACACAGCGTTACAGAGACATTTCGGGCTTGGCTATGTGCTGAAGTGAATTCTGCTTGAAGATATATCCATTCACCGCCCCAAGAAGCCAAAGAGGACAGCTGAATTGTAAGATAAAGTCCATGTCTTAAAGAGGTGGAGTAGAGTGGGGTTATGAAGGGACACTGACTTACTGGGGCGACATTTGTACCACACAATGAGGTATTTGCTGCTGCTGGGACAGGGGTCCGTCCCGAAAAGACGGCTGTTTACGAAGAACTGGCAGCTCCGTCTGTCCTGGCACTCAGCGAGCATCTTCTACGAGGGAGAGAGAGAGAGAGTGAGTCCATTAAATTTGAACCAATCAGGTGACGGGAGAAACACGATGAAATCACACTTCGACGATGCTCGGTGACACATGGCAGCCCACACAGTCTCAGTGAGGTTCACTGTGACCTCACACCCCCAGGACTTTTGGCTGCAGTACTCTATGCGTGCAGAATATACTGTGTCAGTCAACGAGTGTCTCCAAATCACCCATCATCAGAGGTTGGTAGTACAGGTTTTTGTTTCAGCCAACCAGTTGAGTACTATGTGACCGACTATTAATGCTTAACTGGTTGGTTGAAACAAAATCTTGGTCCGGTCCAGGCAAACTGTTAACTGGAAAGGGATTTGTATTACAGTTCTGGTGTACATTGCTGCATTTGCTAATTTGCTACACTGTGGGAATTCACTGTCTTATTTTAAATCTACACATGCTCAAATCCTTGAGATGTGTGTAATTCCCTCTTGCACTGCTGTACAATTGCTTTACTACTGCTCCTGTTTCCATTAATAATTGTGTCAGTTGTATCCAGAGGGATCCATCTATACATTTCCTGTAACCGCTTGTCCCAGACTGTAGGGGAAGCCAGAGTACCCAGAGGAAACTCCACAACAAAATTGGGAGAATATGTAAACTACACACTCATGGAACCACGGCGGAGAACCGAACGCTGGACCCAGAGGTGTTAGTCAAGAATGCTAACCACTGTGCCATCTTCCAGAGGGACGGTTCTTGGAAATGGACGTGGCGGAGTCCCTGCCAAGTCAAACAGTCAGACTGAGGAAAACCTCTTCAGGAAACCACAGTGACTCATTATATGCACAAGCGACTATGTCTGGGACTCAGGTGAGCGTTTTTGGCACCTCTATCACCCCAACCGCAGACTCTGCGAACTGGTAGATAGTTCTGCCCAAGAGCACGAGGCAATATGATGTAAGACATTGGGGGAGGTGGTTTGTGGGCACACACACACACACACACACACACACACACACACACACACACACACACAATGCATTCATAGTAGAAGGACATGCGTCAATCAGATACATACACTATTTTTAGGTGGTGTAATTCTTCCCTCGGCCTTCATACCAGTAAAACGTCCAGATTAACTGCGCCAAGGCTGAGGTAGAATGAACACACATAGAGAGCGCCCCCCTGCAGACCAACACACTTGAAAGTCATCAAGTGAAGTTATGGGTTCTCAGCGCTGTTTTTTGGGCAGGGCCTGCAAGGTGAGCATACCCAAAACAGATCCTCAGTGTAATGCGCAGTCCACCCCCACTCTCAGCCACCACCATCACCCTCAGCAATCCTCGCTTGGTGTCGCACGAGTCATTTGTCATTACGTTGTTCCACTCATTGAACGACAAAGACGGACACCGATGAGCACACGGACTCATGTGAAGTGTACTCCCCTTTCCGCACACCTTCGTGAATGAGGGCCTACAAAGTTGACTGTCATCCATCCATCCCTCTATCCATCTCTGTCAGGGTTGGGTAATTCGCTTTTCACTCCTTACAAATGTTGACACTCACTCACTAGTCACAACTTGTCTTCGGACTTCTCAGGCATTTTTACCTTAAAGTGAAACACACCATGACCACACTTGGACCACTGGGATCGCCATGCAATGTTTTTCACGCAGTGGCTGTAACGCGGTGTCATTTATTTGCAACAATGAATCAATAACAATGTGATCACAACAACGAAAAGGGACAGGCATATTTCAGAATGCTGTTAAAGTGTAACTAAAGAGTCTAACATAAACATTTCCTAATATCTTACTTAAATGCCTCCAAAGCAAATATTTGTTGCAAAAATGTTCCACATGATGAAAAAATCCAAAATTTTGTGATATTTTTGTTTCAGATGAACCCAAGAAAGTTTGTTTCAAATGAACACAAAAGAAAAAACAATGTTAAACTTGATTAATACTTATAATGAATGCTTAAAGTAAGAGAATAATGATAACAAAGAAACAAATAGCGATATCAGCTTCAAAAGAATCTGCAAACTGTGATATAGATGCCAAATGGTTTAAGTAACAAACACTGGAAAATTGCTGGCTTTTCAGCTGAGGGTCAGTAATGGGGTGTTAGAAGTCCCATTTTACTGGATTTTCCAACTGGCAACTGGCAGCTTGATTGAAGGGAGAGGTTTGAATGTTTGAAAGGGGGGGCTAAATTGAAGGGGGGGTTGAAAACAGAACACGGCTGATTGTGTAACTTTGCGTGGGGGTCTTTTTGGCAAATTGCACACTTTAGAAGAGGCCAGGTTCCTGGCCTTCCACACAAAGCTTTCTCATGGGGTTTTGCCATAACATCCCTTCTAAAATCATCAGGGTGGGGGGGAGCAAAGGCCCCCTTTTGTCAGCAGGTGCCCATTCAAGCTCCGGCTCTAATTTGCTTCAGAATGCCACCGCTAGGCCATTAAAAGGTCGGACTCACTGAAGCTCCGGACTTCTTGCTGTGCCGCAGGAGTGGCCCTGTTCGAGCAGAAACATGTGTGGGGGGGGTCTCTCATACTACAAAGGCTGTGCCCTGACAAGAGGCTGCCTTTTGAATTCCCCCCCCCAACCCCCCACAGAAAGAAACGTCTTCCAGCCCCAGGTATGGAATTCCTCAGGGAGTTGCGCGAAAACCGCGCGGCAAATCCCAGCAGACGGAGCGCCGGGACTCCCTGTATGGATAGGATCCTGCTGACTGCCCGGCCCAGACTCACAGGAAGCCAAGGACCTGGCCACCAACCTGGAGGTCGGCGGGAATCCGGCGACACAGGTCATCTACACAATGGCTTTGTTTTTCTGCCTCATCACCATGGAGACCGGAAATGTACACACAAATGGCCCGATTCTGTCAACGTCCCCAAATAGGGGCTCATTGTCTTTGATTCAGGACTAAATACCAGATAAAAAGACAGATAACTTTCTTTTTAGACGTCAGTGTGTTTATTTGCCCTTGTCTTCCTCCGTATAGACCACTGTGAGGGAATGTCAGCAACCAAGACAAAAGGATCCAAAGAATAATTTCAGCCATTTAAGAAGGATTGTAGTTTGTTTCATTTCAATTATAATACTCTATATTCTGGCTTTTCATTCTGTTTCTAAAGTTAACATCTAGATCTAAAACTGCAGTTTGCAAGTATGTGAATAGTCTGGGAGTGCAAATCCATAGCAAGTTGTTCACCTTAATCCCAGTGGTGAATTAATTTTCAAACTGAATTAGAGTTGGATCTGTGTAGAAACTTTGCATTCAATGCTCTGAATTCTGAATCTGTAGATTTAAAGCCCATTACACTGTAAGCCACATTTCATCCGTGTTCCATAACTGCTCATCCAGTATAGAAGCACATGGATACTGGCACCCATCCCAGGAACTGTACAGTTAAATTTAAAAGTAAATTCATTTTACAAACCCAGTTACTTCCTTCCATTCATCTTCCCATTACTCATCCAGTACAGAGTCAGGAAGCCTAAGGCAGAGGGCCAGCCCATCTTAAGGCACACACACACACACACACACACACACACACACACACACACACACACACAGACTCACACATATTATGGGCAAATCTGAGACACTACTTCTCTAGTGGCACGTCTCTGAACAGTAGAGTGAATTTAGAGTTCCTAGGGGAAAATGACGACACCACAAAGAGGGAGCATGCAAGCTCCACATACGCAGAGTACGGAGCGCAATCAGAACCCCAAGCCTTGCAGGTGATAGCTGACAGTGCCACCCAAACTCAATTGCTTTTGGCGCTAAATATCCCTTTAAATGCCAGCAGTGTTACTGGCCATCAGGTCTCAGCTGTATGACATGAGAAAAGTCATGAAAATCTGGAAAAAAATTAAATGAAAACCGCAGAGAAAAAAGTTAACGATGTCACGGTATAAACCAGTTTAATCTGGAAATGATCAGACAAAGGGGGAATCCAATCCCTGCTGCTGGCTTCTGTTACCTGCGATGATGTGGACACAAAGCAGTGGGTGTCATCTCCTGCCAGGTGGGTGGGGAAATGGACAGAACGGGGCGGGCATTGTGCAGGGGCGGAGCCAATCCTGCCATAGAAGGATGACTGGATGCTGATGGTGGTGCGGGGAGGACAGCTGACGGAGAAGAAGTCACCATCGCAGGCCTGCGCTGTGAAGTTCTGCAGTACTCTGGACAGGAAGCCTGCAGGGTGATAACATGGACACAGAGCCCAGGGACATGAGTAATGGTGACAGAGGAAAAAAGGCCTGCAAAGTGAGGCCGGCCAGGATGATTATGTGCTATAAATTGATGCTTCTACACAAAATTCAATTGATAACCAATATACTGTCTAATGTCTATTTCCCAGTGCTTATTATTTGGATAATGTTGCATTGTTCTTTTATTCTGTGAAAAATTAGAAATCAATCTGCTGGTCAGATTTAATAAGAATCATAGACGTGTTGCGGGTCATATGCAAGTCAAATATTTTAAAAAGGCTTAGTCCCATTTTAATCGAGATCGATCCCCCCAGTAACTAACAAATAACTTGCTCATCCTACATTGTTTTGGGGTGGTGGTATAGTAAATTATGAGAATTTTAACTGACAAGCTTTTTGCCTGGATAGTTTTGTTGTGCAGTGTGAACGCGATATAAGACAGCCCAAGAACAGGGACTAAGTTCAGGAACTGCGGTGGGAAAGTGCCCAGTCACCACCTGGTTGGTTCCTGCTGGGACGAGCTGGGCAATCATCAACAGCCAATTGGAATCCTGCTTCCTGTGAACCCGTAGCCTCTCTTCTGGCTTCCCTCTTTACGCTCCGTCAACTCCCTTCCTGGCCACCCAAATGTTCCCATACATTCAGTGTTTTTCACAAGTAAAATTAAGACAAATGATATCTCCCGTAGAATGAAAAAAAGAGATCTCCTTTACAGAGTTCTGCCATCTTGCTCTACACATATTGTGATTCATCAAGCAGGACGACAGCCTCTCACCCTGATAAGAGGCAGCCCTGGCTGTAATCGCTGAAACAACCTCAAACCTCCGAAAGATCACCACCCACATCCCTGACATGAACTGCGCATGCCGGCACCGCCCCAGCAACACTAGCTGGGATTCAGGCCAAAATTCTGCTTTGGCTGAGTGTTCAACAAAACATCTGTATAAAAGACAGGGTACATGTATAAGACTTGTTTTTATAAGCCCTAGGGGTGTAGATGTTCTGGTGGGGGGGGTGGGGGGGGGGTTGAAGTCAGGTGAACAGTCCATTCAGTGTCCTACACCAGTCCAGACGTGTGAAATTTGTTCCCTGAACACACACCCAGTTGTAGCCCCTTCCCAACAATGCCTGTTTTTCTCCCCTGCATTTCCCTTGTGCTGAAGCCCTATCAGCTACATTTTGTTTTCATTCCTCTCCATGGTGTTCCGAAACCCAAACAAAGTCCCTGTTCCATCCTGTCACCCCAGTGGCTTGTGGCTCTGTCTTATTTTTAAACCCGAACACCTTAAACCGACAAGCGTTCCAATCTCCTTGTGGGCGTTCAGCATGGCACGCAATGTGGTCCGTTTGAATCTCCTGTGATTTGATGAGGTTGAGAGGGACGGGACAGGCGGGGTATCAAGCCGATATTTTTTTAACTCAACAAGGTGGTTCAGAAGAGTATGCCCTGTCAAGATGCTTGGAAAAACATTAAAGGGTTTGTTTGGCCGCATTTGATTTGGATTGTTGTGTTGGTACAAGTCTTGACAAATGACTTTACTCCCTTATATGGACCCGCTCCCCCCATTCAGAAGAATCCTGACTTCTCTGGCGGCTCCACACCTTTGAGGGAAACCTCCGGGAGCTGTCAGCCGGGGGAAGGCAACCATCAAGAGGGCATGACAGGTGCTAAAAATTCCTCCATGTCAAAATAAGAGAAAAAAATATGACTAGCCTTTTACTTCGGCTTTCGGAGTCATTTTTTCTCTTTCCTTGACAGCTTAAGTCATTTCCTGGGATCCAGCACAATTAATTGGCTTATCTACTAGCCTTGCTGTATTATAACAAAATACTTCCAGGTGTTGGGTTTTTGTGCAAACGGAGATGACCTGAAAGTAAACATCATAGGAGAACTGGTTGGGTCCTGCTTCCGTGAACGCTGCACAATGGAAGCAGACTTCAGGGCACCTGTAGCGATAACTCGGATGCAAAATGTCACTCTGGGTTTGTTTGTGTTTCTGAAGCTTAAATGACAGCACTTGCCAACCCCAGACAGGAAGACCACGGGAAGGTGGACTTAAACAGGGCAAGATATTTTAGTCACAATTGGTCACGTTGAAGAGAGAAAATCTTGTCACACGATTGAAGAGAGCCCCTGATAAAGGATGACGCTTTAGTTTAATATCTGGTGTCCATGCTTCTTGGTGTTTGGACCCTCCAGAAAATCCTTTTACTCAAGATGTCCATAAGTCTCAGCACACTCCCTGGATCCTTTTATACTTATTTAGCAGATGCTCTTGTCCAAAGCAACATACAAACAAGAAAAACTTTGGATGTGGGCGTAGGGTTAGCCACCATCCAGAAGCAAATGAGGTTAAGGGCTCGACATAAGGACCCGACAGTGATATAATTACTCTGCCAGGCACAGGACTCAAACCCACAACCATCTAGACAAGGGGACAGACCCAAACTCACTGAGCTACGCACTGGTCCGAGTTGCTCAATTAATTTATTTATGTTCCCCTTGTTCATTCAAAAAACATGGGAAAGAGGAATAGAGCTTCCTTTTCTTAACCAAGCAAAATTTCTGCCTGGTGGGGCACGGAGAAATATCGGTGATTCCACAGAGGTCACCCTCACAGTTCAAATGCTGGACAAACACTAGAGGTGCCAAGAGTGGAGAAGTTTCTAAACAAATGATAAGATGCTACAGCATTTGCTGATAAGAGCATTTGCTATTGGATGATTATCACTGTTTGATCTGATAATGAAATGGCCCAGTGTTTCCTCATGGGGAGATGGGGGTCATTCATTCATGTCACACATCTAGTTACTTGACAAGGTCCAGATTACTATTGGTGCTTTTCCACTGGTGCACAGGAACCGAGCCACACCTGAGTCGTACTAATCAAAACCTGCTTTAGTTTTCAACTCGAGAAGGGTCTGTTCAGTAAAGACGTTGTCATGTTTGTAGAGTGACCATGACGTAAAACCAAAGAGACACTTATTCACTGTTCACACAGTGTACATTACAATGTGCCGATTTCCTAATATTCTAGCACATCTGTGATAATACCTGTGGTATGCATGCATCAAACGCCAGCATAATTAGCATTTGATTGTGTAAATTTGCATTACGAATCCACTCCATTTAGCTGTTCTATACTGCTTTTCTATGCAGGAGGTTGGAAATTTTCAAATTCTGAGTTACAGGGAATCAATACATCGCAATGTGCAATACTACTAATAATGAGTATGATGCAGAATATAACCTGTTTCCTTCAGATAACCAATGTGCAGAACACTGGTAATTTTGACCAATCAGATGGTATGATGTAACCAGCTCTGTTTAGTCCCACTTTCCTCCCTGCTATTTAGCTGAGCCACGTCAGCGTGAGTACAGCTCACGTATGGCTTACATGCCTTAAAATGGAAAACCGTCAGTTTGCAGGAGGGCTCGGTTGTTGTTGGCAGTGGAAAAGCTACATATGATGGGTTAACAAGCAAATTTCCAAATTTCCAGCTAGTTAACTGTTTGAGCCTAGTTTGCTACAAACCAAACTAACTTAACTATTTTGGTCCACAAATTAGCTAAAAACACAAGTTAAGTGGTTACTGTGTGCTACATAAGAACTATTGGGGATGAAATAAATATGAATATATATTAACAAACAACTATATTATTCAAAGCCCTCTGTCATCCATCAATCTCCCACTGTAATAAATCAATCTTTATCTAGTTCACAGGTGCAGTGACCCTGAAACCTGTCCCAAGAGGCACCAGGCCTGAGGCACTGATCCCCCGGACCGAATGGCAGTCCATTACAGAAATACATTTATACATTCCAGAAAATTTTATAGGTAGCAATCCATTTAAAACTGGATTTAGATTTTGGAGTTGAGGAGGAATCCAGAATTACCAGCAAAAACCCACAGCTCAAACCCACACCCCCACAGATGTGAAGCCATAGTACATCCTAAGGCACCACCATGCTACCCAACAAAAACTGGTTTACTTATCAGTACACGACTTGACAAAAGCATTTATTTTTGGATCAATGACGCAGTGCTATTTTTTGTGTCCATATGGTTTTAAATTAAAATTTGAAAGTAAATGGAAAAATTACTTGCATGCTTTATTTTGAGGACTTCATATTACAAAGATGAACCCCTGATGACACTAACTGTTGCAAGCCAAGGTTCGTAACTCTCTGCAGAAAATGGATGGATGGATGGAATCACAATTGAAGGCATTAATTCAAAATTCTTGTTGTTAGTTGTTTTGAAGTAAAATAAAACACCACCTTGTTGACTGTCATGATTGATTTTCGAACATGTCAATTTCTTCAACAAGCAATGGCCTTTGACTGTAGAATTATGACTGTAGAAACTGGCTTTGCCAACTGATAATATACAGAAAAATTTATATGGAATGAATGTCACCCTCTACTGCAGTATAACAACTTGTTTAACATGTTTTATAGTATGCTGGGACAACAATTTGTCAAAGATTATTTAGAAAACACAGATGTTTTCATCTCCTGCTCAATATTACTGAAACACATTAAATATAAACTTTAAGCATAATTCTAATAAAATCCATTTTCATGTGATATTTTAAAATAATTGTTATGAGTACACTTACATGCACTCTAGGTGGATATAATATGGAATATTTCTCATTCTTTTGTTGTTCCACCATTTTCAGGAGCATTCAGTCTTACTATCTGTAAAAAATGGCGCGAAAATCATTCCAAATGACATGAAACAAACACGAATACGAAATGCACATTTATATGAAGTTGATGCATGTCTTTGCAAATCCTACAAAGTTGCAAATTGCTCATCTTGCAAAGCCATATTTGTCACTGATTCTTATACATGACATGCTTACAGGTTTTTGCCACACTTTGACTTCCTCTTTGGCAAAGCCACACACAGACAGATAAACAACAAACTCAGGCGGCTAGGACACGCCCCCTTCAGTCGTACGGCGGCACCTAGGACACGCCCCCATCAGTCAAACTCCAGCACCTAGGACACACCCCTTCAGTCACACTCCAGCACCTAGGACACGCCCCCTTCAGTCACACTCCAGCACCTAGGACACGCCCCCCTCAGTCACAGACGCGTGCCATGGCAGGGTCATCCTTCCATCAGGTGAGCCAGACGCACTACATAACCATGGCAACCGGGTAGACGGCGGGGAGAATGCAGCCCTGAACAGACAAGCATTCATGTCCTGACCAGCCAGCACATCCACAGCAGAATTCAAGGTATTTTCACGGTGTAGTGGGGGGTGGGGTGACGAGGGGGTGTAGTTGTGGAGGCGGTGAAATCACTTGCTCGCAATTGAGGCTGAGTACAGAATATATGGTAACGCTTTACATTAAGTGCACCTTCATAATGCATTCATTATGCATTCATAGAACATTCATAAGCAGCATCCAAGTACACCTCAACATCCTAACATTCCTTAACAGCTTTAACATTACATGATTATACAATTATAATGTTTGCTATTATTATATAATGTTTGTTATTAACATATATTACAGCTGTTAAGGGATGTTGGGATGTTAAGGGATACATACATAATGTTTATGAATGTTTTATGAATACTTAATGAATACATTATGAAGGTGCACTGAACATTTTACGAATGCAATATAAAAGCATTATGAAGGTGCAGTTAATGAAGAGCGTTACCGAATATATTGTGTTTTAGACCAGCCAGTCACGAAGGCCCGGTGTGAAAGTTCATGATTCTCCCTCCTCCTTGGAACTGTGGGTAATGGTGAATTAAGCACTAAGGCTTTACACAGGGTCACTAACACAGGACAGTAAATTCAGGTTGTTCTCCTCTCTAGACGATGCTGAACCAACCAACATCCAGCCCAAAGATCGAAAATCTGACGGGAAAGCATGACTGTTTAATCTCACCAAATGATCCACGGTCACTGGGAGCCATCCAGAGCAAGGCCATCTTACAGGAAGCCCTGGGAACTTTGACCAACCCCTGTTTTACGCTTCACAGTTTAGGGAAACACCTACATGCTTTTATAAAACTGATGACACAGAAATCTCTTTTCACACCTGTTAATTTAGCCTGGAAGCCTTTTATACTATGTGTGTTTGCACATCCTTCATGTGGCTGAGTGACTGCTGCCAGTTTGCAAGTACAGCAGCTCAGATGCCTTGATCATGGTTGTGCTCCCAACACAGACACACAATTAGGAAAATCAACTACAGTACATGATTTACCTCAGCGGAAAAGCATAATTTTCTTTTTTGTTGTTGTTGCTGTAGGCCAAGTTTAAAATCACTTGTATTATCTTATCATCTTTTCCACACTTTTTTCTTACCTCAGAATTGACTGGTTCCTTTCATGTGTTCAATTGACAGCAGTGCCTTGTAATTAATTTAATTTACCATAAGGGGTTTTATTTGGTAATTGACTTTACTATGTTCTATACCCAGTACTGCATCTGTGCCTTAGGCTTGTCTATACCTAGTACTACATCTCACCAACGTGAAGGTGGAAGGCGACCACGCCCAAAGACAGACACAGGCTCACGGTGTTAAAGCTAAAATTGCCCAACCAAGGTAAATTTTAAAAAAAAAAAGATCTTAAAGTACGACGAGGCTGGACTTAATTTATCGGACTTGGCAGTATCTGCAGGGAGAAGGAAACGATGATCTAAAAAAATACAACAATAAAAACACACGCTTGCACGTTTTTCAGACGCAGTTTTACGATAAAGTTCCTATGCACTCTCCATTTACCGCGGAAAACGGATCGTACCAGAGGACTGAGGCACTGCAGCTCAGCCAGGCGGGAAGCAGAGGTCTAGCCTTACCAGGGCCGCCCCCGGTTAGCCGCGGCTAACACATCACCGGCGTGCTGGAAATTAACGACTGTGAAAATAACATTGAGCGCGGATTACCAAATAACAACACGTGACCCACCCAAAATGCTAGACAGTTAATTTCTCTTTATGTTTAAAGTAAAATTTTATGGGCAGAATGTGTCTGCTGATAATTTGTCAAAGACAATTAATTAAGTGTTTACTTTGGCACAGTAAAGTCTGGTATATTTCAAAGGCACATAAAAAAATAGCGAAATTAACACACCCATGAGGGCGACGCTCCATTAACAACACAAAACCTTGCAATGAAAGAGGGTATATTGAAAAGCATGAGCAGGTTTGCCTGACCACAACTGAGATTGAGTCGCATGAGTATGGGGCAGGGCTGCCAAATTCGGGCAACTGGCTGTAGTGAGATTTTCAATTGAAGACTAGTCTGTACACACATACACACCCAGATACATGTATTCCAACAGTTTTATCACCTTGTAAAAAGTCTGTAGGATTCGCAAACTACCCCAACACTTTCGATGTAGCTAATTTTAGGTTTATAATGGAATAATATAGATTTGCCTTAAAATGTCTTGCATGAGTGTGTGAGTTTCACGCCAGATGTGTAAGATTTGGCAACCCTGCATGGGCTGAATGAGATGGGATAGACACCTAAAGTTATATCGCCTTGTACAGTAAATACCTCTGTCTCTGTACATAGACAGAGCAGAATATTCTATTTTTTTGTATGACCCAGATAAATTATCAAAGGTTATTCTGATACTCGGCATGCAGGCGTCACAACTAAACAACTATTAGCTACTAGCCTAAATCAAATCAAAGTTTATTTATAAAGCACTTTTAAAAAACGACAGTTGCCCAAATTGCTGTACAGATTCACATAATTAAAAACAATAGAGTCTAAACTGGTGGGGGGGGGGGAATCTTATACACAAAGGGCCGGTGTGTATGCAGGTTTTTAGGATAACCTTTAGGTCAGCTGTTTAAACTCAGGTGTGAGGACATCTTCAGCCAATCGATTGCCCACCCCTGGTCAAAACCTTTTCAATTATACATCCATTCATTCTTCTAGCTTATCCTGGTCGGGTTCACAGAAGGGCAGAGGGTCAAAACCAAGGTAGAATAGGGGACAATGCTGGGGCACCTCCTGGATGGAATGATGAAGAACCAGTGTTGGGGAAGTTACTCACAAAAATAATCCGTTACGAACAGACGTGGAAAGTTCAGGTCCAGAAAATACAAATCTACACCAAGGTTTTGTTTCAACCAACCAGTTGAGTATAAAGAGTCACAGTCACAC
>JAABNY020000038.1:19243466-19267409 GCA_015164015.2 Brevimyrus niger
GGACCTGGGGGAGGGGGCGGCGGAGGAGGGGGGGGGGGGGGGGGGGGGGGCGGGGGGGGGGGGGGGGGGGGGGGGGGGGGGGGGGGGGGGGGGGCTGAGTAGCCTCTGCTTGCTCAGTGTCAGTCAGGAAATGAAGGAGACAGAGGGGTCGCGGTCTCAGATCTCGAGGAAACACCCTCGGCTCAGCTCAGTCCTTTGGGACGAAACCCAAGACTGGCGTCCACTCGGGGGACAAGGAGGTGGGGGTGGGAAGGGGATGGAAATGTCACAGAAGAGGAGAAGGTGATGAGCTGACCCCAGTGACCCGGTCAGACCCCAGCGGGGTGGGGTTCCCGCGTCCCGCCACTTCTAGGGTCCTGGTCAGACATGTCCATGCCATGCATCAGCAAGGGTGGGTCACACAATGAGCTACGGGTCAATTATACACTAAAGAAGGACAACTGCAACTGCCCCAGGGATGGGGGCAAGAGATCCTAGGTCTGGGTGCAGCCAAATGCTGAAGAAAATGCCTTTCATAGTCTCCAGTAACAAAAATTTTACTTCAGGCTTTTAAAGAAAAGACACAGGGGCACTAACTCTTAAACGTCTTATAAGAAATATCGTTAAAGGGATTCAGTTTACGAGATTCCAGCCCCACTTTCACACAGGTGGCTCCCTTTAGCATGACACAAACGGCAGTTAAAAAACTTCGGGGTTTAGCGCTTGTTTTGTCTTACTTCGAATCACAGCTGTCCTTAGTTACCATGACAAGAGAAGCCAAATGGAATGGATGCAGCTTGCTTTATGTTAGCAACCGAATGCGAATTACAATGGCGCATCACTGCCTCTCCACCACTGCAGTCGCATTTGACCTCAGCTCACTGCCACACACTGGAAAAAGGTGTTTTTTTTAATGTATTTCAGCAAGCTGACTCGGTAGAGACAAGAAGGTGTAAGAATATGGAAATCTCACTAAGGGCTGCCCAGCCTTAGCAGCGCATGGCTAGCTCTTAACATCGCTGCAGTATAATTGCGCTCTACGCCACAAATTGCGCGGCCCAGACACAAAACACAGCTGACGCCCGCCGAAACCTCAGGGGAGGTCGCCCAGCAAGCTGTAAATGAGCCAATTAAGAGCCATGCCCCCGGATTTGGAGACTGGAAAAGTGGGAGTGGCGTGATGTTTACCGTCTGCGCTGCAAGCGCAGATTCCCAGGGACACATATGGTTAACGGGGGCTCCAGTTCAACGTGTTACACGTCATCCAAAAGAAAAGCAGGATGACCCACAGCATATTCTGAGTGGGTCACAACGGTACAAGTGGGTACAGAGAAATGACAGTAAACAAGTTTCAGAAACATTCCAAAAAAAACAATATTACACAAACATGAAACTAATATAATCTTGATTTTAGTTTATAATTCATTTTAGAATCAGAACTAGTGAAATCCACTGACAGCATATATCATTTTTATGATAGATTTGAGGAGGATCAAACCATTTTTGCTTTCGAGGTGCCTGAGGGAGACAAGGGAGGGGAGGGAAGCAGCAGCCTGGTAGAGAAACAGAACGTATCCTGTAAGTTATTTATTTCTATAGTAACAGAAAGTATTACAATTAGAAACCGAAATCAAATCATTTCTGAGGCCTTTGGAGGGCCCTGGTCAGTCATGTGTGCCAATACCCGCGGTCCGAAGCCCCCATGTGTACGATTCTGGTTTTTCCTGCCTTATTTGACCAGATGACCGCTCTCTCATTACGCTGCACCACACAGCCAGAGGCTATAACCATTAAGACCACACCAATAACCACGGCGTGAAAGTACAGCCCTTCAATTTAACGTCCACCTTGTAATTATGCCCCCTCGGCTCTGAGCCCTAACTGACGGTAAACGGAGGACTTAATTACCCTCGACGTTAATCAGTTTACAAAGCTGCCAACAGGACTGATCGTCAAATGCAGCGGCCCAGCTGAAACAATGAGGTGACACATGAATATAACTCATGCTAAAAGGACCAGTAAACCATGCTATAAACCCATCCCAGCAGAGATGCAGAGATATCTGATATCTGTAAGGCAGACATGGAGATCTCCCCCTCCCTACACACACACACACACACACACACACACACACCCCAGAGCCACTTCCAGGGGGATATACTTCACGCCGCCTTGGCCAGGCTCACTCGGCTCCCAAAGCAGCTGTCTCCGTGTCTGGAAGTGGAATTTGGGATAGAGACCCACCCAGATTCTGCAAGGCCCTGCCTGGCAACTGGTTCATTTGCGAGGTTCTCTATCCTGAGCTCTGAATCACCACCGGTGGCGATATTGAGGAAAAGGGTCCACAGTCACACTCCTTGCGCCTGTAGGTAACACATGTGCCCAGCATCAAGCCTAAGCACACCTTTGAAGGACAGACGTGTCCCTGCGGGGTGGGGGGGTCGCAGTCTCACTCTAACAGCTCTCCTGCATTTTGCTCCATGTTTCATCTTAATGTTGCATTTGCTGTCCTTTTTCTGGAAGATCCCTCACGCCACAGTAAAGGACTGATGCTCTTTTATGTCTCTGTCGCTGAGCACTGTTTCCGTGGCTGTTTACAGCAACCTTGTCAGATGTTCAGTCCTTAGTCAACTCACCATGAGAAGAAAAAAATTCTGAATGAACCTTATTTAGTACCAGGCTCGGGAGTGGGGGGGGAGCAGTGGGTAACTGACTGTAAATTTATCTTTCAACAAAAATACAAAATAATATACAAAGCTGGCTGATTAGAAAATACATCCATTACTGTGCCCCGTGTTGTCTTCAAATGGTAAGTTGAAGTATTTTAGAAAATACTTATTCAGCATTTAAGGGATGTTTAATTCAAACAAGAATCCTTTTTTTTTACTTTCAATAACAATTTAGGAATGTAATGTATAATATTATAGTGGTGCCTTTGTAATTATAATAAAATTTAATTACACCTTTTCTCGGCAGCTTTGCGAAGTTGAAAGCAAATTGAAAATAAAACCATTCAAAACGATAAGGTAATTGCAGTCATGTCACGGTAACATTTTATTGAAATACAGGCATATCATAATACCGTCAATTAAAATGCATTATTGATCTTGTTCTTGTTGCAGCATTCCGGATTAACCATGAAAACTCTAAATATCACCTCTAATCTAAAAAAGGTTCTCGTGTACTCGACACATGTAGCGATTAACACACGTGTTTAACACCTTTGACAAGAGCCGAATTTGTCTGCCATTTCCGACCATTAGAGAAGTCATTACGGGCTAATGCAAGTCAGCACTACAGATTATAGGTTGCATTTAACTGCGTTTGCCAGATGGCCTTCTGTAGGAAGAATTAAATTAATCTTAAAAGCTGCTGGATGTCTTTTTCTCAACACCTATTCAACACAGGTTTTCTACACACTGGAGACATACAAAAGTATGTTTTAGGAACATACTTTAGGAAGATATTATATATATAAAAGGACTAAAATGAAACAACTGTAATCAACGTTTATTTGCGATAAATGCATTACTTGTGGTAATTTGTACATTCGTGGTCAGTTTAGTAACCAGACACTAGTGGCCAGAATTGTGGTTTTAGAGCCTGTAGAACTTTATTCAGCTACAATTACTTAATCGTCCAACGTTTGATTTTACACATATCACACGTTGGACGACTAAATATGTAACTGGAGCAACTGTTGAATAAAGTTGTGCGATCTCTAAAAAGTGGATTGTGTTTCCAAAATTTTGGGCACTACCGTATATCTGTATATCAGCTTGCATCAAAAAGGACATTCTATAGGCTATAGCATAACTCTTCCCCATTGTCGGTTGCGTGTTTTTTAAGTATGGCCTCACATCTTTGGTGATTATATAGTTTGAGATTTATATTGTATGATGTATGAGGTACTTAGGCTACTTGTAAAGTATTGTTAGCGCATACAGACACTACAGGAAAAAACACCTACTACACGTGTAGTGCGATGTGCAACAATTAAACACATAAATAACCTAAGTGGGTCTTGTCAATACCCATTAATAATGTACACATCGATTAACGCCACTTTTGTGTTAGACAACAAACACCCTACATTTACCGATCTATTCTGCAACGCACGGTACACATCACACTCCTTAAATATTGTGCAACAAATCAAGAAGTGTGCATTTGCGGTATGTCAGATGAGGAGTTGGAGAGGGTAAAATATGAAAAATAACAAAGAATTAACAGAGATGTTGCAATAGAAATAGGCATGCGATCTAACCTGAAAACTCAGCGGAACCTTTGGTGAAGTTGCAGAAGACGGTCAAGCACGTTATTCCCAACACAAGTGCGTAATTTACAGCCGAGAAAGTCACATCTGGGAAGAACATCCTTGAAACTACGACGGTCCCCGTGTTTCTGCTGCGGTCTCGGCTGTTTGGAGTAAATCAGGGTCTTGGCTGCAAGGTGTAGACACTCGGTCCCATCGTTCATGGATCTGGTCACTTGACCATAGTGAGCAAGTGAGCAGCACAGTGCAGCTCGCATGCGATCTCGGCAAGGGGGGGCTGGGGAGGAAGGGCTTCCGCGTGGCCTCAAAGCCCAAGCGCTTTGAAACGGTTCTTGCCCCCAGTATCGAAACACTTTCAACACCTCAGCAGTCAGCGCAAGCATGCCATCTAGACGTGTGCTGAAATGCGGGCGAGAAACAACCCACCTCTAAATCGTAGCTGTGTTTCTTAACATTACCGTAATCCTTAATGAAAGTATGTCATTAAACCTGAGAAGCGAATATTACGCATTAATGACAAATCCATATGGTTCGTCAGTCACCGTCAGCGCAGTCGTTGTAGAATAATAAATGAATGAAATTGAAAAGGAATTCCTGATTAAGAGGGCCCAAAAAAACATACTATTAAATACCTTATTAAAAACTAAAGTCACAACAAAGTCACCCTAATATAGTAAAGTGTTTTATTGGTATAAACAGCAATGATGGTATGTCCACTGATCATAATACAATATATACACCAATTAAAAGCACCTGCCTAATATTCTGCAGGTCCCACTCATTCCTCAAAGCAGCTCTGACCTGCCGATCTATGGACTCCACAAGGTGTCCTGTGGTATCTGGCTGCAAGGCGTTAGCAGCAGATCCCATAAGTCCTGTAAGTTGCCAGGTGGGGCCTCCATACTTTGGAATTGTTTCTCCTGCATGCCCCACAGATGCTCAGATTGAGATCTGGGGAATTTTGAGGCCAAGTCAACACCTTGAACTCTTTCTCATGTTCCTCGAACCATTCAGAGCAATTTTTATAGAGTAGCAGGGCACATTATCCAAGTGAAAGAGGTCACTGCTATCAGGGAATACCATTGCCATAAAGGAGTGTACTTAGCCTGTAAGAATTTTTAGGTTGGTGATACTGTATGTGTCAAAGTAACATCCACATGAACACCAGGTCCAAAGGCTTCCCAGCAGAACATTGTCCAGAGCATCACACTGCAACTGCTAGCTTGCTTTTTTCCCCGTGGTGCATCCTGGTCACGTCTCTTCCCCAGGTAAACAACACGCACACATTGCTGTCCACAGGAAATGCGACTCATCAGTTCAGGTTTCTTCCAGTGCTCCCTGGTCCAGTTCTGACGCTGATGTACCCATTGTGGACGCTTTCTGCAGTGGACAGGGGTCAGCATGGACACTCTGACCGGTCTCTGGTCACGCAGCCCCACATACAGCAAGCTGCAATGCACTGTGTGATCTGACGCCTTTCTATCTTGTCCAGCTTAATCTTTTTCAGCAGTTTGTGCTACAGTAGCTCCCTCGTGGGACTGGATCAGTCAGGCTGGCCTTCACTCCCCCTATGCATCAATGAGCCCTGGGTGCCCATGACCCCATCGCCCATACTAACCACTGCAACACCCCACAAGACCTGCCACTTTGGGAATGATCTGACCCAGTCTAGCCATCTCAGTTTGGCTGCTCAGATCCTTACGCTTACCCCTTCTTCCGATTCCTTAACATCAACCTCGAGACGTGATTGCTCGCTTGCCTAATATATAACGGCACCTTCACAGGTGCCTCTGTAGCAAGATAGTCAATCTTCACCTATCAGTGGTTTTAATGTTATGGTTGATCGGTGTTTAGGAGCTGATCCCTACTATTAATGGATCTATCCATCTGTAAATCACTTAGCCCGGACAGAATTGCAGAGAGGCTGGGAGCCAGCTAACCCTGGCAGAGAGAGGGAACTGTGCAATTAACATTTATACTATAGGAGGAACATTTAGGTTTTTCTTAGTGACATAGATGGATTTTTCACAACACTGCAGATGGAGCGTGTGGATCAGCAGGTCGAAGGGTCCTGCTGTTTTAACGTGGAGGGAAGCATACAGTCCAACTTGTCTTTATTCTTCATTTTTATACTGAGATTAGAATTCACCTAAGGGCTCACAATTCTACCGATTCAATTACGCACCATTGTGTTCATTTTGCCACATTAATTAATCAACCAGCCAATCTCTGAGGTTAACAAATCCTCGTCTAATAGGATGAAATAACTGATTATTTTCATTCACATTACATCAGTTAAGATCCTAGATGATTACGGTGGAGCAACATTAGTCGAATAGCTCACTTAAAGGACTGCCGCTGGCTCTGTCCAGTCACCACGCCACCCTATCTACTGTTTCTTTTATGAAAACCTCATATTTAATTTATACTTGATTGACATTTAATTGACATTTAAATGTGAAAATGTGGGTATTTTTCTCTTATCTTTTGTTTTCTCAAACTTCCTGTTATATGATATTTTTCCATATTCTTTTCCCTGCCTCTAAATTTATGTTGTGACTTGCTTAACAATTTGATTGTTTTTTCCCTTTTATTTTCCCTCCATCAGATTTTCTTTTTCATGCTACATTTTCATGAGATTACATTTAGCATGAGGTACAGATACAAAGCTCCCTGCTTCTGTTACACTGACTTTGGTCTTTATGCCGCCTAAATAATATCTTGTTCGAATTATTGCTTTTCCAGCTGCAGTCCTGTTGACAGTCAAAATATTTTTTCTTCTTTTTCCCCCCCATTTTCAGTCATACAGACATTCTCTGTAGTTTTTGTTCCTTTCAGCACTTACATTTTGGGGGCAGGGAATCCAATTCTCTAATCCTTCTAAACGTGTCCTCCCACGCACAGCCATCCCTCCCTCCAGGAATCTGTAGGTTACTTTTGATACCAACTAGGTCAAAGCGTTGATCTGGCAAATTCACTTCTTACCTACTTGATTCAATTAGTCCAGAAGCTTCTTCTATTCTGATTCCTCTGCTCAAAGGCACTTACTTCTGCTTCTTTCTTCTGCACCTTGTTCATCTCGAACAACACTGCTGTTTGCATTTTTTTAAATTCTGTTTTTGCTTTATTGTATTAAAAATATACACGCAATCGAGTAACTTTACACATCACCCCCCTGCCTCCACCTTGGAAGCCACATTAAATTTACTTACTTTTTGTTGTCATGCTGTTGAGGAAAATGGCATATTTTTTTTTGCTATACTTGGGGATCCATGACGTAGAGAGCTTGTGCAATAGAGATGATGGCATAATCTTTTGTGTCGCTTTACCTGGTTGTGAAATAAAGCTTTCAATCAAGGCATCGTTTTATGTTTATATGTGCTGTAACAGTGACACCTAGTGGTCTCATTTTCAATGGCATCGCAGAGGTTTAAATTCAAAAGATTTCTATGGGGGGGAATGGCAGGACTGATAGTTTAATAAGCAAGATACACGTTTTGTGGACAATTTGATAAAGCAAAACGTCAACAGTCAAATCTAACACAACCTCATTATTTGGCGGTTGGTTGTGCTTTTCTTATTGAGTTTGCAGAGAATCGCGTATATGTTGGTGTATATTGTCCCTCGCAGGCTTCCATGTGGCACGTGTTGACGGAGACGTCACTGTGGAAGGTCATACGCTGTAGACATGGCTGCGTGCTCGGGTAGAACAAGCCTGGCATTTTGTGCATTACGAGCCTTTCGGAACACACAGCACTGGAATGAGCGTAAGTTTGGGGGATCTGTGCAATATAATAGCTGAAACTGGCGTGTTGTTCACGTTACGTCATTTGATTTATGTTAAACCATAACATGAATTATAATCGCCGCATGATTGTTAAGGCTCATTGGCGAGAAAGCTATCACGATTGGCAACCCTTACGAGCAAAACAGAAGGGTTAGGAATGCATTTATAACATGGACTTATGGATTTGTGTTCCCTAGGGTTCTTCTCCACATCGTTGTTGCGGCATGGGTCTGGAGGAAACACATTTCAGACACCCGAATTCGTCCCACCTACGAAACCGGTTGTTGTGGATAAAACTAAACCCCCAGAACCACCACGAAAGTGAGACTTAATCAGAATGTAATAGACATAGTTAGCTGCCCCACATAACGCGATCTCGCACTAGAATGGTTTGTGAGGACCGACAACTTATGTATCGTCCAAACAATGATGTTCGGCTGACTAGCGCTAGTTTTTGACCTTGTATTTAACTTATGCTTGAGTCAGCTTGAATGATGGCTAACTAGATTTTATTTTTCCATTTAGGTTTCTCAGTCCGGAATTCATTCCTCCACGGCAGAGAACGAATCCTCTCAAGTTTGCTCTTGAGAGAAAAGACATGACCAAAAGGCGCAAAATTTTGAACATCCCCGAATTCTATGTTGGTGAGAACAACTTGTATGTTCTTATAGTTCTGGGGATTCACCATGGTGGTGAAAATGATCTGATTGCTACAAATTATGATTCCTGTAATCTCAAATTACAGGTAGCGTCTTGGCAGTAACTATGCACGACCCATATGCCAGCGGAAAAAGCAACCGTTTTGTGGGTATCTGTATCCAAAGGTCTGGATCGGGACTAGGAGCCACTTTTATCCTAAGGAACATTATTGACGGTCAAGGTAGAGTTTTATTAATATGCATTGCTAAGTGAGAGTAGCTGGTGAGCTTTGTTGCCAACGATATATGTTTTAATATCTCCATGGAGAATTCCATGTGTTGTCTAGCGCTGCAGTCTCACTCATGTGGGGGGTGGGGTCCCCTTTGCTGCGTATTAGGTGTGGAGATGTGCTACGAGCTGTACAGCCCCCGCATACAGCAGCTGGAGGTGCTGAAGTTGGAGAAGCGACTGGACGGCAATCTCATGTACCTCCGAGATGCCTTGCCGGCGTACAGCACAGTCGATGTCAACATGAAGCCAGTGCCGTATTCTTTCAGTGGGGAGGTGCCAGTCAATACGGTTAGTGGTCCGCACTCAAACTGAAGACTGTGGTCACAACAGACAAACACACAGAGGTTCCGCATTTGCTGCATTCATTGGGTACATATGTGCATCGACCTGAAAAACCTTTTAGTTACGAATATGTGTGCCCTTACACTCCTATTCTCTATGATATGTCCCCCCCAGCCCCCACTTTTGTCTTGGGTTGCCCACTTTGCCCGTTGACTTGTTGACTTAAACTGAGCAGGTTTAGCCATGGCCTGGTTTAATATGAG
Organism: Brevimyrus niger; assembly: GCA_015164015.2. NCBI lineage: Eukaryota > Metazoa > Chordata > Actinopteri > Osteoglossiformes > Mormyridae > Brevimyrus > Brevimyrus niger. Next base: position 19,252,984 of record JAABNY020000038.1, read on the forward strand.
CCGGCGCAGCAGAAAAGTGTTTTTGTTTGGTGTTCAAACGGTGCCTCCGTTCAGGTGAAGGTGAGAATGAAGCCCAAGCCGTGGTCCAAGCGGTGGGAGCACCCCAAGTTCAACGTCCAAGGCATCCGCTTTGAGCTGAGCCTCACCAGCGTGCAGCGTAAGGAGGCCAAGAGGCAGGGCCAGCCCTGGCACAAGTACGACATGCTGAAGGAGTACGACACGGCCGAGCTCCAGGAGAGCATCTGGAAGGAGGTCCAGAAGGAAATGAGCCAATGAGAAGAGAGAAATGCTAAGGGGGGGCGGGGTTCCCTTCTGCAGCACATGGAAGCAAATGGGGGACCTGACCAATGGAAGATTGGATACGACGTTTTAACTGTCCAGACCCGTATCTGGCCCTGTGAGTGGGATGGCACCTTTAGAAAGGGCAAATATTATACCAGTGTGGTACCAGTGGACCTGGTGGTGCGTACAGGACCAGTCAGAGGAAGTGTGTGATTCTTTTGTTGGTTTCATATTTAATAAAGTACAGCAAATGTCATGGCCGTCATCTCTGAGCTAGTCAGTGTTTATTTATACTATTCACTGCATAATAATTACTTGATATTCATTTATATTTTTTTCCTTTCCCTGGCTATTTGGTAAATGCGCGATGATGTGAGCTCCCACAGAAGCCCTGATCCACACACCCCCCCCCCACACACAAAGACACAGTCATACCACAGATATTTATTCAAGTTAGGATACATTCCGATAGCAGCTAACTCAAATAACAGTGCTGTGAGAGGCGCTGCTATGGCCGCTTGACAACTTGCCAGATGTTGATCCACTTTAATGTTGAGTTTGAATTTGAGGTATGCTAACAGTAACCTGTTTGGAAGGTGCTGCTATTGTGTAAGAGTAATCATGGCTTATTTGGGTTTGTCATGCCAGCATTTTATCTGTATCAGAGCTTCAGTAGTTGCCTAACGCCGTACTCGGTTACGTGCTTTCAGCATTGCAAGTGGTTACACCCCGCTACTGTGGCCCAGGTCTGCACAAACGGCCAGTACTGTTTTCATTGCGTAAACTCCGACAATGTTTCCTCAGACCACTTAGGTAATCTGTCTCACCAGGACAGCGTTCAGAGCTGAAAGGGCGTTTACCACAGTGATCTGAAACGCCTTTGTGCTGTTCCAAAAATGTCTCACTCTTGTTTTGCTTGAGGAACGCCGATATTAAATCTCATTATTTGCCACAATGGAACCTGTCCACAAATAATCATCAGAGATCATTTGTGGGCCAGACTCTGATTCCTTTTTAAATAGCTGTTCTGTTTGGGGCCTTTTAAAAATACATTCCCATCAGCTAGTATCTGATCTATCTCTAGAGATGACATTGTAAGACATGAGTGTAATATCTCTCAAATTGTAAAATGTTACTTCATCACTGTAAATTTAAGTAAATATCAATGCTACCCAAGGCTACAATGTAATAATAGTGATAAATATCCAAATAAAGGAGACTGTCCTTTTTAGACAGTATTTACATTTAATTTTCACCTTGCAGACATAGCTTTACATACCTATCCCTAGTAAATCAAGTTACTGCATTCACACTAGTGAAGTTTCTCATGAATAATTGAATTATGAATAATGACTTGTGCAGCTTATTTATGTGGTGAAAAATAACCACTTATGGAATTCTTAACGCAGGACAATTGATAATGGGTTCCATACACTTAAATGTAGGCGACAAAACACAGTAGTAGTTTTTATATCACTAGGAATTACTGATATCTTCATATCATTATCCTGAGAAAGTCAGAATGGGCTTCAGCATACTATCAAAGGGCTCCAAAGTACATAAAATGTTAAGAACCACTAATCTAGATGAAAGTATGATAGAAAAGCCCAAATACTGAATCGGAATATAGTGATTTAAACATATATACTTGATACAGTCCATTCATAAGAACCAGTAGTTATGTCCTGAATTTCACACATTAGTTTGTGATAGGGCCTGATCTATGGGTGGGCTTGGTCCCACCCAGATTAATGAAATTAAATATTTTTTATAATGCCATCTTATAACTTTGTGGTCTTGGTTACTGAATCTTAAAATTGCTATTTATATACAGGCAGAGTTTATCTTTAAAAAGGACAAACTACATGTGTGGTCGGGAGCAGCAGTTTATTCTGTGAAATCAATAACCATTAACAGGCAGTGTTTGACAAACTCCTCGTTGTTTCGTGAATTTTTCCAGTTGTACCAAGAATTTTCTCTGGCATTATCTGCTGTGTAATTCTGTGTATATCTGTATATAGTGGTACCTCGGTTCTCGAACTCACTAGAACTCAAATTTATTGAAAGTCGAACAAACCAGTTTGACCTAAAACTCGATCTTAATATCAGAAGTCGAACCGTAAACACTGACCTAATATAAATTGTATGCGCCAGGAAATGAGTCATACTACAATGCAATTCTTACTTGAATGCCTTCTTCACAGACTGGACGATTAACCAAATGAAGCAGCAACATTACAATAACTAACAATAACTTAACCATTAACTTACGTGTACTATAAGAGCATTTATGTAATTAATTTAAACTTAATTTTACTAAAAAACAGTTCTCACCGCTTTGTGTGAAATTCCAGAGAAATAGCAGATTATGCATCAGAACTGCCTGGGGTACAAACGTCATGCGTGTAACTAAACTATTCAGCCAATAAGGGCAAAGGTGTGTTGTCATGGAATTGGTTCAATTTGTGCAGCCGGGTGAGAGGTCACAATGCATCTAATCATAATGCATTGCCTCAGGATCAGAATGCGTTACATTAAGCCAGCGCTGTAAGCAAGTCGAATGCACTGCAATGACCAGACTGGGGAAACAAGCTTAATACAGAGAACTAATGACAAGAACTTGAAAAAGCTGATCATTTGCGGATCCCTCACGAGGTTAACTTATTCATTTTGTGTTTACATGCTTAAAAAAAACATATTTGGGTGTAATTTTGGGGGGCCAAAAACTAATTATTGGTTTTCCATTATTTCTTATGGGAAAAATTCGATCAGAACTTGAACTTTTTAGGATTCGATCCGGAGTCCGGAACGGATTAAGTTGAAGAACCGAGGTACCACTATTTCAATCCATCCATCTTACAACGACTCGGGTGTATCTAGAAATTCTGCCCTCCACCACCACCACATTTTACGCATAGTTTTACTTGTTCAGAGGCCTCTGTCAAGTGTTGCTCTGGATACTGCCAGTCTATGCATGTTCTAACTTAAACATATACAACTGTTTCATTTACACAAGAACGTGTTTTAATCCGTTCATGTTCCTGAAACGGAGCTAAACCAGCGTGAAAAGTTGAAATGCACGAATTGAAACAGCAGCAACGCTAATAGGGTTCGAGATTAAATGCTGTGATTCTGCATCTCAGTCGACAGAGGGCGGTGCAGAGTGCAGTGTGAGAAGTGGGGCGCTAAAAAAGTTCGAGATTAACAGCTGTGATTCCGCAGCTTCGACGGCAGAGGGCGGTGCGAGGCGCAGCGCAGTGCGTGAGCCGCTGTCTCCTCCCACTAGAGAGCCGCGACTGAATGGCATCCAGCGTTGCGCCGTCGTCAGCCATGTTGTTGGTGTGATTCTACGGGCGGCTCTTTAGCAGCAACAGGTCCGGCATATAATAAAGGCGTTTTACGTGGTTTGTCAAGGTTACACGCTGTTAGGAAGCGGGGGAGCTTTCTTCGTGGTGGGAATGCCCATCATCTGCTGCCAGGATTAAAGGAGGGGAGCCCAAATGATTGCTTTATCCCCTCTTTCTACAAACAGTAAGTGTATTTCATATTTAGCGCTAATTCGCATTAAACACCGGCAGATCGCTCGTATACGTCTTACCTGTTCGCTGTTTGTCAGACAAACACCGATATCGCATGCACAACTACAACTGGGGGCTACTCAGTTGAAGCACTGGGAGGAAAGGGTGAAATGTAAACACTTTTGTCTCTCTTTTAAAACAAAACCGACACAAATCCATATATTTTATACTTCTGATGGTTTCAATAAAAGTTCTCGCGCTCAGTTAAAATGTCTGCATAACCAAACTCGCCCGGCCGGTTGCAAAGTCATAGTTTGGAAAAGGTTAAGGATCGTGCTGCTGCTTTTTCGCATCCAGATCGGTGCATTTATTTTTAATCGCCCTTAAATCGCACTGTGCCTGCTAGTTTTGAGAAGGATTGGTGACTTTTTAAACGCAAGCTGTAATAAGCTTATTATAATGGTTCGAGTGAGGTTACGCGCCACGGCGCGTGATCAGCGCGTCCCGAAATTGATAGGGGTCATACTTTAGAAATACGCGTAAATCTTTTTTTGTGTCCGGAGTGGGACGATCTGTCGTACCCAACTTTGGCTTAACTTTCATTTTTATTGCAGCAGTCCTCTCTCAACACAGTGCTAGCCACGATATAGCTTTGTTTATTTTGCTGTTTTATTTTTTGATTACTTTTTATAATGGGATATTTATGACACGTAGTGAAATCGTTTCGTGCGTCTGCGTCTTTTTTTTTCTTTACAGCCATCATAGGAAATTGTCGGATTTATTACTCACGTCTGACAAAATTGACAAAATATTTTTTATTAAGGTGTTTACATGGTGTGATTAAGCGATCATATTGGAAGGGCAAACACGTGAAGTTTCAGTGTAGCCTCTTCACACGTTTTTTCATTTCTCATTATATGGAAATGTTAACTGAGAGAGACAGCCCGTGGAAATGAATGAAGGGCCTTCAGATCTAAGCCCGACTGTCCGCCCTGCTTTACCACTGACCCAGCTTTCCTTGCATGTTGACAGTAGGGATGTCAGTGTGTAATACTATAAGTGATCCTTTTTCAAAGGCTGATGTCACCTCGTATCTATTATAATAAGCATTCATCTTTTACCAGGACAGCTTGGCTAGTCGGTCGGTGTTAGAGGTTGCTAGTGCTTATTAGTCATTAGACAGTTGTAATGTTTTTTTAATAAAAATGCTAATCCCAAGATCGTCCTTTGTGCGTCTTTCACTAATGACCCATTAGTGTGGTTGCTATTAAATCTCACTCATGTCAGGGTAGCCTTGAGTTCTGAATAGCCTCTGAACAAACAGCTTTGTGTCGTCAGCTGCACCGTCAGGGTGCCTGTATTCTGTAAGACAGCCCTGGCTTCGCTCCTGTCCTCACAGGTCTTGTGTCAGAATGACACCCTCGCTCAGTTTCACTGTAATTAGCCTCTTGGTAGCCTATAAAGCAGAATGTGAAGGCTAGTACTTGTATGACAGTTTCAATGACCATTCGGCATCGCTGCTTTCTCACGGCTCAGTATGGTTCCTTTAATGGGTTCAGATCAGTTCACTTGGCTGGAAAATGTTTATTGTCAGACCCAAGTTTGAACAGTGGTGTTGTTTTCTGTCATTTGTTTAGTTGAGTCGTATTTACATATTAGTTGCCTTTAGAGACCCTCAGTCACTGTCCTGTTGTCTTCGTGCTACGTTATTGTGTGATTATTTAATAAGCAAAGTCACATCGACTGTAGTTCAGTCGAAGGTCAGATTGAGGTCACACTCTCATCTGACAGTACGGTGATGCGTCACTTAATGCTGTTGTGTAGTAACTTCTTACTAGTTTTAGTGTGTGTATAATTTCCAAACCCACCCAGCTCTTAACTTCTGAGAAAGACCCTCCTGAAAACAAAACGCGTGCGGTGATTCCTTGCCACCCAGCTGTTGCGTACTGTCCTGTGGCCTTTAATCTTAGTTGGCTGCAAGCGATGTCAGTATTGCCGAAGGGGTGATTTGCTTATATGATGATGTCTAGACGGAACAGAACCTCATGTTCCCGGTTTCCCGAGCTGGAGCTGTTTGCGACTCGGGCTGGGTTGTACTGTAGATGTTGTACTTCACTGCCGGATTTCTTTTTGTGTTGCGTTCGATATGGTGTACAGACACCTCATAAATTCCACCCATACCAAACAGGGATATTTACCTCATCAGCTGACTCCCATGCCCATAAATCCCCATAAGGATGTGTCTCCGATACAACTATGGTACTCGGGGTGAGGAGGATCTGGGGACCGATGACTCTCCTTAAAGCAGAACATGGCAGATGCCACTCTAGGGGGGTGGAAGCCTCCAAGCAAACAGAGAAGGAATGCTGGCAATGTCTCTGACAAAGACTGTCAAGTGCGCGTGATCACAGCCGACGTAAGCGGCAGACGTAAGGCTTTCTGTATGGGCGGCATTGGAGCGTAGCAGGGATGGCGACCAGTAAACCGACAGGCTGACTGGGTCACAGGTCACCGGTGCTCAGTGCGCAGTACCGGTGTGTGCTGGGATGGTCTGGGGGGGGCAGACCACCTGCTCCCCCATACTCCATTGTGTCTGACCGGTAAAATGTTTTTTTTTTTAAACCCTTCAAAACCATTTTCTGTAATATTAATGTTATTAATGACAAAATAATGTTGTTAATACATACACCTCAATAGTAATAATGACAATAATAAATAATAATAGTATTGGAGAAGGCCGATGTCCCCCGTGGCTCGGTGCTGTAGTAAGAATACAGGATTACCATGTTACACGGGTCTGCGTGGGGGGTCAGGGGGCAGCAATGTCGCCTCATATCCCCAAGCTTGGGGTGGGGGGTTGAATCCTGCTCCCTCTCTGTAGATTTAACGCGTTCCTCTCATGTTGTGCTACAGGCAGCATTCTGTCACTTTCCATATTTAGAGGAGTTTAAACATTTAATCGCTGTGTCACCTTTCATCTGGCTTCCGAGAATTAGATGATTTGTGGAATTTAAATTAGCTTGTGTGTGTGTGTGTGTGTGTGTGTGTGTGTGTGTGTGCGCGTGATGGAAGAAATGTCGACACAGAGTGACTCCAGTCCTGTACTTCCTATGGTACGAACCCCCCCCCCAACACTCACCACAGTCCTGTTTCTCATGAGCGACTGGAAGATGGATGGTGACCTGTGGTTATGTGGAACTTGCTTTACATGTTGGTCTGCGGACCTGGAGTGTACCTGTTAGTAAAAATGCCTGAGCATCCACCTGAGGCTACTATCTAATAGTTCACCTTTTGAGCGCAAAATATCTTGGATTCTTGTAAGTCAGTCCGGGCACATTTTTGCGGTAGACTGCCAACCTTTAGGGGGGCCTCTGAGTTTGAAAACCGGAATGAAGAGGCTTCCAATCGACAGACCTGCCTGCGATGCATTTAGTGTGCTGGCCTATATCTGGCGGTCACTTATGGTCTCTTGTGTAACCTGGGCCGTCGCTTGGCTCACATTTAGCTTCCCTTCCTGGGGCCGCAGTGCATGCTGGGATAGCGCAGTCTCCCACGCCGTTTGGGAGCTGCAGTCTCAGGCCCCGAAGCCCTGCGCCAGGGTGTCTGAATTTTCCAGAAGTATTGGTGCTAATTGGAATTATTTTTTTTTTAATGGGAAATGCCACCATGGTGCAGATGTCTGATATCCTGAACACCCGGCAACAGCCAGCTAGCTATGCCCTAAAGGTTCAGGCAGGGTTCGGACTGCTGTCTGTGCTCGGCATTCCCGTTTGTTTGTGAAAGGGCGTGTTTCGCCACGCTGCAACCCCGGGCCCTTTGCTCTCCAGAGAGGCGCACAAACCGGCTCGGTGTGAGCGGCTTCGCTCGCGCTACCTTGCTAGGGTGTGTCCGCGGGCAGCTTTCACTAGCTCTGGCCCCCACCCTGCTGGGGAGGAGGCTGCAGCCGCAGCAGCGTGGGGGTGGAGGGCGTGAGAGGCCCGCAGTAAATGAGTTTCCTTATTAACTGTCCAGGTTCTGCTGTGTAGGCTGAGTGAGCTGTCCCCCAGAACCAGGGGGGGCCTTGGAGAGCATGGTGGTGATGGGTGTGGGTAAGTGGGGAAAGCTGCTCTCTGCGGCCTTCTGACCTCTGACATCATGGATGACATCACTTCCTGCCTGTAGGGGGCTCTCCGAAAACAAGACCATCGCCTGTCACAGCTAGCCGCTTGGAAACGTGCGTCTTCCAGGTTTCACCGCAGGTTCCTGTGAAAAGCGATACGTCCGGCATTTTCAGGATACCGGGGACCAGCTTGAGAGCTGGGAAAGCAGGGCTAGCTAGACGATAACGAATAGTCACAGCTGGTAAGCTAAGTGCAGTTTATGGTTAAAGTCAGGCTGCAGCAGTAATGCTCCAGAAATAAAAGGAACATGCTGGGCTCCTCCAAAACGCGTGCACCACCCAGAACCTTCCAGAAGCTGGAAGCAGGGACGGTCGCCTCTCCTTCCGTGTCCATGGTGATTGCCTGGGGGACGGAGGCAGGCCCCAGATTGTTCACTACCTCGTCTTTTTTTCCGCACCTCATCCTTCTGTCGGCGCCGAATAACCTGGAAGAAATGCGCAGTGTTTCTGTGGACTTTTTCGCAGACGTCAGTCGGCGCTAACGAACCGCTTCAGGGCATAAGGTGTAGTTCGGCACGACACTAAAGAAAGGACAGCATCTTTTGCGCGCAGTTTATGCAGTTACATTCCTGATGTTCTGTTTGAGTTTTGATCCCCATACATAAATGTAACGGTTGTATTTTTGACTGCATAAAATGTAATTTGGATATATATTTCAAAATAGAATGCCGGAATAAGAATATAATATCTACGCATCAGTCATCCATCTGCTCTACCCTGGGTCAGGTTACTAGGGTCAGGCATCGCTCCCTGGGCAGCAGACAGCACACGACAAGGGATGCACCCTGTGTGGGATGCCGGTCCGTCACAGGGTGCCTGTACACGCGCAACAGGCAATCCATAGACACCTTTTTAGCCTCGCTGGATGTCTCTGGACTGTGGGAGGACCCCCAGAGTCACGTTTACCATCACTCTGGTCTGGGCTACGAACCGTCACTACGCTAGATATTAAACAAGTACTTTCCTTATTTAGGAGATGCTGTAGCGGCATGTTCTGCTAACCAACTAGCTGCCTGTGGTCGTCTGACTCCGCTCATTAGCTATTTATTTAGTTTTTGAAATATCGAGAGGAGTCACCCCTCTCAAACGACACCTGTTTGCCAACGTGCTGCTCTTTATATATTCATATTATATATATTCCAGTAATAACGGTTTAGTAGTTGGACAGCTAATTAACACATAATAACAGAGTGAGTGAGCGTCCGGTCTTTTGGCCAGTCAGAGCCCGGTGCATTGATGATGTGGTGCTCAGCTAGTTTTCGCACACTGGGAATAACAACTTGTTCTGAACTGATATCTTGTGTAAAATCTGAGGTATGAATCTTTGTTAAATAAATTTAGCTAAAAAAAAATGAATGGCTACAAAACTGGCAAAATCAACACCTGGATATGGTACTCAACTTGGTGTGTTTGAATTATGTGTGTGTTGGTCGTGTGTATAATGCATTGCGGGGACCCAGTGTCTGTCATTTTGACATTGTGGGAACCATATTTTTGTTCCACAAGGGGAAACTCAATGTTATATAAATCTATGACTGCAAAGAAAAAACTAAAACTGCCAAAAGTCTTGTGTTTTTTATGGTTAGGGCTGGATAGGGGTTAAGGTTGTCATTGTTGGGATTAGGGATTTTCTCATGGAAATGAATGGAGTGTTTTCACAAAGGTATGAATATAAACGTGTGTGTGTGTGTGAGTGAGAGAGAGAGAGAGAGAGAACTCTCCAGAGTATTCTTGTCTTGCCGCTAATGCTTCCTGTGACTGGCTTCAGGTCAGTCCAGCCATAAATAGACTTATGTTTTGGATGGATGATTGCATAGATAGATAGTGATTCACCTCCGACCCGGACTGTCACTTCAGCCTTCAAGTTCTTGGTCTTCCTTAATGTTGGCTTCATGGTGTCGTTCATGTCGCAACTGATACATTTGGGTGATTGTTCCAGAAGGATCTTTGATGCACACTTTCCTGTGGTCTGAGCTCTGACTGTCCTGCTGCTCTCCTCGTCCCCAGCACGGTGGGACCACCAGATGAGTTTGTGCCCATTTATCTTGGTCCACCCATTACCAGCACTACTGAGTGCCATCAAGCCACTACTGGCAGACATGAGCAGCACTTGATGTGCCCAGTTGCCTTATTTCTCGCAGAATATTTCTATTGCAGTTAAGCGAGTTGCTTTAGAGGAATGAGAGTCTTCAGATAATTTTTGCTTCTTCTTCCCAGAGTCGGCTTTACAGTTGGCCAACACTGCCTGTAGTTGTATGAAGACCCCGAGTCGCCATGGCGATTTAGGCAGGCTTCCGGAAGTTTCTGGCCCGAAGTGACAGACGATTCTGAGGTTTTGACTAGACAATGGTGACTGTGTGAGGTGGGAACTGGGATTTGAACCCAAACCGGTCATTGGGATTCAAGGGAGGCAGGAAACTGATGTGGCTCCAGAGTTCCAGCTAATGTGATGCTTGTCAGCTTTGTGAATCCCGGGACCAGTAGCAGCTTCTACCCCAGGGCAGTCAGGGCACTGAATACTCTGCTGTCTGTCGTCTATTTTACCCCCCTACCCATGTGTAGCCCCGTTGCTGAGGACCCCATCCCCCCCTCACAACCACAGTTAGCATAACATTTTGTTGTTGTGTTGAGAATCTACTTAAGATAATTTTCGCTTTGGTGTGCAAAATGATACAAATGAATATGTCTTGACACGGCACAACCTCGATACAGCTTTGATATAAACCCCGTGTCCAGCCCCCCAGGTCCTCACTGTCCTGTGGTCTGCACTGTAAACCCCGTGTCCAACCCCCCAGGTCCTCACTGTCCTGTGGTCTGGACTGTAAACCCCGTGTCCAGCCCCCCAGGTCCTCAATGTCCTGTGGTCTGCACTGTAAACCTCGTGTCCAACCCCCCAGGTCCTCACTGTCCTGTGGTCTGGACTGTAAACCCCGTGTCCAGCCCCCCAGGTCCTCAATGTCCTGTGGTCTGCACTGTAAACCCCGTGTCCAACCCCCCAGGTCCTCACTGTCCTGTGGTCTGCTCTGTAAACCCCGTGTCCAACCCCCCAGGTCCTCAATGTCCTGTGGTCTGCGCTGTAAACCCCGTGTCCAGCCCCCCTGGTCCTCCCTGTCCTGTGGTTTACACGGTAAGTCCTGTAAATCCCTCCCCCTGTAACTCGCTGTCTGTACACTGCACAGTGGTCCTGGGGGAGCGTTATTTCCTGCCACTGTATACTGTATATGGATGGTATGAAAATAAGGCCCACTTGACTTGAGTTGACTTGACACTCTTTCGTTTGTTCGTCGGTTTCCTGCTAGATGCTGCCCCTGCTGACTGGGAGGGGGCAGGTGTTTCACAGTCAGGTCTGTTTGGTGAGGCGAAGGCCCCCCCCCCTTTCCCCCAGGTCACGGATGGGTGGTTAGCGACTGCCTCAGATGTGATATCATTTGCGTCATAGCAGGGGGCGTGGTTTTCTAGAACGCGTTTAGCTGTTCAGTGCAAACGATACTTTTCCCCATGTGCTTGGCGGAGCGCTGTCAGTAGGCAGCCCCGCTTAACGTGGGAGTATAATCCTCCGATGTGTCTAGGAAAATGGTTCCTAATGGAACGAGAGTGAAAGTTGTGTCATCTCTGTTCCGGTTTCGTTTCACTGTTTGTCCACTGGTTTCCATCTCTGTTTCTCCGCTTTGCCGTAAGCAGCCCCTCCCATGTGGCGGGGGGGGGGGGGGTACCCAGGGGACTAAATCTGCAGAGATTTGGTTGTTGGTTTCAACTTGCCTGCATGACCACCTATGAGGTGTTTGCGGTTTTCTTTGGAAACCAAGGTAGTTTGGTTATGAAATGACTTCAGGGGTAGCTGGGGCTTAATCTTGCTCCTTTAATTCTTGTTCGCTATTGGCTGATAAGCTGAAGTTGTAACTGTATCAGTCCATTCATTCAAGGGAGTGTTTTCCGAAGCCGTCTACCTGAGATGCATTACACAGCTGCAGCGCCACACACAGTACTGCCCCATGCTCTGCTGATACTGCCAGAGAGCCTTTTCTGTTCAGGCTAAACTGAAATATTTATTCAGGCACAGCAATGATTACTTCTCTGTTTTGTAAACACTGGAGTCCTTGAAAAGACATGGCCTGCTTGGGTTTAACTATGGTGGACAGGTTTTATATGAGATTTGAATTGAGGTTGTCGCTTAGGCAGTATTCCAGTATTCTTGAGACAAATGATTTGCTTTATGTTCAATTTTTATTTTTTTGTTTCTGGGTCCGACTTAACACTCTGCGGGCTAAACTAAACACTTACTGATTCCCAGACAAATATTTGCTGTGGTCACGGAATGGTGCCATGAGGAACAAGTACAGTGTTATAAGCCACGGTTTGAGGCTATCGTACGTTCTGGTTAAAAGGAGACTTGCCAACTGTTGTCTGACTGATTCTCAGCATGGGTTTATGCTCCATTTTCTTTCCTGGAGCGGAAATGATGTCATTGCTTCATGATGACTTTCTATTCCCAGTGATGACGAGTTTTGTTCCAGTCTACACTTTATATCAGAGGTGGCCAGTCTTATCCGCAAAGGGTTAGTGTATATTCAGGTTTTTGGGATACACTTTAGGTCAGCTGTTCAAGCACGGGCGTGAGGACTCTTCATCCAAAGAGTCCTTTAATTAGTAATCTAATCAGGGAGTTGCACCCGAAGTCTGCATACACAACGGCACTTTCTGGATAGGATTGGCCAGCCATGCTTTAATGGATGAAGACTGAAGAATAGGGGGGGGGGCTGATACATGAAAATGTAGGATTTAAGATGTAGGGTCTGGCATCAGGGTTGGGTGTTTTTACTGGGGACAGTAAAGATACTGACATATCAGAGAACTCAGGCTGGGGGGGCTGATTTAAAAAAAAAAACAAAAACGTAAATACAGGTGTACACTCTACACTGGAGTTAACTGCAGAGTTTAATGGCAAATAACAGCAATTCCCATAGATCAGCTCTCTGTCAGCTTGTCTTTGTTTAATAGCTCATGTTAAATGGGTGCAACCCTAGCATCCTTTAGTCAGTTTAAGTGCCATAGAGGTGATGTGTGGATGTTTGTCTGGCTGGCTTTACGGCAGAAACTGTAACACTGCCGTAACATTCCCCTCCTTATCTCCATCCTCTTCTCGGCTGAGACGCCCAAGGAATAGTGTAAGGAACCTGCGATTTAGTTTTTTTTTTTTTAATGTTTGTTTTTTTTTTTTTTCCTGTTCCACAGAGGAGTGTTAAGAGCAGGATTACATTCAGAGTTGTTTTTAAGATGTTGCCCTGAAGGATTCTGGGAAAGAACATGGAGGAGCACAATGGCTGGCTTTGAGCAAGCCGAGAGCAGTGCTGGGTGTGGCCGAGAGGCAGGTCTTGGGTAACCCTGCGTGGGAGGGACATAATGCCACCCCTGTGTGCCGGCAGGAGCGTTGTCCTTGATCTGTGGGCCGAGAGGCCAGGGAGGGTGTCCGGGCGAGTCGGCAGTGCGTTGAAGGGCCACCGCGTAGCGACATAGCATAGACCGCTCCAGCCGGAGCTGATGGGTACCACTGGAATCTGCTAACGCGATATTCCTGCAGCAAGGCCAGCTCTGTTGACACTTCCTGCTGGCTGATGCCGGTTCATCACGTATGAATGGCGCTGTGTGGCTGGACAGGTCAGGGCTCTGTGACCACAGCCAGAAGGTCACCGGTTCAAGTCCCGTCGTCGGCAGAGTGATGTAACCAGTGGGTCCAAGAGCAAGACCCTATTCACTCCAGGAACCCGCGTTTGCGAGTGTAAGTCACTTTGGATAAATGCTTCTGCTAAGTAATTGTGATGAACGTAAAGGGGAAAGCCGGAACTTGATGGCTTAATGGCCGGGCCTGGCTGAGTTCGCTGAGCTTTCAGGAGCTCGGGATGGCTGAGGCGGGCGGTGTCACATGACTGTAGCGGGCATCGATGTTATCTGAGCCGGGCTCAGGGCGCAGAGGCTGCTGAGCTCGGCGTTTAGCCATCCACCCCCCCCCACCCCCACGTCTGTCCCGGATGCGGCGTGAACAGATCAGCATCTGGAGCAGCGTCTCGCTAGGCCCCTTCACACCCGGGCGGTGTGGTGGCACGACAGTTATGTAATTTGCGATGATGTGCACTCAACGCGTGGGGGGGGGGGACTGCCGTCTCTGGAGTGGGGGGATAAGAGTGAGTTTAATGCCCTGACTTGTCCATGTTTCATGTTGGCAAAGCCTCAAATCTCAGCGCCTTACGTTTCTAAAAACAGGAAAAGGCCCTTATGGAGTTTTCTTAAAGCACAAAGAAACACCTTTTGATTCCTTTGATTTGCCCTTCCTTCAATTTTCACCTTATTCCCTTTAGTAAAATTAATAACCCGCTCTGTTTGTGTTGCGATTGTGCAGTGTCCCGGGCACTTGGGCCGGTTTGAAAGGAAAAGGCGTCATTAACGGCCCCGCTCTGAAGTGGGGGGGGAGG
>JAABNY020000038.1:19268692-19281686 GCA_015164015.2 Brevimyrus niger
GTACACCCCGGGGCCGAGCACTGGTGGTGCAGTCGGAGCGGAAAGCTCCCCGGAGCCAATCCGTCTGATCCCGAAAAGACTTAGTCGCATCGATCGCTGGCAGGAACTCCTCGGTGCGTCTCTGCTGACGTATCGATCTGGCAGCGGGTGAAGGCTTATTACTGCGTCAGGCGACCGGAGGGCGTCTGTCCTGCTCACAGCCAGCGTGAAGATCGTGGGCTGGCGAAAGAATCAAATATACAGCAGGACGTCACCCGATCCTCTGGATTCAAGATTGCTTCTGTCGTGCACCTATATGACGATAAACATGGGTCACGATGTTTGTTCAAGGTCACATTCGGGGTTGGGCGGGGGGTGTTTGGATGAGTGTGCTTATGCTTGCTTGCATTTAAAAGCCTTGGGCCCTAATCTTGGGATCGATGTCTTTCAAAGCCCATTACAGAGAGACTCTGAAAAGGGCATGTTGCCTTCTGGGTCTCCAAATGTAATCCTTGTTTATTGGGTGTCAGAGTTCTGAGTCTCATTACTCTGTAGTTGGTAAATATAGGTGTTTAATGTGGGGGAGTTTAGTTTTACATATAGATGTACACAGTCTGGAATCGCATGTCAGCATTGTGTTCAGGACTGTAATTTTCTGGAGGAAAAGGACCTCGCTTGCTGGGTCTGTGGGCCGTGGCTGCAGGAGGCCAGTGGGCCGTCACTGTTGTTATTGATGTTTTTTGAACGTTGGTGTCTACCTGTGTTTCGATGCACTGCAGTTTTCGCTCGCTGCGTGTTGCATCATGACGGCCCGTCAGCTTTATACGACCAATTAGTCAGCATAACTACATTGATCATTAAGGAGAGCTTTAAATTACCGATTATCTTCCACTAGTGTAGCACATTAATAGGTGTGCGTTTAGAAACTCAGCAGTTGAGTGTTTCCTGGACCTATAATTTCAGCCTTGATGTTTATCCTCTCAGTTGAGCGCCACAAGTAGCCCTTTTTTGGCAACACTGGGGACATGTGACTGTCTCCACCTAAGGGGGACATCACTAGTCTGGTTTCATATGCATGCATGTGCTGCCAAATCCGGACTCGTAAAATCCCAAACGAAACAATGACTCATCGAAACATAAGTCAGCTTTGTTTAAGAAGTAGCTCATTAGCATTGGTGCCTTATTCATAATACATGCATCGGCAAAAGGAATCTGCCCCTTTAAGTCTGCCGCGTGATTTTTGACGTGCCGCTTTCCATAGGAGTTGGTGGTGGGCGGCACTTTGCCGCGTTCCTGTTCTCGATTTGCTTTGTAAATAATGAATGTGGCTTTGGAGCGAGCCGGGTGTGGATGTGCATTAAGCGATAAGACTCGCCCTGAAAAGTCACGTGCTTCAGTCTACATGTGGTTGGACAAAGGCATGACTTTCCTGTCCTGTGTTGCAGTTAAAAAGTCGGTCGACTATTTTTCCTTGAGTAAGAATTGCCAGTCATCCACAGTCATGTTATTTGTACTCATTACTCAATAATCACCATTTATACTATGTATACCCTCTATACCTGACAGTTTGCTTAGCACACTTGTATTTATTGTACACTAGATAAACTGAATTTTTATTGGTCTCCAAGGGAATTTCTTGTTCCAGCAGGAGGAAGGGCATAGAGTACAGACGGGTACAGTGCGAGAGAGGCAGGGTGCAGAGACGGCACACATGGTGCAAACAAATGAGAAAGTACACAGTACACAAATATAATTCTGATTAAAAAAAACAAATGAATGATTTAAAAAAAAAAAAAAAAAACAGAATGCTATAAAGTTTTAATGAAATGTCAGGTGGAAAAAAACGGCTAAACTCATACCGCTGTTTCCAGTATTATTTTCACTGTTTTTTAGTTTTGCAGTAGACGCCAAACTGCATTTTATCCTCAGATTACTTGTCCACTGTGCGCTGACAGTGAAAAGAGTGTAACATGTCTTTTGTTTATATTCACCCCCAAACCCTTGTCTCTTCCCACAGGTGGCCAGAGCATTTGGGCTATCACTAAGGAAGAGAGGGACAATCATGACAAGCAGTTTGACTCGCTATCCCCCACCATGGGCTATGTGTCAGGTAGGGCTCTGCCTCGCCGTGCTGATACTGGGCTCTCTGCGGGATGGGGGTGGTGGTGGTGGTGGCCCTTTAGCGGCCTGGAGCTGGATCTTTGATGGGTGGGGTTGAACCTTTGTGAGCTGACAACGGCTGAGCGGGTCGCTTTTCAGACAGGAAGTTAGCGAGCTGATGGCACTGATGAAGATGGAGTGGATTGATTGCCCCGCCACGCCCCGCCCCGTGGGCACTAACACATTTTGGGGGCGATTTGGTGGCTCAGCAGGTTAGGAAACTGCCAACGCTGGGACTTGACCTAACAACCTGATCGTAGGCACAGAGACATTTCACCACTGGGCCCTAAAGAATGGCTCTGAACCCCATTTGTTCCAGGGACTGCCCTCTGCCCTTATCACAAAAAAAAAAAACTTTTATAAAAGCATCTGGCAAATCAAGCATAAATAGCTGTGTAAATCCTGCAACTTGCTGTGCCGTGTGTGTGCCGAGGTCCTCACCAGTGCTTGTTAGATTGTTCTCGTGCAAATGCCCCTCCCTCTTCCTCCTCTGAGGTGGCTGCATAGTGTTCCTCAGGGAGCCCTCCCAGTCTGAGCCGTTGGTGAGGGGGTGGGTTTGCCGAGCACCGGATCTGAGTCCCTCCCCTCCGCTTCCTCCCTGAGTCGGAGGGCCGCCGTTGCTGTGGCAACCTCTCTCTGTACGTCAGGAGGCGTTTAAACATCCGGCACGCTCGGGCCGATTAATAACCGGCTGTGGCGCCGACACCCCCCACCTCAGCCATACCTCACCTTGCCTGTTTGTCGCCTGTCTCGCACCTCCCCTGATATCTTGCCATCATTTCTTCATGGTAATATATTGTTTCATCAGTGTTTCTTGTGGTTTCCTGTTTCAGTCTCTATCATGCTCCATTTTCAATAACCACTTAGGCACTGTGTGTATATAGACTTAAGTTGAATCCCCCCCCCCCATCTTGCACTATCACCTGTTTTTCTTTAATTACTGTGAACCACTCTTTTCTTGTCTGCCTGTAGGTGGCACTGTGCTCCAAGGTGAATGTTCCCTTGTGTTCCCTTACGTTATAGTATGGCCCTTTTGGCTTGATCCCCTTGTGGCCTCCAGCATGCAGCATGGCAGTATATCTGCATTGTACTGCTACTGTCGTAGCTGAACAATGTATGCGGCTTGACCGGAGAACTATGAACGTCTCCATGTACACATACGCAGAGTGGATACGCAAGTGTGTCATCTTCCTGACAGCAGAAATGTGCAGTCCATGCTGTGGCTGTGTGCCGCCCTTAATGGTGTGGGCCGTCCTGATCACCCTGGTGGGGTAAATGTCATAAAGTGATGGAAGGTTGCTCCGGAGATGATCTGTGCAGTTTTTATGGATGTGTAGTCGTCTGAGTCTGTGTAGTGTGTGACGCGTATCCCCTTGTAGGGCTCTGATATGTTTCTATCCCCACAGGAGACCAGGCACACAAATTCTTCCTGAATTCGGGCCTCCCACCCTCTATTCTGGCCGAAATATGGTGAGGATGTTCAGCTGTGTTCAGTTCTGTTGTGTCTCTCTGCACAACCAGAAGCATGATGTATTGCTGAGCACAGTCATGTTCAGTTCAGTTAACAGGTCGAAAGTTATAATGTTTACAGACACATTGTTTCCCGTTCACACACTTAAATTTTAGTGTATAATCTTGTAAACATATTTTTTTTGCCATTTCTCACTTTGTATGCTTTCATCAGCATGAATTTTGTATACATAATAATAAAAAACAGACATAGAAATTGGTTTGGAAATATTAAATAGAATATTAAAATATAAGCATGAATATAGTGAATTAAAGGTATTATTTCGCATTCTTGCTAGTAAATGTCTGTATTTGTTGCTGACATTATATGGTTTTTCAGTCATAGCTTATACTTGTCCTTGTAATTTTGTTGAATGGTTGCTGTTATCTCTTGATGTAAATTCTCTTAATGTAAATTCAGCTGGGGAATGAAAGTGCCCCTCACCCAATCACTTGCCCAGGACAGGGTCACATGGGTCATCCAGGGTCCTCATAAACCAGTGCATCAAGTAATCAGTGTCATTCTGCAGCTGGATACCTGTGCGTATTCCTGCTCTTTATTTCCTGGTTTGTCCGAGCGGTGTCAGAATGATTGGAGAAGCCAACACCGCCCCCTTTTTTTAATGAGACCTGCAAGTTTGCCCTTACATCACTTCAAAGGTCATTTTGAAATTAAATGTAAACATTTAAAGAGGTGAAAGGCATGTGAATTAGTTCTACTAGTGAAGGGTGTGGATGGGAAGGCCCAAGCAGTAGGTATCACTGGCATGTGATAAAACACAACCTTTATTAACTAACTGTGAGTTGAAAAGCAGTATCGCGCTGAGCGCCGCTGTTACTGATTTACTTGTAATGAGAGAATTGTGACCCTGAATTGTCTGACCCACCTATCCTTTTGCTATGGATGATCAGGCCACCTTACCAAGATTGTTTTAAGGGTATTATATGCATCTGAAGTCACAGGAAGGAGTCTTCCTCGTAAAGAAGCACGTCTGATCTTGGATGTGGATAGCAGTCATGCTTCCTGTCCCGGCCTCAACTTCCTGTTAGAAATCTTTGCCTTTCCTTTAGTAGTATAAAGTTTCAGTAGTGAGATCAGAACGGGACAGGAAGTCCAGCCTGATTAAGTTCATGCTGGAATCTCTGCCACCACACCCCCCCCCCCCTCCCTCCCAAGAGACCATGTGGCTGAATTTTGTGCTGTTGACATATAGGCCTTGAAATGGCTACTCTCCGTGGATATTTTTTATTTTTAATTTTTTTTTATTCTTTGTCGGGAAAGCGACTCCATGGCAGCTAACCCTCTCCCCTTTGCCGCCGCGCTGAAGTTCGCTGGCCGACTTCGGCAAGGATGGGAAGATGGACCGGCTGGAGTTCTCCATCGCCATGAAGCTGATCAAGATGAAGCTGCAGGGGCAGTGCCTTCCCTCTGCGCTGCCCATTGTCATGAAGACCTCAGTGCCCTCCCCTGCCATGCCCACCACGTGCTACGGTCTGCCTGCCCGCCACCCCCACATAACCACACACCCTCCACATAAGTGTACTTCAATCATGGTCACGTGGGCACATTGACTCCCATCCAGCTTTCATGCCCCGAATCCTTTCAGGCAGCGTCTAGCCTAAATGGTACCATAATGAGGTCTTTATGTACGACAAAAAAACAGTTGCCAGCTAATTCTTTTTTTAAAATTGGGTTCTTGCAAATAATAGGATTGGATAAGGGCCAGCTACCAGAAGTATCTGGCTCCCAAACACGGAAGGAACCAGAAAAGGGCTCGCAATGTGCCATTGTGTCATGTTGGGTGTTGAGATGGCGCCCTCTGTTGGCTTGTTGCTGAATTAGAAAAGTTGGAGTATCTGGTAGCTGGTTAGAAAGAACCCCACAGATGTCACGTTTCCCAGAACACAAGTGTATCCTCGTTCTGTCTCAGGGTAGATGATTTTAAACCGCACTCTGGTTATGTAAATTGAACTAATAGTTTTGTAAAAGAGAAAATTTGAATTTATTTTGTTAGGCTTATGCTACCAGTGGGTCTTTGGTAGCGCCGCATAAAATGGGGCGCTTTTGTTCTTTTGCGGTGCTTTCTCAGTTTATACTAAAGTTATGCAAGATAATCAGTCATTAGCTACTTGATATGTTTTGTTTACTTTGGGTGCGAATGTGCTGGTGATGTAATGTGGAGTTTCACAATCTGGTCCCCGGGGACCCACAGCCGGTCCGTGCTTTTGCTCCCTCCGAGCTCCCGACCAGACAGACCACATTTTTGCTCCCTACTGGAAGCTGGGAGGGAGCATAAACATGGACTGTCTGTAGGTCCTCGAGGAACGGATTGGGAAGCACTGGTCTAATACGTGTAATGTCTATGTTAATTCAGGAACAGGCTCCATGCCAAACCTGACCATCATGCCCACCATGCCCATGATGACACCCATGCCCATGATGACAACCATGCCCATGGCCTCCATGACCCCGATGCCGCCGCTGATGCCCTTAGCTATGACATCTGGCTTCGCCCCCAGACCGCCCTCCCTCTTGTCCATGCCTCTGATGCCCACAGTTGGCACACCGAATCTGGCTAATGGCACCAGCGGCTTCCTTCAGCCCATCCCTGCCAACGGCCAGATGGCGCCGCTAGCGGGTGGGTGCCCTTCCTTTTCCTGCATTCCTTTTATAAACCCTTGGGCACACGGGAACCTCCCGGTCATCCTTCTGAAACAAGGGCAGGATTAAAAGCGGCTGCACCGGCCACTTCACCTGCAGACTACTAAAGCATCGAGGTCCTCTCTTCACCATG
The DNA here is from genome assembly GCA_015164015.2 of Brevimyrus niger. Taxonomy (NCBI): domain Eukaryota; kingdom Metazoa; phylum Chordata; class Actinopteri; order Osteoglossiformes; family Mormyridae; genus Brevimyrus; species Brevimyrus niger. The sequence continues at coordinate 19,275,136 of JAABNY020000038.1, forward strand.
GTCCTTGTCTGCCTTACATTGGCCATCTGTTGAGCTTCGAAGGCCCTTCGTCCTTCTCAGTGTTGACCTCAATGGTGGCGGCGCATCTCCGTCGAAGTCAAGCCGGAATGTCTTTGTCCCCGCAGCTCTTCCCCTTTCCAGCTCTTTCACGTCGAGCCCGTTGAGTTTTGCCAGCCCACCAATGACCAAGTCGAACTCCCTTCTGGAACTCGGGTCAAGCAGGTAGGCTCTCAAAGAAGCCAGCGGTCATTGAGGCACGGAATGAAGGACTTCTCAGAGTGATCTTATTCATAAAATGAGAACCTCAGTACACAGTTGGTTTTCCTCTTGTGTTCTCCACTGTATGTTTCTAGAAATGATCAAAAATATGGCTAAAACGTATAGCTAAACAGTCTTGATATTAGACTCACTGTTAGATGGTTCTGAATTAACTCATTTTAATTAGTCGCATTGTTAACGGATACTTTCATCGGCCAGTTGAAAATGCCAAGATAAATGTTACCGTCTATCAGAACTCATTCTTCTGCAGTTTGCTGTACGATGTGCTTTAGCTGTTTCTCCAAGCCAGAAGATGACTTTTTAAATATTTAAATGATTTTAAATATGCTCTTATGAATCACCCCGTCCCACGCAGCAGCTGCTGAGTCCTGCGTAAGATGGACCGCTACCGTTCTGAGGTTCTGAAGCGGGCAGCTCGACATGGATTTATCTGAAGGGCTTGACCTTTTACCTGGTCTCTTCGTCTAGCTCCAACTCCTCCTCCACCACCTCCCTAGTAAGCAACTCCCCCAAGACGGGTGCCTGTGACTGGGCGGTCCCGCCGGCCTCACGGCGGAAATACCGGCAGCAGTTCAACAGCTTGGACAAGCAGATGACCAACTACCTCTCGGGTGGGTAATCCTTGTGCCTTGTGACGCGTATCTGGCCGCTTGCTGGGGGCCCCAGAATTTGCACAAACTGAGTTATACACATTCATGTGTCGGAGATACATCTTAAAAGTAAAATGGAATTTTTGCCCATGGTCTTCTGTCAGATAATGTGAACCCACCCCACACAAGACTCTAGACTTATACTAGAATCTAGTATAACCGAAAGCTATACTTTCTTTGCTCACATAGCCACCAATCAAATTAATTAATTTTCTAGCCAATCATAAAACCACTGGTGTCCTGCATAATGTCATAACCATTCAACTGGATGATTACGGATCATGTGACCCGTATTTCTGTTCAGTATTTTGTGAATAAAACGTGTTCAGTGTGAGCAAACTTCATTTTATGGGTGCAAATTGGGAAGCACACATACAAGTATATATGGCACTACTCTGACTCCATAAGGCTTTATCACTGAATTAGGCCTGTCCTCTTTGTAGATACTGTCTACACAGTGAATAGCATGTACAGAATGTTATTCAACTGATTAGACGCTGAACAAGAACAACACGGATCAATGTCTTTTACCTTTTGCTTGAGTATTGGCTATGGTACTCTTTTTGTATTTGTGTAAGTACTGGATATTCAGTAATTTCTTAGTGTTTCTTAGTAATTTCTCATTTTAGTCTGATAGTCTGTAAAAGTAAACAAAAATGAAAGAAATATAATAAACTATTTTTCCCTGGAATGTGGTTAATGGTCTACAGTTGGTACTATTGCATTCTTTCTTTGGACCTTTGAACAGATTAGAAGTTTTTTGTGAGATAATGATCAGGTATATATTAGTGTTAACGTGTCAGTAATAGGTGCTGAACAGAAATTACCTTTGGAAGGAATTCTTCCATTGCAATGTAAGACTATTGACCGGCCATAAATGCACAAGTGAGTCAGACTAACTACTGTGCTTTTCCTTTAACAATCTGAATGTGGGTGCTGCGGTCATAACATTTGAACGGTAAGTAATTTATAGAGTTGTGTAGGGAGTAGATTACTCTGCACCTGACAGGTTCCCCAGCGAACCCAGTTAGCACCTTTTAATGACAATTAACACAGCATGTTGTTTGTAATAAGCTTGTTCGGGGATTCGTCAGGCATGTTCGTAATAATAGGAAAGCAGTTCACGTTAATTACAGATGGCAGAATTCTGCATCACGGGTAAAAGGCTCCGAGCTCTGGCTGTTGATTTAATTGCTCCAGTAATTAAATGAGTCACAGCTCGCGAGTAACATGTTCGACCGGAGCTAGATTATGAAACATTTTGTACGTTAATGCTGGTTTCTTGGTGGGGACCCCCCCCCCCGCAATTTTCTGGTCGTTCAGCTTGAAGCTTGTGTTCCACTCGCCGTTTCTCTGCCTTGCAGGTATGCAGGTCAGGAATGTTCTGGCCTCATCCCTGCTCACTCAGACTCAGCTGGCTACTGTTTGGTGAGTGTCCACTGAATGTTTCTCGGCTGCAGTGGTACACTTTGCTTTGTTTGTCCCTCTTAAATTTCATAGCTCTATCCTTTCAGTGTCCACTCTATGTGTGGCTGTACTGGTTAGGCCGTTATGTCGGTAACCGCAAGGTCGACGGTTCAAATCCCCGGATTGGCAGAGTGATTTCTCTGCTAGGCCACTGAACAGCACTCTTAGCCTCTAAATGCTCCAACTGACCCTGTGCCCAACAGTTGCTGTTACCCAAAGTGACGTACTTCTGCAGAATGTATAAAATGACAGTTTATGATTGCTGAGCTCCAGGGCCACACTGTTCAGACAGGTTGAATAGAGAACAGAAAAGCTCTCTGGTAACGTGATTTCTGAAGCCTTCATGATATTTCCGGTGCTGTTTTTCTATTTTCTTAAATGGTCTGTTCCCGTTACCATTTGTCAGGCGGCTGCTGCGATGGGTCGGGGCAGGTGGTCTGTACTTCTGAGTTATGACTCATGGGACCCTACTGATAAGAAGTGTCGCTGGTTTTTAATATGCTGCAATAATCACTGCTTTTTAAAAAAAAATTTATAAAGGCATTTTATTTTTTTAATTGTCTGTCTCTCACAATACTATGTTCACAATGTTTAAAGCAGGGGTCTCCAACTCCGGTCCTGGAGAGCTACCATCCAGTAGGTTTTCTGTCATACCCTGCTTCTGATGAGCCACAGCTGTTCTCAGGTAAATACCAGGAGCAGGTGTGGCTCATCAGAAGCCAAGTGGGACATAAAACCTGCTGGATAGTAGCTCTCCGGGACCGGAATTGGAGACCCCTGGTTTAAAGAAAGATACTGTGCTAAAACTTGCCAAAACCAAGCACACCCTCTCCCTGGGTTACAGTAGGGTTGCATTCTGCTAAAAAAAAAAAATACATTTTATTAAAGCACAACAAATCTAACAGACATCCTAGCCTAGCATACCTTGAACACACCCCTCATGATCTGGGTGAGGTTATGCTGATTGTCACCGTCTGTGTATCTGGTTCAGTTGCTGACCTTCCCACATGTTCTCCCAAGGAACCTGGCAGATGTAGACAAGGACGGTCAGCTGACAGCAGAGGAGTTCATCCTGGCCATGCATCTGGTGGACATGGCGAAGGCCGGACAGCCTCTGCCCCTCGCGCTTCCCGGGGACCTGGTGCCCCCCTCCGTCAGGTAGATAGCCGGTGGCCAATCGTCAGGTAGACGGCCCACGCCGGTGGCCAATCGTCAGCAAAGAAGAAGCCCTTCATCAATGAGAAGCAGGGAAGAGCCAGGCTGTATTTTATAAAAAAAAAATAATAATATATATGGCGGTTGTTCCTGTGTAGCATAACTCCGAGTCCCAGGTTCTAGCATGATCTACCTACACGGAGGCATGTTGTATTTTGCAGAACGGGGAAGCAGGGGGAATTGCTTCCTTTGAGTCGCACCCTCGTCCCTGAGGAAATTCAAGTTGAACCACCCCAGAAGACAAAGAGTAATGGTAACACTAGTAGAACGGGCACACGTACACACACGCACACACAGGCACTTTCAGGTGCTGAATGTTTTTGGTGGCATAAGTGTGTATTAGTGATATGCCCTTCTTGGTATCCTCACAAAGAATCACCTAATTCACATTCAAGTACTGGAGGTCAAAGAACACTGGCCCTATCGCCATGGTTATCGTGTGTGTGTATGATTGCAGTTTCGTTCGAGGACAAGCTAAAGGAGAACTTCCAGCGGGGAAACGCTGAGCTGGAGAGGCGGCGGCAGGTCCTACAGGAGCAGGAGAGGCGCGAGCAGGAGAGGCGGGCCCAGAAGGCCCGGGCGGAGCAGGAGCGGCGGGAGCAGGAGGCGCGGGAGCAGGAGAGGAAGCGGCAACAGGAACAGGAGCGCAGACTGGAGAGGCAACGTGAACTGGAACGGCAGAAGGAGGAGGAGCGCTTAAAGGAGCTGGAGCGCAAGGAGGTCAGTCTTTCTGCTGTGGAATGCTAGCATTGTGCTTGGGGTTAGGCAGCCGCTTTTTGGTCATTGGTCCAGTCCCAGCCAATCACGTTTGGGTTACCAAATTAATATTGTCGGCGGTTCGCTGACACTGTAGCCTCATACCTTTCAGAGGTGGGGGTTGGAATCCCACCTCCACTCTTTGAGGGGACATTTCATGTTCTCCCCATGTTGTGTGGCCTTCCTCCAAAAGCATGCAGTTAGGTGGGCTGGTGCCTCTGAACTCCCCGCAGTGTGATGTCTCGTGAAAGTGTGTGCGTATTTTGTGCCCTGCGACGGGCTGGCATCTCCCGCCTGGTGCCCTGTGCTGCCCTAGGTAGACTTCCGGCCGGAAGATAATACAACTTCATCATTGCAACCCTGTGTTGGGCAGGCAAATACGGAATTAGTGTTACTTTATTCAAACTAGTTTACCGGTGAAACATTTTTTATGTACGTCTCTGAATGGCTGGGAAGCTTGTATCTGGTTATTGGTTTAGCTTGTGTATGAAAGTGCGCAGCCTGTGATTAGCGCGCGTGTGTGTGTTTGGTCGCGCTAGTGTGTGTGTGTTTAGTCGTGATCGTGTGCGTCCCTGCAGGCTGCCAAGCAGGAATTGGAGCGTCAGAGGAAGATGGAGTGGGAGCGGAGGAGGCAACAGGAGCTGCTGAATCGGAGGAACCAAGAACAAGAGGACATTGTCAAGCTTAAAGCCAAGAAGAGGAGCTTGGAGCTAGAACTGGAAGCTGTGGTGAGGACCGGGCCATCCACTACATTCCCCTTCAGGAACCAGGGTCGGCCAGCTGTTGAATGCAGAATATCAGAGACGCACGTTTTTCTCTCAGATGTTAATGGTACACATGCTTGGGCCCACAGCGGCAATATTCCCGCCCTCGGGACTCTTAAGACCCCCATTTAATTTCAGAGAGACAAGCACAAGCAGATCTCCGACCGACTCAGGGACGTGCAGAGCAAGAGAAGCATCCAGAAGGGAGAGCTGGAACTGATCAACCAGAAGCAAGATAGCTGCCTGCTGGAGGTCAACGCCCTGCAGCGGCAGCTTGAGGTCTGCGGCCTTCCTCAGCCGCCGTCCAACATCCCAGCAGCTATTGGACGACCGCCAGCTGCAACACTGATAAATAGATTCAACAATTTTTTTTTCCATGTGATCTGGCATCGTTTCTGCTGTACGTTACACAACAGCTGTGCCGCTTCTCTGTGATTAGCAGGCTTCAGGTCTTGGGAACCAAGGGAGAGACTGATCTTCGCACTTTTCCTGGAAAATGTGCAGATTGTTTTCCATGTTAGTTTGCTATGAAAACTTTTAGATAGGGTGAAGTTTCCAGAGGGTGTATTTCAGGATCCTACCGTTCTCTGAGGGAGTTTAACGCATGGCCTGCTTGTGCAGGAGGGGCAGAGGAAGCATTCTCAGCTGATTGTGGAGCAGCAGCGATTGAAGGAGATCCTATGCAACATGGGGCTGAACAGCACGTCTGGTGAGTCTGATCTCCCTGCTTTCCTGTACGTTAACCGGCGCCCCCTGCAGTCATTCTTGAAGTACTTAAATGTCAGTCTGACGCATGGGTGGGGCATGCTGCTTATGCTCCCAAAATATAAGTGTATACTACCAGACAAAAGTATGGATACACCTGTTTGTAATACATTGGTCTGTATTTTAGCTACATTATTCACATTAGAGTAAAAGGCTTAGAGGCAGTCGACAGTTCTGCCTCGATGAACAGCATTGCAGACTCTTGGCATCCTTTCAGCCAGCTTCCAGATGTAACCACCTGGAATGCTTCTCCAGCAGTACAGGAGTTTCCATAAGTTTTGGGAACAATTTAGCTACCTTTTACTCTTCGATCCAACTCATCCCAAACCGGCTTGTTGGGGGGGGAAATGATTTTCAGTAGGTGCGCCCATACTTTCTACTGGTACAGGACATAACTCTAGGTGTGGGTAAAGAAATGGGTATTGTTTGGTGATATTAGAGGTAGTGTTTCTGTATACAGGTCCGACGCTCTCCTCCGTAAAGAGGGGTGTGACTGAGAAGGACATTGTCTGTCGGAAACTCAAGGAACAGCTGGACACACTGGAGAATGAGACCTCGGCAAAACTGGCGGAGATGGACCAGTACAACATGGACATCAAGGTGAGGAGGCATTATTGGTGGTAGAAAGGCATCAATGTTGTGGCCTGCCTCGTTA
>JAABNY020000038.1:19281786-19300644 GCA_015164015.2 Brevimyrus niger
CCAGTACAACATGGACATCAAGGTGAGGAGGCATTATTGGTGGTAGAAAGGCATCAATGTTGTGGCCTGCCTCGTTATTAGCGCAGTGTGCTATCCAGTGACCCGTAGCATGCATAAATAGAATGAATAGAATGAAGTGGAGAAGTGAAGCCTCAAAATTTGCAGGAGGTAGGACTTATCCATTGGCCAATTTACCATACTACTGGTGATGGACAAAAATGGTGCCCCATGAACCATTTGTATTTGTATTTTTTTTTGACTGCACTCTGTTCATAAATGGGCTCAAAGCATGCCCCAATGTAAACCAAGAGCACCATCTAGTGGGGTCAAAAAATACAGCAAATGGTTCATGAGGCGTCATTTTGTCCATCAGTGCCAGCTACTCATAGTTTTTTTTTTTGTCTGATTTCTTTTGGGTTAAAGGCAGAGATTGACAGTCCGTGATTTCACACACTTTGATTTGTCACACACACTTGACTTTCAGTGCCCATCACTGCAGAGCAGTAACCAATGACCTTTTGCACACATTAGTATAGATGAGATTCCAATTTTTGTCAGCAAATGACAACACAGGCTTTATCCTCTAATAGGGAACCCAAACAATAATTAAAATATATTCTTGTGATGTTGGCGAATGCGTAGTTCACTGAGGTCTGCATCTGTATGTACCCCCCCCTCTGGAAGGTTGTGGGTTCAAATCCCAAGGCAGGTAGAGTAAACAGGGCCACAGTTGTGCCTGAGACACTAGCTGCCTCAGCCCTCTGATCCTCGCTTGTACGTCACTTTGGGGGAAAAAGCATCTGCTAAATAAATAAATGTAAATATCCATCATGCCGCAGCCCTTCACGTGATGTTTACTGTTTACTCTGACGAGGCCATAACGATGCATCGGCATGACAACGCGTCATGCCGGCGTCTGTGTTTGGGAACGAGAGCAATGTCACCTAACCTGTAAGTCTGCTTTTGGCTGTGGAGATGCCACTGGCTTTTGTGACTCAGGCTGACGACGTCTCAGGGGAGGGGGGCAGATCTGACGCACAGTGGGCCAGAACGGCACATTAGGAGCTGATACAGCGCCTTGTCGCGCCCGCCACTCTCCCTTTGATATCAGTAATTGGCAGGCCGGCCTCCTCCCATTGATTTTCCCCGTTAACTCTTTCATTTTTCACTCTATCTTTCTCTCTCCCCTCCATCTCTCTTCTCTTCGCGTCCTGCCGAGTTTGAGGATATGGACGACTGTCTTCTTCAGGGCCTTCTTTCTTTGCTGGGCTGTCTTAGCAGTCTCTTCCTTCTGATTAAGGTTGTCTCACTGCTTTCTTCCCCCCCCTCTCTGTCTCCCTACACTCGTGCCCATCTCCCCCATCCTCCATCCCGTCTTCCCGGCCCCGTGGGTTATGGATCTCGTGAAAGGCCATGCCACTTTCACGACCGTCACTTGTGACGTGGTTCTTGGCCGCCTGTCGCTCTCAGAGCATGCTGCCCGTCGCTACATCCAAAGCTCATCTTGTGTTTCTACTTATTTTTTTCCCTTTACTTTGAAGCCTTTTCCCTCTATCCACTCCATATTCATTTCCTGTTCTGTGAGTTGCTGTCACCTTAGTTCAACTACATTTAGAAAATACGTGGTGTTATGTGTTCCCTGTAGTGCGTATAACAATCCTTGGTTGAAATAATTAAGTGCATTAATAGCAGGGATCTTGAGTATTATTTTGATTCTTGTTGTTATTTTTGCCATCCATTAGCTATGGCCCAGAATCCCACGTGTCCTGAATTGGGTCTGGTGTCCGTACCTTGTGTGGCGATCGGTGGCTTGGCTTGGCGCTAATGCCGCTGTGGGTCCGGTCCCTTCCCACAGGAGCTCCGGGAGAGCCAGACCAAGCAACAGCAGGTCCTAGACAGGCTGCGGCAGGCCAAGGCCGACAAGCTGTGCGACCTGCAGCGGAGGCGAGAACTGGAGCTGGAGAGGAGGAAGAGAGAGGAGGAGGAGGCCGTCAGGTGAGCCAGGCCTCCTGCACGGCATGATCTCCTGCATGCTCTGTTGTCGTTCTACATTTCTGTTGGCCGTCCTGGCGCCAGGTTTGGTTTCCCTGCAGTGATGATTGGCCTGAATGGCTTCTTAATGTCACTTTAGCACTGTGCTTCCCAGTCTGGTCCTCGGGGATCCACAGACAGCCCATGTTTTTGCTCCCTCCGAGCTCCGTCCTGGGGCGCATGAGAACTACATTGAGGGACACTGCTTTAGCGGGATAATGTAGGAAGAGGAGGAGGGATTTACACTCGGTCAAAAAAAAAAAGATGTGCAGAAACTATCAAGCAATAAAACTGTTTTTATTTTCTTTCTGAGTTATAAAAGAGGGTTGCTGTTGATCATTGCATAATGGAATTTTATTGAATGTGTGTTGGGCAATTTTTATTTAGTTTTTTTTCCATTTTAACGTGGGTCAACACATCAGCTACTGACCTAATGTCAGAACATGTCAGATGGCTAAGAACAATTACAAACAAGCTCAATTACAAACCTAGTGTGGCAAAGTTCAGTTAAAGCATCTAATTGACCTTGTTTGTTTGTTTAAAGAAAATATAGCTGCATCACGTGATTGAAGGGCTGTGTGGGCCAAATTCAGCTTCCATGTGATGCATGATGTTATTCACAGGCAAGCCAAACTGGAGAAAGAGCGGCTGTGGCGTGAGAAGCTGGAACGGGAGGAGGAGGAGCGGCGGAGGAGGACCCTGGAGGAGCGGGAGGCCAAGCTGAAGGAAGAGGAAGAGCGTGAGCGTGAACTCCAGGCCAAATTGCGCGCCGCCCAGGAGCAGGCCGAGCGGAACCGCCGGGTCGCTGAGGAGGAGGAGAGAAGGAGGCAGGAGGAGGCCCAGAAGAGGGAGGAGGAGAGAAGGCTAGAGGAGGAGCGGCGGCGAGAGGAACACAAAAAGGCGGAGGAGGAGAGGAGGCAGAAGGAAGAGGAGAGGAGGAGGCAAGAGGAGGCGCGGAGGAAGGTGGAGGAGGAGAGAAGGAAGCTAGAGCTGGAGAGGAAAAGACTGGAAGAAGAGAAAAAGAGATTTGAGGAGGAGAGGAGGAGGCAGGAGGAAGAGAGGAGGCGGCAGGAGGAGGAGATCAGGAGGAAGAAGGAAGAGGAGCAGGAGCTGGAGAGGAAGAGAGAGAGGGAGGAGGAGGAGAGGAGACGTCAACGGGCTCAGATAGCTGCTGTCAGGGATGCAGAAGAGCGGAGGAGACAGGAAGAGGAGCGGAGGAGACAGGAGGAGGAGAAGAAGAGACAAGAGGAGGAGCGGAGGAGACTGGAAGAGGAGAAGAGGAGACAGGAAGAAGAGAGACGGCGAGAGGAGGACAGGAGGAGAAAGCAACAGGAAGAGGAGGCCGCGGCCAGACAGCGGGAGGAAGTGGCCCGGCAGCAAAAGCAGCAGCAGCAGCAGCAACAGCAGCAAAATTTCGGCAAGACAGACATTCATGAGAAGCTGTCAGCCCTGATCAGGGGCCTAGAGGAGCGAAAGGGTAAGGATTATGGCCTGGATGCAGCCCCCTTCAGGAGGTGTGGAAATGCCGTGAGAAATCACAACCTCAGAGATGTAAGGCTACTATTCGTGGCGGCGTTTGTACAATTTCTTCATTAGCCTCCAAATGCCAGTGTCCCGTCAGCAGACCCAAGATGTTGTGTGCTGGTTCAGTAGCTGCACTGCGTCATTAGTGACACAGCGTTGAGAAGGACATTGACACACTGTGGTGACTGACTCACTGTCACAGTGTGGAACTCCATGGCTCTGCCCTGTCGTTGCAGGGAGTTTGAGACCTGTCAAGTCAACACACAGGAAATCGGCCTCCCTGACAACCTATAGAGCGCTGTACCCCTTCACAGCACGGAACGCGGACGAGCTCACCTTCGACGCAGACAGCTTAATTGAGGTACACAGAGTGCCCCCCATGTGTTAATCTGTCTGTACCATTAATGAAATGCGCTGGTGACAATCATTGCTCCGGTGCCAAATTAGCTATTTTCTTCCGAATCCGTTTCGGGCGTCCTGACCTGGTTTTGGGTAGTACTCGCTTGTGCGTCCGGTGGTAGCCCTTGGCTGACTGCTTTGAGCCCGCAGGTGGACGAGAAGACGGAGGGTGAGCAGGGCTGGCTGTACGGCAGCTACAAGGGCAGGATGGGCTGGTTCCCCGAGAGCTACGTCGAGAAGCACAGTGAACCGGAATCTGCGGCCAGCACCAAGCAGGCACTGATGCCCCCGACCGCATCATCTACCTCAGTCTCTGCAAGGTGATGTTGCCCCTTGGTGTCCAGTAATCTCCCCTGCTACCAGTATCCTGTGTCCTGTGTTACGTCTGAATATTCATGAGGGTCTCGCTGACCGTTTCATTTTCCTGGGTCTGTCCTCACTTCAGCAAGGCGGAGGGTAACTCCAGTACCTTCCCGGCAGGACAGAGCGCTCCTGGGGGGGCAGGACAGAACTCCGCCTTCACTCCCACCCACCCTCCAGGCTCTGCCTCTATGGAGTATGGACAGGTAGGTGTGCCAACAGCACCCCCTACCTGAAGAATACCGTAACTGCATCTGAATAAGACTTGAGTGAGAATTCAGAACTGGCCCCACCAAACCAGTCATGTTCTGTTTCTGTGTTTCTACTGCATGCCGCAGCACCACCGATGCATGTTTATGTGTCAGTCAGTCTGGCCTGTTCGCATGGCTGCATCTCAAATGTGGCTGTTCAGAAACCTTCCTTGCTTCTGCGATTCTCTTGCACGCCACTGCGGTATTTTTTTCTGTACTATGCTCTCTCTTTATGCAGAACAATCAGGAGCAGGTTTGCTGTTCCTGGGGACCCATTTAAAAAGTCACTTTGGGGCCTCCCCAGAGTTTGTGACCAGCAGGGGGCGCCCAATGCAAATGCATGATTTTATCGGCATAAACAAGTCAACCATGTTTGCTAATAGTGTCGTTTGTATTTCTAAATGTACCGTTTTGTTCGGTCATGTTTGTGCATTTGTTTGCACATAAATTACAGCGCACAGAGATGTACCATGGATGTACGAGAGTGTAAACGTTCTAGATTTATTCGTAAGTCCAGGACCAGATCAGATCTTGCTTCCTGAGTGGTGTCCCGGCTGACAGACACGTTTTCTGCGTCGTCAGGTGTCGAGTGGCCTCCAGGTGCAAGCGCTGTGCTCCTGGACGGCCAAGACGGACAACCACCTGAACTTCTCCAAGGACGACATCATCACGGTGCGGGAGCAGCAGGAGAACTGGTGGCTGGGGGAGCTTAATGGGGTGCAGGGCTGGTTCCCCAAGAGCTACGTCACGCCAGTGAGCCGCAATGAGTAAGTGACACTCTTGGTGGGTCCTTGGGAGATTCCAGAAGGGGTTCTGCTCAGACCAAAGCCTCTCAGCCACCTGGAGACTGCTGCTCATCCGCTGAGCCTTTTCCTTATTTTAAGTTCCATATTTCTAGGCATTTTTTCCCGAAGTGGTATTTGATTTGTTTTTGGATCTAGGAGTAGTTTAAATAATCCCTGCCTTTTCTTTGTGACATGTTTGAGGAAATGTGCTAGATTTAGTATAGAAAATTTTGGTTTGACTGATTGACCCTGTACTTATGAATCCTATGTATTTGTGCTTATAGTATTGAGAGATAAATGAGATCAGTTTGTAAGGGATTATTTTTCTTTATGTATTGAAAAATACTTATAAGCAGTATCACCTATTAATTTTTTTATTTATTTTATTTTACAGACCCCTATATTCTTCTGTGGATGAGTTCGATAGCCCTGACAATTCTCTACAAGAGGGTACGTTTTTTTTTTCCAGGCAAGCATTTTGAATGAAAAGATGAGATGAAATTAAGATAAGCAGAAGCACATTTGGGTACAGTGTGTTTGGCTTTGGTACCCAACATTCCACTTTAGCGAGCCTCTCGTCCCCCGGGGCTGTCACTACTCTTCACTCTATCCGTCTGAAATCTAGCATATTATCTTCTCTTGCGTACCTTTTAATCATCTTGATATTACTGGAATCCCTGCTAGCGTGTCAGAAGTAACCTTGAATCAGGGTCTGACTGAATCTGGTGTGAGAGGCCACCGTCAAGGAGGAGGGAGCCTGCTTTTGTCACTGGCTGGTGACGTTGATCTTCTATCCAATCGTATGGCAGGTTGTGTGGCAGTTTTAAAATCATGTGGCCAATTCTGTCTGTCTCATCCAATCAGAGTATGTGGCCTTATACACCTATGAAAGCCCAGAGCCGGGAGACCTCACCTTCAACGAAGGAGACACCATCGTTGTGACAGAAAGAGTAGGGGACTGGTGGAATGGATACATAGGAGACAGGAGTGGAGTCTTCCCCTCCAACTACGTAAAGCCAAAGGAATCTGAAGTAAATTCTCATATGTGCATGACTTTTCTCCAGAGATGCTTAAACTGCAAAGTTGATTGTCTATAAGTAATACATCATGACAGCTTAACTTTCGCTACTCCTGACCTCTACCAACGTGTGTCCGTCTACAGGCACATAGTACCACTGGAAAGTCAGGTGGAGCCAGCAAAAAGCCAGGTAAGGATGCTGGATCCCAAAGTGTCACCACGAAATTCACAGGCAGCCTCCACACGCCTTTACCTTTCCGTCGACGCCGGTGCGCGTCCAGCTAGGCTCTGTCCTGTATACAGGTGAAACACGGCAGCGTTCGATAGCTTTTGCAGGTGCTGATCGCTGATAAGGTCTATCAGCCTTGGGCACGTGTGCGTGCCCGCATTCATTCATGCATGAATATGTATGACAGAGGTTGCCCAGGTGACGACTGCGTACACGGCCACCGGAGCGGAGCAGCTGAGCCTGGCCCCGGGACAGCTCATCCTCATCCAGGGCAAGAACCCCTCTGGGTGGTGGCAAGGGGTTCTGCAGGTCTGTGGACCCGTGTTGTCATGATGGTGATGTTAGTAAATATGGAGGGCGCCCTGCGTACCCATAATGAGGTCTAATCCTGGGCTATGTTTGGGAGGAGGCTTTGAAGTTGAGTTGCAGGTCTCTCATAGGTCCTGATGAGGAACCTCTTGTCTTGTATCTTTCCAGGCTAGGGGTAAAAAACGCCAGATCGGGTGGTTCCCCGCCTCCCATGTCAAGCTCCTGGGCCCAACTAGCGGGAAGTCCACACCAGCTCCTGTCCCAAGTAAGACCAGCAGCAACACAGGCCAAGATCTGCGCTGATTTCCTTTGGTATCCCCCTTAACACCCTTTCCCACACATTGGCTGTCCCCCCCCTTATCTCCGCTCTCAGTTTGCCAGGTCATCACCATGTATGACTACAAGGCGGTCAACGAGGATGAGATGAGCTTCTCCAAAGGTCAGCTGATCAATGTGCTGAACAAGGACGATGCTGATTGGTGGAAGGGGGAGCTAAATGGCGTCGTTGGCTTGTTCCCCACCAATTACGTCAAGATGACCACGGAGTCCGATCCCAGTCAACAATGTAAGTCAAGACTCCCCTTTTCATTTTTTTCCCCCAAATAATATTTTTTGTTTCGTTGATAGTTGCAAATGTCTTAAGATGCTGAGTTTGTAGCCTAGTGTTTCACGCTGCTAGCAATAAAGGAGAGAGAGAGAGAGCGGTAGTTCCAAAATCTAAGGTGCAAAGTGACTTTTGGGTAAAGGTTGACCCATGTTACAGGGTCACCTGCATTGTTTGGGTCTCTCAAAGGTTTGCTCTCCTGACTGCAGCTCTACCAAGGCTGCACTTTGGGTTCCTGCCTGGTTCTGACTCTCTGAGCAGAAATGGTTTGTGTCCAAAGATGAATCCAGAGAGTTTACAGTAGTCGTGTGCTGCAGGAGAAGCCTAAACACTGCTAAGAAATGATTCATTGGTGACCTCCTGGGAACCTGGTAATGTGAAGTAGGGCAGTTTGAAAAGTACTACCTGATATTGGCAAATGTCTTCATAAAAAAAAAAAACGAGATACATGAAGGTCCATGAGTTTCTGCATCGTAGCGTTCATAGTCTCTCTTCTGCCATCCCCCTGTTAGGACTGGCTTCTCAGAATTGTGCTTCAGAGTTTGAAGGCGTCATGTTTGAAGGGGTCCTTGACTAACGTCTGTCTCTCTCCTTCCATCCATCCGTCCACACTCTTTACACTCTTCTCCTGCCATCTTTCCCTTCTCTCCCTCCCACCTTTCCCTCCATCTTTCCCTCTATCTGTGTTGTTCTTGTAGGACGGTATCCTTGCCTCTTCCTCTCCAGCTTCTCAGAGCTGCTCAGAGACCCTTTAGATGCTCCGTATCTGCTCATGCTTCCTCGCTGGATAGGGCCTGCCTTCTCATCAAATTCACTTTCTTTTACTTCTGCTTTCATTTTATTATTATTATTATTATTATTATTTATTTCCTTGTGTGTTGAAGCAGGTCCCTCACACCTAGCAGTCCAACAGCAAGTGCCCCCCTCAGTAATTTTATATTCATGGCTTTAGTCTTTGAAATTGTTCTCTTTTGTGATGCAAAGCAATTACAATGCCTGTGGAAGATGCTGACTCCATATTCAAAGTATAGAGCTTATTTAAACAGCTATTTGGGAGAGTGTGAAGGTGGGTGACGTGTATGTAGGGTCATAGTCATTCATGAAGTTTTATCTTACAAACTAATACTGTACTTTTTAATACGTATATTTTTCTTTCAAAAATGGCTTTTTACCCATATGTGCAATTGAGTATCCTGCCTCTCTTGTTTGTTTGTTAAAGCGTCTCTCACTGACAATTACATCTGAATGTTACTGCGCTGATGGAAAGTGTGGGATAATTTCTGGAGGCAAAGGTGTTTTAAAGCTCAGGGTTGCTTTTACGCTTCGCTTGTTTACCCGTGGGCCGCTTACCATTGGGTAATTACATAAATGTTTGTGTGTGTCCACAGTATGAATTCACATGTACACAAACACGTGCTTTCCACTGGTAGATCGCCTTTTTTGGCAACCCCACGAGTACACCCTCTCCCTCCGCAGAATCCCATGGCTTTAGCTGTGGTACTGTGCTCAATGCTGGTATCTCTTGGTGGGGGCCCTGCCTTAGCCAGCAGCAGACGTGGGGGGCCCTCGTGGTGAAGCTTGCCTATGGTGACACGTGGGCTTCACCCGGTACTGGCTGTTTAAGTACTTTAAGTACTGTCTTACCTATGAGTATAGTGTATAGAGTGGGTATATATGGGTATAGTGTATAGAGTAGTTATCATACAGTTGTATTATCCATAGACTGAGGGGAAACTTTTGTTGCTTAACACGTAGTTATGTATTTTGAGTGTTGTTTTCTTATATTGTGTGGGCTGGAAGGGTGTCAAGCAGGCAGTCATACCCCGATCGCGGTCTTTTCCTCATGAGGGGGTCGGTGAGCCGACGGCCAAAGCGCTGGGTCCTCGCGTCGCTGTTTGCCCGCGGCGGACTTTGGTTGACTTCGGTTTGCCCTGTCAGTGCCTTGGTGCAGTGGCTGCCGTTCTCCCGCCTGAGGGTTTCGGCCCGGGATGCTGTGAGTTTTCAGCAGAACTTCAGCTCATCTGCCATAATACTGGAAATGTTTGATTTTTTTTTTTTTGCTTCAAGTGACCTTAGGGAGGTAACAGCAATGTAAATGCCCCCCCCCCACCAAGATGGAGTGGTTAATTCAGGTTTTATGCAAAACCATCAATGAAATGGGGCCCGCTGGTGTTTAACAGTACATGTTCTGCAGCGTCTGGGTTCTAACAAGTTTGCCAGCTAGTGATAACAGATACATTTCTTTTTATAATAATAATTGATGCTTTATTGGGCCCCATGGGGAAATTCTCTTTACACCTCCTCCAGTTTGCTCTCTGTAGGTGACGGTAAGCTGGCCGCCAGGGGCAGCTGCCCGTAGGGGCATCCAGGGAGCTGGGGGTCTGTTGAGGGTCTTGCTCCAGGACCGGCAGATGTACTGAGGCTGGGTTAGAACCTGCAACCTTCTGCTCACAGGCATGAGGCGTAGCCCACTTGTCTGTTCATGTAACTTAAAATTAAAATCTGCCTTGCAGTGATATACCGATGGTTATTTGATTATTAATAAAATTCAGATGTTAGATGGGCTAAGTTAAATGGCTGGCTAATTCTTTTTTTTGGTCACTAGGGATTAGATTCTGAAGTTTAGTTGTGATTTATGAATCCTGAGAGTCCAGTTTTGAAAGTTGTCTTTTGGGCAAGTTCTCCGTGCTTGATGGAATGTGGTGCAGGAAGATTTTTTTTATTTATTTTTTTGACCCTGGGCCTCAAAACTTCCTAGATTTATCCTGCTGCATGGTGCCTGCTGACTGTTTGGTCCATGCCAACGTAACTGTAGTAAATTCACGTGTTGACAATGTTCCTGGAACACATGCTAGAGAATCCTATTACTCAGTGAAGGATAAAAATGGTTGATTTGGTGGTTTATAAAGTGTGGCCTTTTACTCTCTGTGCCTCGGTGTTTAAGAAATCATCACTTTTGCGTCACTTTGTAGTAAAATTGCAAGCGTTTTGAATGTAACCTGGTTTGCCCAGATTTAACTTATAGTTGTATTGACTTATTTTATTTTACATGAAAGTACAGTTTAACGAAAAAAATGACTGTGATATTATGTGTGTTCAGTCTACAGTATGTGTGATTACTTGCAGTGAGGCATAGAAATGCCTCAATAAGGAATTTAACAACTGAAAAATATCCTCTACTTGGGAAAACATTTTGCAAGCAATTAAATGTTTGCTCTGTTTATGCAAATATGCAATCTGTTTATGCTGCTGGCAAGAGAGATGCATTTTGAATGAGTCCCTTGCATTAATTCTTAAACAGTCTATCCATTTTGAGGTTTCATTTGACCCCACTGGGAAAAGGAATTTGTCCACAGTGCGTTGGCAATAGTCAAGTCAGTTTTTCTATGTTAAAGTTCCAAAGCTGTGTTACTTTGAAATTGTGCCTCAAATTATAAATATGTACATATATCTTGAAAATAAAGTATTTGTTTTAAAAGCACCTCTTTTTTTGGCAAGTCATTGTCTTGTATAAGGACAGTGTGAGGTTTTGGTTATTAGTGTTTGAAAAGGATTCAGACTGGTGTTGTTTAATATGTGTGTGTCTGTATTGAATAGTACTCCTTAATGTATTTTTTTTTTTTAATTATTTTAGCAATTAAGGTGCTAGGACACCTAGGTTTGACTATCAGTTGCTGTGATCGAGTTGCAAACTAAACGAAAATGTGTGTAATGAGCATATCGGGCCTCTAATTAATATGTGAATTATGTATCATGACACAGGTCTCCATAATGGCAGGGATAACGTTTAGTCTCCATGCCGGCTGCGTCTAGCCGCGCTGAGTCATCGCTTACTCAGCCATGCGAGCGTGGTTTTGTTCATGCAGATTCATGTGTCTGTTTTGGCGACAGCGGATTTCACAACATACCTAAATATTGTCTATGTATGTAGTCAAGACCAGGTTATTCAAGAAGTGAAGCACTAGGATGCTTACAGTGCCAGGCAAAATGGGTTCGAGAGAGGAAAACGGGCTGCGGTTTTTAAGGCTTGGGGATGAGGCACATGCAAAAAGGCGTTTTGAATATTACCCGATGGAGTCCCAGCGTCCACGTGGATCAGAATTTTCAGCGAAAGGTAAGGCGGACGAGAGGGTTGTTCACGCGCGGCGGCAGTTCCAGTTAGCGGCTTCTCCGGCTAGTGGTTTAGCCACATGTTTGGGGCCACGCAAGACAGCTGCTGACCGCGGCTGCCCCCCCCCCCCCCCTCCCCGCCCCCCCCCGCCCCCGCCCCCCCGGGGGAGTCGGGGCGCCCCCGCCCCCCACTCCCCCACCCCTGCCATCCCCGACCCTGCAGGGTGTGCTGACCTGACCAGCCTGGACACCATGAGTCCTCAGGAGAGGAAGCGACAGGGGTACATCCACGAGCTCATTGAGACAGAGGAGCGATACATGGCCGACCTTCAGCTGGTCCTGGAGGTATGACTCGCAGTGGGTCCCCCGTGGGGTCTTTGCAACAGCTTCCTGTGTGATGGACAGTCTGCTTTAGGCATTTGCAATTTTGAGTTTTTATTTTCTCATCATAGATCTCTTGTATAGGGCTGTCTTTGAGTGTAGGTGTATGTGCTGGAACATGTGTAACTTATTTTCCCCCGACATTTTGTTCTTCCTTTGTAACCTTTACTAACCCCTTCCAACTATGCCTTCCTTTCTCATTTTTTTCCGCCAGGTGTTTTACAAGCCCATGTCTGAGTCGGGGCGCCTGACAGATGTTGAAATGGCCATGATCTTTGTCAACTGGAAGGACCTGATTATGTCCAACACCAAGCTTCACAAGTGCGTCTTTCCACAAGCTTGTTTCTTCTTGGTAGCTGAAGTTCTTGGGAGTGAAATGTGTTCCGATGCTGCCACCTTGCTCTAGGAATATGAACTGCAGTATCGTCTCCCACAACAGCAAATGTCATAGGCATAGAGAAGTCACAGAAATAGAGAAGCCCCGGGAAAAGGAATTATCAATGCAGTCGATGGATAATAACAGAACAAGCTGTACAGTTTTTGCAATTAAAGAACTGACCGGAATGTTTGTTTGAGAATGGCACCGGCTAGCATTCTGTGCATTGATTTTGAAATTCATCAGAACTTTTTAAGGAAGACCATCAGTTGGTACTGGGCTTGGCGGCCTTTGCGGTTTCGGTCATTGGGTTTGTGCCTGGCAGGGCACTGAGGGTGAGGAAGAAGACGGGCGGAGAGAAGATGCCGGTGCAGATGATCGGGGACATCCTGGCCTCGGAGCTCTCGCACATGCAGGCCTACATCCGCTTCTGCAGCTGCCAGCTTAACGGCGCCGCCCTGCTGCAGCAGAAGACCGACAAGGAGCCGGAGTTCAAGGACTTCCTCAAGGTGAGGAATGGCGGACAGCAGCCCTGCAGCAGATGGGGAGGGGTAGATACTTATTGTTTATGGCTGTTCCGGGGTAAGTCGATACTCGGGCTCCAGGCAGCGGCCAAAATGTCCTCGGTGAAAAGGAGGTAGCATGTTAAATGGATGAAATGCATAATGGGAACTATGAACAACATGGTTCCATAATGCTAGGAATGGGCTCTGAATAATAAAAACTGTGAGAGCAGAAAGGTTAGTCTCTGGGCCAGATATAACAATGAATTAAAATGATATCTTGCGGGCCAGTACTATGTACTGTGAGACCTCTGGACTCCACTCATTCAAAGCACCCAGACTGACATCTGGAGTGGTGCTTTGGATGAGGACATAGACTGGGGTTTCTGACTCCTAAGTCTCATGTCTCTCTCTCTCTCTCTCTCTCTCTCTCAGAAAATCGCTACAGATCACCGGTGTAAAGGCATGCCACTGTCCAGCTTCCTACTGAAGCCCATGCAGAGAATCACCCGCTATCCACTCATCATCAAGAATGTAAGTCCTGCGCAGAGTCACCTTTTCTTCAGCATGCAATGTGGGAGACGTGACGAATTAGCCTCATCCAGTTTGTCTTGGATTTGGGTTGCGGCTAGCTATGACTTTGCCCAGCCAAGAAATCCTTTGGGGACCAAATGGTAATGGTTGCGTCCATCATGTTCAGGAAATACAAGAAGGGATGTGTGTTTTTGCTGGAGAAAAATACCAACGAAATGCAAAAACTTCAGGCAGAAGAGTGAGCATGGGTATTGTGAAATGTTGGATGTCACCTGGAACGAAACATGCTGCACCAGTTATAAACTTTTTGTGAGGGATGAATGAATGGATGATTAACATCAAACTGCCAGTAACTTGACTCCTCCACAGTCCTTGACCAAAGACAGGAGTTCACTTTTAAGCAGGTCCCAGACTCATCTCCAAATCTCCCGCTCCCCAGATTCTCGAGAACACTCCAGAGAATCATTTGGACCACGGTCACTTGCGGGAGGCCCTGGACAGGGCTGAGGAGCTCTGTCTGCAGGTCAACGAGGGGGTCCGGGAGAAGGAGAACTCCGACAGGTTAGAGTGGATTCAGAGCCATGTCCAGTGTGAAGGCATCACGGAGGTGAGCGCGTCTAAATGGAACTATATCACAAAGCACTCGTAGATTATATAACGCCCAGGCTATAGACAATATTTCCACCTGAAGTTCTTTAAATGTTTCTGTTTACATGCACAGCCTCTAACAAAATTGTCTAAGGAGTAAATCCTTAAGTTGGGGTCTGGATTTTTCCTGCTCTTTTACAGTTTACTGTACACTGTCACACTTCTGTTCTCTTCCAATTGTTCCGTTTCCCCACAGAACTTGATATTCAACTCCCTGACCAACTGCCTGGGCCCCCGGAAGCTGCTTCACAGCGGCAAGGTCTACAAAACGAAGAGCAACAAGGAGCTATACGCCTTCCTCTTCAACGACTTCCTGCTGCTCACCCAAGCGGTGAAGCAGTTCACCTCGTCAGGGACGGATAAGCTCTTCAGTCCCAAGTGCAACATGCAGTTCAAGATGTACAAGAACGTGAGGCGCTTTTTCACGCTGGGAAGCGATGGAGGGGGCCCGGCGATACCAGACCGTTACATTTACGGCACAGAATCATATCGCGTATTAAATTAACTTCTATGTGCATGCAATTTGGGAGTATAGCTTTCTAGAAAGAGGTGCCACCTCCTTAGTCGTATGTTTAGCTCATTTTTACAGGCGTCCACTTTAATGAGAGTATATGGCCGATTTTTGGTCCTCTTTCCAACCAGCCCGTGTTTCTAAACGAAGTTCTGGTGAAGATGCCCTCCGACCCGTCTAGCGATGAGCCAATCTTCCACATCTCCCACATCGACCGCGTTTATACTCTCAGGACGGAGAACATCAACGAGAGGTTAGTGGAAAAGGGAAGGAAGGGAGTCGGCGAAGAGACTGAGGAGAACCGAGCAAGGAAGCTGTGGCTTCAGTCCAGGATGAAGTTCCCTTGGTGTGTCCTGTGCTGGTAACATCAGGTGTTTCTTCACGCTTAATCAAACAGAACGGCCTGGGCACAGAAAATCAAAGCTGCTTCAGAACATTTCATAGAGACCGAGAAGAAGAAGCGAGAGAAGGCTTACCAAGGTGAACTGTTTTATTTGCATTGCATATAAAATCCTCTATGTGACCAGTTTATATTCATTACGCTCTTCGGTATCTTCAAAACCCCATGCTTCAGTCAGCGTTTCGTGTGGCGTTTCACGTCCAGAACCTACAAACCCCCAGAGCAAAATTTTGTTTCTTTCTACCAGTTGAGCATAAAGCAGGGGTGTCCGACTCCGGTTTGGGGGGCCGGAGCCCCTGTGTAGCTTAGCTCTTTCCCAGTTCCACCATAAATGATTCAGCTCAAGAGCCGTGTGGTAATTATCGCAAGGAGTTGAATCGGGTGTGTTAAATGATGGGAAACCCAAAAGTGTGCAGGGCTCTGGGCCCCAGGACTGGACTTGGGCACCCCTTGCAGAAAGAGTCAGTCAGAGACCCCTGAACTGGTTGGTAAAAACAAAATCTTGGTCCGAGTTTGTAGTTTCTCCACCTCATGGCCTGTACTACGAAGCCGGGTTACTGGCTTATCGGGGATAACTTGTCGGATTTTGATACCCCTATCACAGACTCTTTTATTATTGTGCAATGCAGTGCCCCATTAACTATAGTTTTTTTCCCCCAGTTGCTGCATCTTATTTCTGCCAGTTTCTTGGGCGTTCCTTGCATCTGAACTCTCTCTTATTTATTGTCCCCTGGTCTTTTGACTCATGCATCACCTGCTGTCTGCATTTCCAGCTCGTTCCCTGAAAACCAGCGGCATCGGCCGCCTGCTGGTCACCATTTTGGAGGCCACAGAGCTGAAGCCCTGCAAACCCAACGGTGAGGGTCAGATGTATCTCAGCTCCCCGGAACTCCAACAGCCAATCCCCTAATGCCTTGTACCTCACTTATGACGCTCTGGTTGGGTTTAATGGTTTTTTTGATGGCCTTCACCCCCCAGGAAAGAGTAATCCGTATTGCGAGGTTACCATGGGGGCACAGTGCTTCACCTCCCGCACAATAAATGACACAATCAACCCCAAGTGGAACTTCAACTGTCAGTTCTTCATTAAGGACCTGTACCAGGATGTTCTGTGCGTCACCATCTTCGAGAGGGACCAGTTCTCCCCCGATGGTTAGTCCTGTCTTCAGACGTTTATTTCTTCTGACTCTCTTTACGAGTCGACGTTTCCCGACACTCGTCTTGGAAACAGTTCTGATGTTTAATGTGCTGAGGGGGGACCTTGGGGAAATTTGGGCGTCGCATTTGACGTTTTCGTCTTGTTTGTTTTTAGTTCAACTTTTAATTAGAGTCTGTGTCTATTACACGTGTATTATTTTTGCCATTTTGAGATTCCCCATGGGGTAGCAATGTGGCTTCATTCTTCAGGGTTCTGGTTCCATATCCTTCCCCTGGCTCTGTGTGTGTGTGGAGTTTGCACATTCTCTCTGTATTGGTGTGGGTCACTCCTACAGCCCAAGAGTATGCAGTATGTGCCCAGGAATATACTGCATACTCACTGCAACCCCTCTTCTAGATCATTTCTTTTGTGATTTGACTGTATTTCTTTTCCACCTCTTTGCCTAAATTCTTTCTTTGTGCCACAACGGCCTGTGTTGTATTACTGACACTTGGTGACCGCTTTCATTATGGTCGCCCGTGTCATTATCAGACTTCCTGGGCCGCACCGAAGTTCCTGTGGCCACCATCAAGAAGGAGCTGGAAAACAAGGGAGCAGCGACGCGCCGCCTGCTGCTGCACGAGGTGCCGACAGGGGAGGTCTGGGTGCGCCTGGACCTGCAGCTGTTCGACCAAAAATCTCACTAATGAGGCTACGTGGATCGGTGCCATTTTACACGGACCCCCGCCCGCCCGCCCCCACCCCCGCCCCCCACTGCGCTTCCCAAGACAAAGGGACAGAGCTGGGGCTTCCTGACGAGGTGTTCATTCCGATATACTGGAACCAGCGGCAAGTATCAGCAGAGCGGGTTCTAGGCTGATGCCATGGGCGGTCCGGTTCCAGCACGGTCACTCGCCAGGCTGCGTTCGTGAGCTGAGACCTGTATGCCAGCGCTGTAGATGGAGACCGTCTGGACTACTGAGTATTTCTGAAGATGTGGACGTTTGACACAAATGCAAAGTATAGGAAAGCCCTTTTGGGACTGTGATAATTGTTTACCACTGGATATGGTAATATCTCAGGATTTTGTTTTTCCCCATCAGTTGTTTATAAAACAGAAAAAAATATATATTATGCCAATGTCTTATTTTAATTTTCAAATTGGGTACCTGTGGGACAAAAGGAAAATTTACTAAGGAACAAAAAATATTTAAAAAATGTTTTAAGAAAAATCTTCCCTCACTGGAAGCAAGATGGATGTATGCAGTGCATGTTGTGCTGAATTCTAACACAGGACTTTGGTATAACTAAGTTTATTTCAAGAATAACACTACCCTGTAATTGTCAATAGGTTTTTTTTCTTTGTTTCCCCTCTCTAACATTATTTGGTTAAAGTCTCGGCAAACCACAGCACCTACAAATATTCCAAAACGTATTGTCACTCCGAAGTTCATCACATTTTACTATTAAAGACATATGTTGCTTCCTGTGGATTTAACTAACAGTTCCTTAATTGCTTATGGATGCATTCCACTGTTAAAATATTACGATTTTAACATTTCCACTCAAATTCTGAATTCATAAAGTTAACAGTTCATTCTGAACCTTATATGAAAGAGACAGACATTTGAATTCATTCTACAGCTCGACGCATCAATAACAAAAACCTCCAAAATATAGACATTGCTTTTTTTTTTTTTTTTTTTTGCTTTTGAACAAATAATGTTTTGGTGGTCACGAAAATGGAACTGGAAACTTTGAGTAGACATTGAAGCTTTATTGATGTTTGAATCAAATGTCATGGTGAATGCTTTATTTAAAAGGGATGGGAAAATGGAAGGTTATTTAATTTCTCTCAGCAACAGGGCTCCTACATGTTTTCATTTCTTCCCAAATTAACATATTTTGCTTCACACAGCCTCACATAGATCGTTTTTAATGTTAGCTGCACTGAATTAAATCTGAATTGTAAATAATCTAAGTTATAGCTTGTGTGTGGAAACTGTATCACAACACTTTCCATGTTTAGAATGACATAAATAGGTCAACTTTAAATGATGTCTGTGTTTTTAACGGAGGCCTTTTTACCTACACATGGAGTCTCCTGTTTGCCATAAACAGAAAATGTGTGAGGAAATGTCCAAGTACACTTTGCAAGATAATTGTAGAACATGAATGAAAGCGATTGGGGACAAAATGTTTGAATATGCTTGTGGCTTTATTTCTGCATCTCCCGTTCAATGAATCATTTAAAGGGGACAGTGTTGAATCATTTAGTGTTGATGGCTATTCTGGTTCAGAGCATTGCCATTCTACTTTTATTGTGTTTCTACTGCTCAGAGGTTTGGTGATCCTTCTTTATCCCGATGTAATGCATTATAGACACCTTTTATAATGCATTATAATGCATTCATATAAAGTATTATAAATACGGCTATAAATATCTATAAAAAGGCATAACACATTATAAAAATGTTTATTATGCATCATGAATGATCTACGAAGCCCTCATCTATAACATATTATAGATAATGAATTATAATGGTCAAAATAACAATCAGGCATTCTATGCACTACGTTAAGAGAGGTAAGGGGCGTGTGCTGATTACAGCGTGTTGCACCCACCACACAATGAACCACCTCGGATGAGAACCAAAGTGCAGCGGTGCAGTTGGTGATACCTCAGCCCCACACCAGGCCGAATGAAAAAAAAAAAATATATATATATATATTCGGCCTAGTGTGGG
>JAABNY020000038.1:19314472-19325568 GCA_015164015.2 Brevimyrus niger
GCAAGGAAAAACTCCCTAAGAAGGCAATAGGAAGAAACCTTGAGAGGAACCAGACTCAACAGGGAACCCATCCTCATGTGGGTGCTAACAGATAGGGGCGATATTACATCATGTGTGTTATGCAGCTGAAAGTGCAGTATTACAGAAATTCTGTGTAAATCATGAAGTCCAGATAAGCATATGGAAACATTCGAATGTAGAGGTCAGAGGGGGTCTTTGTCACTTGGAACAAAGGTCCAGTGGGTAGCTCCAGACTTCACGAGGCAGGTCCAATATGCAAATAAACTTCTTGTAAACCACTTCTCTCCTGAAGTACTTTATTTAAGTTAATACAAGAGCAGATATAAACGAACCCAAAGTTGGCACATCAATCTATAGTCATTCTGTACATCTGAAAGTCATAATAAATTCAATCGTATCAGTGACAGATGAGGCAATACAAAACTTATTGCAATACAGATCTTTCACAGAAAGAGTAACACAATTTTACATAGTCCATACAATTTCAACAAGATCCTCACCCCAGGATTTGTGTGGTGAACAGTTAGCAGTTCGTGTGTCATTTCAGAGACTGAAATATATAAATGATTCAGAGAGTTTTAGTGCTTACACTGGCTTAATGTTGCATCTTAACAATGGCAATGTATTTGTTATTCTTGTGTACATTGCCAGGAGGTCAGGTACCATACCTATTTAAAATGTATCTGATGTGATATAGTAAAAAAAAAAAAAAATCAATGATACCATATAACACATGAAAGAAGAATCTGTTAATATGAAATGCTGTACACATTCAACCCCTATTTAATACACTAGATTGTTAATATTTTAAGTTAAGTCTTTATACAATTGTATTAAAGCACAATATTTTTAAAAAGCTGTACTCTTGCAGCAAAGCTCTAAAAATGTCATTAAATTATTTGTGTTTAAAAATACATACATTGCATTATGCATGTTTATGTTATTCTATGTCGGTGTAACCATTGCAAAGTGAGGTTCATGAATATTACATTTTCAGAATCTATAATATTAAAGTAACAGTTTTCTAAAAGTAGAATGGTCTTCTTTAATATATACAATATGTACTGTATAAATAAACTGGGTGTTTTTGTTTCATACATCGGAATTCACATATACTGTATACATTTTCCACTGCAGGAACAGAGACACCATGAACGCCATGTGGTCTTTGCTACATTAAAAAGTAACGCTTAAGTTTAATTTATCCATCCAGATCACATTTCACTCTCTCTGAGAATTTTTATGAATCCTAGGCTTATGTGTCTTTTCTGCCAACATTCATCCTCATAACTTCCCTTCCAGGCTGAGCAAAGGCATCGCAGCAATCGACACAGTCAAGGAGGTTATTTTTTGTCCATTTCACAACTTTTCCACCCTTTATATCACCAGTACAAAATAGAGTTAAAGCAGCTTCAAGTTAAACTATTATGTATTACAATTTTGAAAGTCCAGAAATGAGTTTAAACACCTTCACAGTTGTAGCATCCTGACTCAGTTAAAATTGCACAGGGTGATTATTAATTAAACAGGGTAAGGATACAGTGTTTACATCTATCTGAATCCACAGGGAGACAGAAACACAGAGTGTGACATTTGCTACTTAGGAGAGGTAGTCAGATGCGTACTGACCCCACAGGAAATGTGTGGCTTTCGCAAGTATAGATGCTCTCGACTTTTGCTCAATTGTCAGAACCCAGTCACAATAGTCACCTACTACTACAGGGCATTTTGATTTACAAATTTACCCAAAACTTACTTCATCGTGTGGAATGTAAATAATGT
The DNA here is from genome assembly GCA_015164015.2 of Brevimyrus niger. Classification (NCBI taxonomy): domain Eukaryota; kingdom Metazoa; phylum Chordata; class Actinopteri; order Osteoglossiformes; family Mormyridae; genus Brevimyrus; species Brevimyrus niger. Next base: position 19,316,276 of record JAABNY020000038.1, read on the forward strand.
ATGTCTGAAAACCATGTGAAACAGAGAAGCGAAATATCAGGCTGGTTTAAATGCATCCCGAGGTTTCCTTGGATTAATTAAGGGGCATTTTGTGTGCAATTATAGTAATCAGCAGCATGCACATGAATACTGACCTCTGAACTGAATATTTGTAATTCACCCTGTTTTTTTCAAGACCAACTAATTAAATCTATGAATAGATATTTAAATATAAAACATAATTGAACAAATGATTTCACTGAAATGTTTGGCACCAGTTTTAGCCGCACACTGACCTCACATGTAGTTGAAAAGCAATGTTTTTCCTGGTTTAGGTATTACATTTATAATGGTAAAATTGTACAGTTGTATTATTCAGCTCATGAAAAAACACCAACTATATACTACTGTTTTTAGCTGAAATTCACAAGACCATTTGAGGTGAGGGAAAGCATTACCATTAAAGGATAATGTGTAGGACACAACTGAATGTGTATTTAACAACTAAAAAAGTGCTTCTTAGCCTGTGTGAAAAGGTACGTGTCGTTAGCCACGGTGCACAGCTGCCGTCTCTAAAAATCTGTGCACATCTGCGCTCTCTGCGCAGGCCTGCATGAATCTGCCTGCGCGGATGGGGAGGGGGGGGGGGGTGGAGTGAATCAGCCGAGCTCCAGGTGCTCGTCGTCGCTCTTCACCTCAGGGAGCTGCTCCCTCCAGTATGTGAATTGGCTGAAGGTGTCGGAGCAGGGGAAGTCAGAGGAGTCGCCGCGCCGCATGGGGGGGAAGACGTGGTCCACCACCTCGCCGAGCCGCACATACCTGCGGCGAGGACGGGAAGCACGGCGAATGGTTACCAGGGAGACCAGCCGCTGCCCACTAACATTCAGCTAGCAGGCGCTTTCATATTTATAAACTTACATAACTACATATTCAGGTAATCTTTGTAGTTCAAGGGTACAACAGCAGGGCCCCTCCTGGGCATTGAATCAGAAAAGATCTGTTTACAAATCTTTAACCACTATACTAAAATTACTTAATTCTAAAAACATTTACACATTTATCAATCTACAGTACATTTACCAGAGCGACTGGAGTACAACAGAGATGCCCCTTCTGGTTATGAGCAAGCATGGCCACCATTACAGCGCTGGGGCCACGGGCCTGTTCCTATTCATGTTTTTGAATACTCCAGTAATACTTGAGTAACACACACTTTGCAAGGTAAAACTTACGAGGAAATATTGGTCTTGGCATGCTCTTGAACCAGCTCCCCTTTCGGATTCACAGTAAATATTCTGTTGAGGGGAACGCCAACTTCTTTGTAGGAGTACACATCCTGTGAGAAAAAATAAATTGCTATTGGTAACACTTTACTTGAGGAGACACAAATACCTAGTAGTAATTCAGTTAAATTCACTTAAAATGAAAGATAGGACACTAATGTGTGTTTGTTCATTAATAGTGAACAAGTATGAGATCAGTATCTCACTTATGTTATTCATTATTTGTTCCTTCAGTGGTTCACAAAAATGTACACAATTAACAGATATAATAACTACTTGGGATAAATGATGCATCACAATTCATTAACAATGAACAAAAATGAGATATTATATGATTCATTATATTGGGTGGTTCAAAATAGCTGAGGCAGGTAAGACTTACTGTAGGTCTGTTTCCGAAAGCTGCATAAAATGGCTCCATGTTTGGATGGAACAATTGTTTTATATCCGTCAAACATTCGATTTTAAACTTCTCTGGCTTCTTTTCAATCACTTCCCTGAAACGATGGAACCAAAGAAAAAGCAGGCGTTTAAGGTGAGACACACCTTTATATTGGCGACAGAGACAGCCAGTCGGCCAGCCAGCAAAACAGGCAGAGAGACACACAGAGAGATGGACAGAAAAACAAAGACAGGCAGTGAGACACGCAGAGAGATGGACAGAAAAACAAAGACAGGCAGAGAGACTCACAAACAGATGGACAGAAAAACAAAGACAGGCAGTGAGACACGCAGAGAGATGGACAGAAAAACAAAAACAGGCAGTGAGACACGCAGAGAGATGGACAGAAAAAAAAAGACAGGCAGTGAGACACGCAGAGAGAAAAACAAACACAGCAAGACAGACAGCCAACCAGACAGATAGAGAGACAGGCAGAAATACAAAGACAGACAAAGACAGAGACACAGACAGACAGATTGTGATCCCAAGTGAGAAGTTCTAGAAAAAAGAAAAAAGAAATACGAATTCTCAAGAGCAGGTGGGCGGGGTGGGGGGTGTTCTCTGAATAAACTGATATAAATTTGTGTGGGTGGGTGATGGCGGTCAGCTGCCCTCTCACCTGTGCAGGGCAGAGAAAAGGCTGCTGGGACTGAGCAGGACTGGGCCCATGGGCAACATGGTGCCCCTCTCATTGACCCAGTGTAGGTATCCTCGGGTCATGCCAGCCATGCCGATGGCACGGGCCGAGCAGTACAGAAACTTGTAGCCATTCCTGTATGACAGGGAAGCCGTTGGTTAGAGACTAGTCAGTCAGTCAGTCAGTCAGTCAGTCAGTCACTTAGTCACTCACTGAATCAGTCAGGAATGCACGATACACACATTTAAGTGAATTCTGATTAACTGCCATTTTCCTGTACTTAACAATCCTCATCATCCCCACTCCAGTAATTCTCAGCAAGAAAAGAAAAGATTTTGTACTTTTTAAAGAGATGAGATTGTAAAAGGACAGCTGTTGGGGATATCAGAACACTATGCGTTTTTTAGGCTGGAGATCCCATGTGCCACGGAGGACTTACTGGCTGACTTTATGGTACAGGTGCGCGATGCCTTGGTGGGTCCAATCTTTGCCCAGCGTCGGCAGAATATGGCCCAGGGTGTCGGACCTGCAGGGGCATGGAGAGGGCATGCATCAGATGGCGTTCCCTAGAGGACAACTGTTTCATGTCACCCTGGCATTAGCAGCAATTGAAATCTGAATATGTCAAACTTACGTAAAAAGTATTTTATAGAATGGTTTTTATACATGCATACTGTACATACATTTTTACTCGAAAAACCGGACTGCCTGCGAGTCCCTGAGGACCAGGGAAACGCTGCAACACAATGCCTTTGTTGACTCGACTGACAGCATACTAAGAATAAGCACATCTAAGTAACCGCGGTCTGAGGTGAGCATCCCTGCACACCTGGTAATGGTGCCGTCGATGTCAGAGATGATGATTTTGTCATCCCAGCTCCACAGGTAGATGGTGCCCTCACAGCGGCAGGTGCCCTGGTACTGAGTGGTGACGCTGAACACCACGTCGTTTGGCCCGTCCTTCAGCTGCAGGCTGACCTGCGGGGCGAAGCGGACAGGGTCATCCTGTGCCATCACGGGATTTCTGCCCTACAGCAATGGCCAATGAGGCGACCGCACTCACCAGCTGCTCAGATGTGAGGCGGAGGGTCTTCTTATAGGACACGCCCCCTGGGGTTAGCAGAGGATCTGGCTGGGTGGAGACAGGGGTGTGCTTGGGTGTTCGCTGTTCTTCATCACTGGATGACGACTCATCCTTCAGCCTGCGACGGCAGCACAAAGACCCAATCAAAGACAGCCACCAAGTACAAGCCCAACCAGAGGCCGGTTGTGAGATCCATTTCATCTTTATATGCTTGAATAAATTACCTGTTTACAGAGGAAATATTTCCTGGGTTAATTCCACTGCTGCCTCCCTCTTCTGCGGCAGAATCCTGTCCAAAAAGATCCCAATTTTGACCAGTCAGATGTTTTGCTAGGACAAACAACATATACCATAATCCTCACATCAGAATATATAAATTACTTTGGGTATGTTGCCATGGATACACATAGGCCTATATATAATCACCAACAGTCTGGAACCTTGAGTACCCCTTAACTCTTGATTAGTGTGAATTGCAGTGCTAGCTATTTCACTGCACTAACATCTAATGTCAGGTAATTATTTATTTGCATACTATTAGCTGTTCTGTGTGTTGGATCTGGCTGACCTAGTAAGCCTTCCGATAGACTTTTTGTACACAGTCAACAAAACATCTTGAATCCTGACTCTCGGTTGAGCTCTCTGGAGTCAGATCCCTTTAAAAGATCGCTTTAGAACCTACCGGCTTAATGCTGTTGTTCCTCCCGCGCCACGAGAACCACCAGCGACTTCCCTTCCTGGGCATCTTCTCCTTCATGATGTTCTCCACCGTGGCCTGAAGCAAACGCACAGGCTGAGCGACTCGGCAACTCAAATAAATAAAGAAATAAATAAACAAACAAACAAATGACTTGATGGGGGAGGGGGGGGGGACCAAGTCCAGATGGAAATAATGGTGCCTGAAGCCTGGCAGGAATGCGGACACAAGAGGAATCTTCACGTACAGGGTTGGACCAAAGCACGGTGCGCATACAGTAGAAGCAGAACTCGAGGGTTGAGTACACAAAACTGAGACAGGAATGCTTGACACATGAGATTAAAAATGAACAACACAAAGGAAATAGGAGACATTTGGAGGAGAAAACAGGGAAAGAAACGGGATTAATCAAATTCTCAAACTTACTCCATCTCTAAGAAGATAGCGAAAAAGAGTATGATGAAACGTGCAACTTTTTGTAATTAAAAAAATACAAACGATAACTGGAAGTAGACTAATTTAATGAACAAAGTCATTAACATGCCTCTAATGCTTGACTTAAGATGACTTTGTACAGATCAGAAGACCAGGATGGACTTTGGCATGTGATGAGATGCCTTTATCCAAAGGACCTTGCAAAGACCCTATCCATATAGTGTTCCCCTGCCTCATTTCCTATGCTGCTTGGAGAGGCTCCAGGTCCCGTGACATGGTACTACATAAGAGGTTGGATGGATTATCAAAGATCTGGAAAAAGGACTGCAGTGTAGTTACTCAATGGTGAAATGAGCTACTTGTTCACAACCAGTCAAAAGGGTCTCTCTCAACCTCCAAGAAACAACTCAAGATCAGTTTTTTTCTAGGAACATATTAACTAGCTCATCCAACTACAAAGCTGCACTGTATCCATCAGCCCGAGTTATGGTCTCTTGGAAACACTGGGTACTTGTCTAGCAGGAATTGAGTTGAGTCCTTGTGGTATTTTGTAATTTGAATAGCTCTTGTGATGTTAGGTTCTTACAATATTTTAATGCATTTTCTGGCTCTTGCTCCAGTGCTAACTAACATTTGTTACTGGTGTCCCTGGAAGGTCAGATATTTATACATTAACATAGGGAAATGGAGGCACGACTTTTAAGGGTTTGTAGTGTTTTGCTATGTTGTGTATGTGTATGTGTATGAGTATGCCTATTGGTGCCTCTGATGCTGTGATGTGTATAGGTATGTGTTTGTGTATGGGTATGTGTACAGTATGAGTATGCCTATTGGTGCCTCTAATGCTGTGATGTGTATAGGTATGTGTTTGTGTATGGGTATGTGTACAGTATGAGTATGCCTATTGGTGCCTTTAATGATGTGATGTCTATGGGTATGTGTATGAGTATGCTTATTGGTGCCTTTAATGCTGTGATCTGTATGGGTATGTATTGATCTAACAAGGGCATTTAGGAAATGTTTATATGGTCTATGTTCCAGTTCACAGTCAGCATGGATTCCACAAACATGCCAAGCACATTGATGAAGGCAACACTAATGCAGGTAAAGGGTCAGAATGTGTTGGGTTATTGTGAATCTGACAGAAAATGACATTTTCCTTCTTATAAAATTTCAAATCCATTAGATACAAACTGTAATCTTATATTAAGTAGTGAAACCAAAAAATGGAAAAAAACTATGCAAATACCTGGACAGACATACCGTAAGTGGCTGGTTTTAACCAGATGAAAACACAAATGAAAACACAAAAGCAGGTTTGGTTAATGAGTCACATGGCAGAGCTTGTTCTGTAGTGTCATACCAGCTCAGGAAAGAATAGCAGCTACCAATGGCATGAAGCACACAATGCCTCAGCTATGATTTGTCTCAGAAAAGTCTAAAAAATGAGACTAAAAAAATCGTAGGCAACCATTAGACAGTCGAGGCTCATGGAGAAAAAACGCAAAAAGAAAATCAATGCCAGTGCTCTGCTGTCTAGAGAGGCTCCGGCTGCTGCTTCTTCTGTGATGTCATTTCCAGATCATCCAATCACTGTGCGTATTTTGCTTCACACCCCCCCCCCCCCCGACTCAACATGTTGCACAATTTGTCCTCAGTGGAATTTTCTAGTAACAGCCGCTTTCCAAGAAAGACAAACTTCTGAACTTTATTGCAAATGCCCATCAGCCTTATGTTAAATTATGTCAAATTTGCTTAACAGAATGTGGAGTGTTTCCTTAATCAGCTACCAGTGGTCACCTAAAAAGTAATGTGGCGTAAACTGAGGCATTGCAGTACGGATGTGTGGAGTGGTAGGATGTCATATTTGTGATATGAGGCACCACGAGGGGAACACACAGAGTGATGCAGTGGATTTGGGCCAGTGTCTACGTGTTTGCACTGCTGTACCTTAGGCAGAGGCTTCTGGAATGCCTGCATCGCTAACATCAGAGGGGCAGCAGTAGTCCAGTTGTAGTATCTGCAGGGTTCCAGAAAGGCTGTTAGCAAGTTTCATTCTATGAGTTGTAACCATATGCTCAGAGGGCTGAATGATGAATGGCTGCATTCGCAAACTGGGTGCTTGAATACAACCCAAGTCACCACCATTAATCCAAACAAATGCTCTTTGTACTTAACCTCAGATCCAAATTAGCATGAATGTAACAGAAACAATGAGATTTTATGTAAAACAAACAAAAAAAACTTGCCCTAAGAACTTAACAAGTTGCGGACAGCTTGTTCTCCAGCCTGTGTTTTTGACGCGATAAACACAGGCAAACCCCATTGTGCAAGAGTAACATTTACACGATCAGGCATTAATAATCTTCAAATCTTACTTGGTTCCGATCTTCACCACCAAGTTTGGGTCATCGATGATGGATGGATTTTCGGAAAATTGCTGGTATGTTATTGCTTTTTCCTGAAATTGTTCTAGAAGCACCGAAAAACAAAAGCCTTCCTTCAGCGACTGCTACAAGTGACTTTACACCGTTGTTAAGAAGACCTTTTAAATGGCAGCAATCCTCAGCCCACTGCCGAGTCCCACCCACCCACCCAGTGCCCATTTAGTTCACCTGTATGCCTCAGCCGGGAGTTACAGCTATTTATAACTTTCTATTAAGTAAAATCGGGTGTGTCAGTATGTTACGCTACCATTTTTAGGACCTGAAACTGACAAGAGTATGAACGCAAAGACAAACCTACCTTTTGTGATTTCTTTGTTGTCGGTGAGACCCCCACACAGGGAGATTGCGATGGAAGGCAGGTCGCCTATTTGATCGGAGTAGCTGTCGACGCCGCTGTCCATTCCAGAGCTGCTGGCGGACTGCGGGGACATGCTGGCACCGTGAGCCAGGCTTTCCGCGGTTCCCATCGCGGCACCAGCTCCTTCACTGTGAACCCAAGAAGGCTTTACCATCCCTTGTGCCAAACACAGCTAAGCCTGTGATTTTCCTCATGGTTCTTTGGTTTAATCCACTGTTGCAGAGTAAGCAAAACACTGACGCGTTTACCTTTTAGGGAAGTAAAGGGCAGCCACCTCGGGGTCCATCTCTGTGAGGTCATCCAGATAAACACCGTCTGATCCAAGATGACGACTCCTCTTATCTGTGAATGAGAAAAAAAGAATCATTAAAATTGCTTTGAACATAAATTTTAGAAAATAAATCAATAAATAAATAAAAAAATAAACAATGCAGTAACACTTTGTCTTAATTTAGCCATAAGAAATATAAAATGGTCAGCAGGGCCTCCTAGTGGAGAGCCAGGGCAGTGCACCTTATGCTGAGGGCTCAGGTTTAAACAGGCAAACTGTTCTGTTGGGTGGGTTGATATCTAAACTGTTGGGTGGGTGGAAGCCGAATAAATAGCTCTCCCCCAGGAGTGAAGCCCATATAGGATGAGTCCTGCGTATACATGTGACCTGCACTGTTACCTTTTTTCTTGGACGGGGAGTCCGTCTTGCCGAGCGGACGGGACCCTGGGCTGTGTCTCTCCTCCTCCATCTCTAACAGACGAGCGCCAGGCTCCACCCTCACCGGCATCGCCCCCTCGGCGTCCATGGGCTCCGGGATAAACAAGGCCAACGGTGGGGGGCCGTCCTCCTGCTGCTGGGGAGGGCAGTCCCCTGAAATCACCCTGAAGTGGGTGGTCGCTGACACAGGGACCGACACGGGAGTCTTCAGTGGTGACTCTGCTTTTTCTGCGAAGCGGCTTGGCTGGCAGATGGGAAGTGAGAAATGAGCCCCTGTTTTCTTTCACTATCTTCACTCAACTCACCATCTACCTTCTTGAGCTTCTAATGAACTTCTCTGCTTCAAGTATGAGTAAAGATTATCCATCCATCCACCCTGCACACAATCCTAGTGCCAGTAGTAATTATAAGTAACAATAAGAATTCTACTAATAAAATTGGCAACTAAAATAGAGTGTTCAGCTCATTCTGCTAGCCAGTTATATTTCATGCCTGTCCTGCAGCACAATGGCTGTATTTCCTGGAAGGTCTGGTCTTAGATGATAATACTTCTGCTACCTTGGCAGCCTGTGGAAGTTCTCCCCAAGCCCACAGCATCTCGGGCTTGGCCTGCTTCTCCTTGTCCGACGATTTGGTGACCAGCTCCGAGTCACTCTTCGGCGAGGAAGGCCGGGAGGTATCGGGGCTATGGGAAAGAAGCGGGTGGCCACATCAGGGAGTTCCCCTGTATGTTTCAGTTTCCCAGAATGCACCTTAAAATCCAGCATCTCTATTTGTCTGTCTACTGGTTTAGAGGAGCTGGGTGAATAATATCTGAAGCTATCCTTGGCGCGTGAGTGGAATGTCAGCGTGGTTAAGCTCGGGGCACAGAAAACAGAGGCGGTGCAAACAACAATCAGTTGCCTTCCAGAAAGTTCCGTCTTTCTCGTTGGATAACCTGAACTAGCTGGTCTGGTATCTTTAAATCAGGGTTTCACAGATGGTCAGCTGAGCGACTGGGGGGCAGCTCTTTTGAAGCTGCTAGTGTTACATGGTGGAGGATAGTACTGCTAGTGACCAAGGGGGTGGAGGTGGTGATGCGGGTGAGACTACAGATGGTGAGAACGTGCATAATAGTCAATCCTATATCTGTGTATAGCTGGGAAGTAAGAGATCTGTGTGTGTGTGGGGGGGGGGGGGGGGGGGGGGAAAAAAATCCCCACCCACCGGGGCCCAAAGGAGG
>JAABNY020000038.1:19327220-19340146 GCA_015164015.2 Brevimyrus niger
GAGGGAAGGAAAACAGTGATGAGACTGGGGGCTTCCACTGCAGAGCAGGCTGCTCTCCTTCCGTCCTTTTTCTAAGAAAACTATCACCAAATCTCCTTGCCAGAAGCCTCATTCTCCCTGAAGATTGTGCTGGATGCTCTATTGCAACAGGGCTGGCAGGGGGCCAGACACGACCCCCCCTTCCTCAGCACAAAGGACCTCCCGTGTCTGTACTTGAGTATTCCAAGCCATGCTTGCAGGATTTTGGGGGAAAATAGCAGTACAGCACTCTGCTGGGAGATAGGGGCTGAGTGGGGACAACTGGCGGGAAGCCAATGCTCAACTAATGACATCAAGCCTTTTGTTTTGGCCGTCAAGGAGTCATGTGACCCGTGTGCCTTAATATGAACTTAGGACAGATGGGAAACACGTGTTGGACAAGCAATATACTGTTACCTATCAATACTCTTAGCCACTTTGGAATGTTCCAGCTAAATTCCTGTGCGTCAAACTCATTACATTACGTCTACATTAAAAGGGAAGTGGACAGTTTTGAAAACATGAGATGAATGTGCTTCTGAATGATAATAATCATAAAGAAGTCTAATGCAGCCATTCCGTCAGCATGCACACAAAGTGAAGACTAAAAGCACATGATCAGTCCAGGAGCACAGCTGGTAATACGGCTGGTAATAACACCATCTCCATCTCGGTGCTCATTGTGCCCCCTCATACGCTCCACTTCCAGGCTTTCCATAGCTCCCCCCCACAAAGGACATGCAGGAATTTTCCTTGAAATAGGTCTGCTAATCCCTTTATCTGCTCTTGCCACTTAAAGACACAGAGGGTGAATCTCAGTATGCGTACTTGACTGCAATTGCGTTCTCATGTACCCATTTTACATCATCTTCCATTGTCGAATACTATTATTAGTCGAAGACTAGTAACACAACAACACCAATACTAATAACAAATGTACAGAGGATGGTAAAAAATCCCCGGATGTTGGTCTTGCTCTGGCCCAAATATCAATAATACATCGGTTGCATCCTTGCCAACTGAGACTAATCCCATGACTGGACCCAAGTGCATTCCTAGAAGGCAAGTTAGCAAGAACGGTCCTGTCAAGACCACAAGTATGATCTTCGTGTTTTTGGTATTGAGAAACACAAAGAGTCTCCTATAGGTGCAGAATGTGTCCAGACAGACGCGTCACCCAGCCGCCCCACGGGACCCGTTGTATTTTCCCAGGCCCTCGCCTCCCCACCTGTCCATCTCCTTTTCCTCGTCGGAGCTCATTTCGATGGAGAACATGTCTTCATCCTCCGAGGACTTGGCGCTGTCTTCCCGCTTTAGGCTGTCCACCTTTGACTTCCTGCGCCGCTTCCGCCTCTTCTTCTCGCCGGCAGACTGCAGGAGCCCCAGGGCCTGGACGGGGGGCCCGGCCGCTGGGTCGGAATGACGGGCCAGGCCCTTGCCCAGCTGCACCCCCATCAGTGCTGCGCCGTCTGACAGGATGGGGGAGGTGGCCAGGTATGCAGGGACGATTTCCTGTGGCAACAGCACAGAAATATCATCAGGAAATGCAAACCATTTATCAGACAACCTTCCAAAAAAGCCCCAGAAGCAGCAGCCAGCCTATCTTCCCAATTAAAGTCTATATTGCTATATTTAGCTCATCCCTCCACCTGAATTCTGCATTTTTATATTTAGCTTAGCTTTCTTACTGAAATCCATATCATGCTTAGCATAGCTTTCCAGCTCAAGCTTGCATTATTACACCAACCATCGCTTCCCAAGTGACACCTGAATCATTGTAATTAGCATGGCGTTGCAAAACCGCATAACTATACAGCAACTCCAAACAGAAATGCAATGCTGTGAACCACAGAGGAGACTGAGTTTAACAGAGGCTCTGGGGAGGAACAGCAGCAGGGGGAAACAAACAAAGAGGAAAGCTAACAAAAATCATAGATCAGAAATAGATTCACTTGGGGTCAGTTATCAGGATTTCCTGGGCTGAGAGAAAACAAACTGGGAATAAGGCATTGGTGAGTGCGTGAGTGAGTAGTGAGTAAATGCGTGAGTAAGTGAGTGAGTAAGACAGCAATACAGTAAGTCAGTAAGTGATAAATTTACTGAGCAAGCAAGTGAGTGAGTAACCAAATGAGTAAGTGTGTGAGTGAGTGAGTGAGTGAGTGAGTAAGTGTGTGAGTGAGTGAGTGAGTGAGTGAGTGAGTGAGTGAGTGAGTGGGTGAGTGAGTAGACTCTTCACGTGACAGTTCATTCACATCTTCATAAAAGACAGCAAATTTTTTCAAGAAGAAAACGTGACCCTCTGTGATGTGATGTTCATTCAACAAAACACAATATTTGGAAAAAAACAGTAAAATTCATTTACTGTAATGCACTGTTATTGTACTGATTTGTTACTGGGTTGTTCATATCACACAAATTTTTCAAACCTTTCTCTGACATGCTGCTCAAAGTTGGCATTCTCTGTGCCTGGACTTCATTACTCAGATACCCGATAAGAGGATCAATATACTGTATAATGTTTGTTTAGGTGGAAACTCAAATACCGAGTCTGGTTGTATATAAACAGCAAAGTATTCAGGCAAAGTGACAAGATCTCAGACTAATCAAATAAAACCAGTTACTTAAAATCAAACCATTCTGCTTCTCTTTTCCACAGAGACTTTTTAGGGGTTCTGTTCAATGGACAGAAAAGGTGAAACAGAGTTTACAGAATCAGAAATTCACAAACCAGAGAAAATTAGCTTTTCTTTCCCACTGAGAGCGCTTTTTCCTGCACAGAAAGAGAACAGGATCTCCCTTTGGACCCTGAACTCACAGGGATAGAAGAGGAACACAAAAAAAAATTAAAAAATGCTTTCAAAAGCCTGACTGTCTGACAGCTGTAAGTAAATGTGCCTATTATTATAGTGGTTGATACAACTCATTTTGACACCTAAAACAAAACAGGCAGAATAGCATAATATCCATTAAACCTGATCTGTAGCTCATTAAACTGAAGCGATAGGGAACACTGCATTTCACTGCATCTTTATAGGCTTTCCTTATGATGCAATATTCACAGTTCTCCATTTCAGTACAGACTTCTGCCCTACTTGTGCCTGCAGGCAAGTCACGTGGAGAAAGTAATATGGGCCCCTTGCTCAGCGTGTATATGTCTGTGTGTGTGTGTGTGTGTGTGTGTGGAGGGGGGGGGCATTAGTGTCATCACACACTCATCACTGGGCCCCCCCCCTGTGCCGGGCTCCCCCTCCCCATATGAAATCTCCCTGTGGAGCATGCCCTTCTTTTAAAGGCGTGTTTTCCCCTTCGCCCCAGCGAGGCTCCCTCTGCTTTCGCTGCCAATAGGACTGCTGGGCGTTTCTGGGAGTTTCAGGTTCACACAGCTCAGCAAAAGAGGTTAAATTAATCTCGCTCTCCATACAACCTCTTTATCACAATCAGACCACTCGTGAAATGGAAGTTCTGTTCTGTTGGGCTGACATATTCCACAACATTTTCCATACAGCCACTTTTTGACAGTGTTTTCCTTAAAAGAAAGCCAAACAGGGCAGGGTAGGGTCAGAGGTCACCGTATTGCCCAAAAAGGCCACTTGATCCAAGCCCAGCTTGTCTCACTAAACTTGTTCTGTGATCCCTTAGTTGGACTCTTATTGTACATATTGTGCATTTACTTATATCTGTTTTATAGCAAATGATTTAAATCAAAGTAAATTATAAATGAAAGCAGGGTCAGCCAGTCCCTGGAGCAACAGGGGTTATGGGCCTTGCTCAAGTGCCCAATGGTGAAATAACCATGTCGATCACAGGATTTGAACCAATGCCCTGCTGTTCACAGGCACAGAATTTTTGAACCAATGCCCTATGTTCACAGGCACAGAATTTTAACAAAGTTAACATCTGCTCTACATGTCAGTATAATATCATTTAGGAGGAGGCTTCAAGATGCCTATTCAGGAAGTGATACCCTAGATGGAATTGGTGCCCTCGCCTCTTAAGCGAGTTTCTCACTCGCGAAAGTTAAACCCTAGCAACAGAAGACTTTTGCCAGTCTCCAGCTCCCCTTTAAGCGTGACCGTTTCCATGGTGCACCGAAAAGAGTGCTGGATTGCCTTCCCCCGTCTCCGTCCTTGACACAGAGGCTGGAATCGGAGTCAGGACATGTTACCAGTAAACAGGTCGTGTTTCTGGACACCTGCTGCCTCTGGTATGACATGTCCCATTGAACCTCCCTGCCAAAGGGCAAGAACACAGCAGCCATGCGGGGATCATCCAGGAATTGTGCAGCGGCCAAACAGGGCTGACAAGCCATTCATACTACCTGATCATTCTCCGTCTCCTTCACAAAGAAGGCCTCCCCGTTTTCCCCCAGTTTCATGTGCAAGTCCACTGGCTCCCCGTTGATCTCTATATCCACCTGTTCAGGGGACAAAACCAAAGGTGATGATTAACCTTCTGCGTAGGAAACTATTCTGAGACCGAGAAGGCCGTGTCAGTCAACGGCAACCTGCTGCCCCTTCGCGACTCACCAATTTCTCGCGCGAGCGGAGCACGCCCATCTTCCCAAAGCGAACGTGGAACGGGGAGCACTGGAGCGTCCCGTCCGGCTGCCGCACCACGATGACGTCGATGCAGCCCGACAGGGTGGCGGGGTTCAGGCCTCGGTACAGCTCCTTCACCTGCACGAAGACCTGCCCCGCCAGATGGCCTACATAATTCATGGTCTGGCTCTGAAAGACAGGCCAGCAGACAGCTCAGTGGCAGCCTCGACCACACTTAATGTCAAAAGTCGACAAATCTTTACTGTCATCTCAGCGCCATAACGCATGCATCATACATTGAGATGAAATGCCATTCCTCATTGGTCAAAAAGTGAAATAAGTACAAGTATAATATAAATATGAATTTTTAAAACATAATAAAATCTATGCATGGATATTAGACAAAAAAATGCAGCTAACCCCCTTGTGGGAAAGATTGAGCAAAAGGCCAATGGAACAAAAACAGGTGGGAGGAATGGGCATTCTTATGTAGGAATGGACAAACTTAAAATATATTTACTTTACATACACTGACAGACCAAAGTTAGACTTTCATTATTTATCAGAAAACAGTTAATTGTTTAGTAAGAGCGTTTATGACACCGATGATGGTAGCATTTAGCTACAGGGATGCATAATCTTCTTAGTCTACTTCAAATTTGTCATCCGTAATAAACACTGACTTTGCATCCAATTACTATTACAAGGGATTAAACATTTCATATGATTAACTGCTAGTATAACCTATGTTATCTGGCATTCAGTGTCAAAGATAGTGGTTGTAAATATTTAAGAACTACTGTCCACATCAATAGGCTTATAGACATTACCTACTGCACATGATTTCTTTTATGCGGGCCAATAGGTGATATGTATGTCTGTTATTTAAGCCAAGAGTACTGTTCTGGTACTCTAAAGGCACTTTTCCACTGCCACCAAAGCCGGACCGAGCTGTACCCGTGCTGTACCCGAGCTGTACCCGAGCTGTACCCGTGCTGTACCCGAGCTGTACTCAAGCTGTACCGCAAACTGGAGGTTTTCCACTGTAAAGCATGCCGGCTGTAGCTGAGCTGTAACCACACTGACATGGGCCTAGCAGGGCCAAAAGCGTGACCAATTCGAGCTGGTTGTCACCAACATCTGACTAGTTGAAATGCACTGAGATATCGGAGTTCTGCACATGGAGTTTCTGAAGGTTCCTGTATGCTAGTGGAACAGTACCACAATACTTAATTTGTTCACCCCTATTAGCTGTTTCAAGCAGGTTGTTGTATGGTGTTGACTGTCTCGGCCACCCCTTTATCCTCTGCCTCTTACCTCTTAGTTTCTCCACACTCTTTGATCACTTTCTTTCACAGAACCATATTCATATTTTTCTTCCAGTATCAACATTTTCAATGTGACACCTGTCAGCTTTCTACTGGATGTTGGTGGAAATAAAGATTGAATAATGTAACAGGTTCCTGAAAACAGGGTGTAAGGAACGAGGTATCCGTAACTACAATATTCAATCCCCTGACCTCTGCCCTCCTAGTGGTATGCCTTCAGGGAATAGTCATCCTGCGGCTTCCATGGCCCAGACCTTTCTGGAAACTAAGATAGTTGATCCTCTGGTAAAAGCTAGCCAGTAACCAGACACCTTCGGAGCAAATGAGACATTAGTCCAGTCAAATTACACAACTGAGTGATATTGGCTCTCTTTTTCAATTCAGTCTGGAGTTGGTTAAAAAAAAAGCACCAATCCTGAACGAGTCCTATCAAGAGATACGTACTGTACATAACATGCTCAAACAGTTTATAATCAAAACATGCAATTTTACATAATACAAATAATATATCCACTAAGTGGATATTAGGACTTTTTGAAAAAAGTGTTTCTGTACACAGGGAGACGGATTAGGGAGGACACCCCACTCCCAGGGCCGACTGAGGAGGGGGGTTGGTGTCACTGTAGCAGTGAAATACACATTTTCAGAACATTGCAAGCACATCATTGCCTGAGACTCAGAACTTTGTGGAAAGGTGGGATGCTTGTGGTCATACTTAAAAAGGTCTAGAGTTCCAATTATGTTGTTTAATAGTCCCAAAAAATAGAACAGAGTCAAACATCCCTACAACTCAAATTAAGAGAGATCAGAGATTTTAAAAAATGAAGGTTTTAATGTGCCATGCTAATACTAATGATAATCTATAATATATCTCTCATTGCTGGCCAACACCTTGTTAAAAAGAATAATTTAAGCAATGGCCAAGTTAAAACTAATTTTGGTTTTATTAAAGGCGACAGGTAATCCGCAGTGTGGGCCTATTCAAATCTGGGCCGTGACGTGATTTGAAATATTTGCATGAATATGAGGACAGGCATTTTCTCAACACATACCTTCAAGCCAAAGGTAAAGCACAAATATGCTGGTAAATAACCTAAAAATACAAAGGTACATGTATTTTACTACAAGCTGCTTAAAGCAAAATTACTGTAGTTTAACACGAGTACCTAAAATAAACTTACGGTGCAGTGTGTTGCCCATTTTTTGCACTTCAATCTCAAACATCTCTTCAGAATATCTTTTTTTCTGTGTTTCCTATGAATGCGAACTCATTGCCTGATCGTGGACTAACTGAACAAGGTCGGGTCTGACGCTACCGATTACCTGGACATTTACAGACTTCTTAATAATAATAATAATAATAATAATAATAATAATAATAATCTTCGAGACAAGAGACGATATCAGTTTCTTCACGGTTATGCGCATTTTAGCAGTAAACCGTAACAAGCAAAATTCAGTTTTGAATGTTCAACTCCGCGCGATGAATACATATCTCAAAATATTTGCATTGCTTTTGGAAAAAAAAATAAAACTGTAATTTCTCAAAACTTAACGGCCACTTTCTTTTCCGAGAAATCTATATGGGCCGCTGCTTTATTCCTCTTGACGTCACATAAACACTAACCATGTAGAAATGTAGACACTTCTCTGCTCTGTCACAGCATGGCGAGATACCCAAACCCCTTCATAGAAAATGTTTTGGTAGCCATGTCATCTGAGTATGCAACTCCACCTCCACCTCAATATGGAAATTATGCTTAATATTAGAAACATCTACACAGACCACAAAAAAACTTATTTAAACTGAAACCGTCCAATTTCCGTATTATATTCTAAAGATGGGTTAAATGTCCATCGTTTAAATAACAGCCCTGCAAATAAACTAACAAATACTACAGAACGGCAAATGACAATATATGCTGTACCCGTTATAGAACGTAAGCTGTTGAGTTACGGTGGCAGCATTTCCTCATATTTCATATTCACAACCAAGACTAGCACAATAATACCCACAATATTTTGAACATTCGTGATCAATGTTTCAAAAGATATGGTAATAATAATGCAACCTAATCTTTAATAATCAATATCGTGTTTAAAATTTAAAGCCGCCTAAATGTCATCGCACAGAAAAACACACAGCTGTCATCGGCATTTACCTTTCCGGAGGACTGCAGCCACCCGTACAAGCGAGACGAGAATGCGGCACAATCGTCATTCAATCAGGCGTCCGGAAAACATTGCAAATGCCACAAATTGGCCCCGCGCCTCCAAATAAAGTACACTGCGTACAGTGTGCGGATACTGTATTTAAAGCGCTGTTTATCCTGCCTGCGTTACTCCTCGAAATATCTCAGCCCTTCCAGCATTTCGGATGTCATCGCTGCCGACAGCTCCCGACGCGCCGCCCAATCAGAGTGCAGGATGCAAATTCAGTTTCAGCGCCCGCCCCCTTTCGCGGAAGGTCGCTCACACGTTGTAATGCACATTAAAAAGAAATGCGCCGACCATCTGAGCACGAGCTTCCCGCACCCGGTTGTTCTAGGTCGGCCGGGGCGAGCTGGCTACTGCTCCAGTCCCCGCCCC
The DNA here is from genome assembly GCA_015164015.2 of Brevimyrus niger. NCBI lineage: Eukaryota > Metazoa > Chordata > Actinopteri > Osteoglossiformes > Mormyridae > Brevimyrus > Brevimyrus niger. The sequence goes on from JAABNY020000038.1 coordinate 19,335,694, forward strand.
ACCTTATTCGTGCCCAAAGGGACAATGAGGTGCGTAACACGACCCCAGCGAAGTGAGTATTAGGCTACTAGGGAGCCCAGAGGAAACTGCGGTTGAGTAAATGCCGTGAGGTGAGACCGTGTCGTCCAATCGCGTTGCTCCTACCTCGACGTCCGATGTCTGCTGCTGTGGATTTTTTTTCTTCTGAAAATGACAAACTTCACAATTCACAAACGTTAGCATTAAGAAAACGAAGGAGGGAGGTGCACACTTACACACACACGCACACACACACAGGTTTGTAATTATATCTTTGTGGGGACTTTATATTGAAAAAACTCTAATCAAAACCTTAACCCCTACTTAGCCCTAATATTACCCAGAAGTAAGCAAACAGAATACGACACTTCTGGCATTTTAACATTTTTGATGGCATTCACTGATCTTTGTTGGGACCTGAAAATTGAACATTTGGTCCCCACAATGTAATATAAACATAATACACACGCACACACACAATTATGAAATTATACCATGACAGCTTTTAGGAACTTTCCATAGCGTTACTCTATATCCTTACCCTCAACAATAGGGCAAACAGGTTATATTTTCACTATGAAATATTTACTTTTAAAACGAGTGATTATCATGTCAGGAAGCGAAATCACTTTATCTGAATAAAATCGTAAACATTATTTATTATAATTAGAACGATGTGGAAGTAATAGCTATTTTTGCCGAAATCTGAAAACAAAGGTTTACAGAAGGTTTACAGAATCATTATAAGCATAATAAAAACAAAAATACTTAAATCCTTGAAAATGTCACAGTCCCGCATCAGGATAGACTTTAGTCAGGTTAGTCAGTATAGCTTTTACCCCCCTAAACATAGACTTTATTGCACCAGCCATAAGCAATAAACAATGTAGATTATAACAAAACATTCACCCCGGAAGAATGTTTCTGCCTAAATTTATTTCTTAATCCTGAATTCTTTCTACATTGCACAAAGTCCTAAAATGTTGCAAGTAGACAAATGGGAATCGGACAATGAAGAACTGGGTTTCGGGAAATCGGGGAAGCTGACTAAAGCTTTCTGATTGGGCAAATGATCTTCTGTCTTGGGGTATCTGCTGTACTTTAGTGTCACATCTACAAGTCTGTGTGTGTGTGTGTGTGTGTGTGTGTTCTAGGTATACAGTATATAACATTGTGAGACCCTAATGTCCCCAATGTGTGATAAATACCTGTTAATTTGTCCTTGTGAGGAGATTTTGTTGGTCAAGGGGAAGTATTTTTTTTATAAAAATCAAAGACTGCAACCAATCTTGTATTTTTTATGACTTATAGCTTAGTTTAGGGATGGGTAGGAGTTAAAGTCGTTATTGGTATGATTAGGGTTTTGCCCGTAGAAACGAATGGAGAAAGATATAATTACAAACCTTCGTGTGTGTGTGTGTGTGTGTGTGCCTGTGTGTGTGTGTGTGTGCGTGCATGTGCGCACGTGTGGTGTAAGTGTGCACCTCCCTCCTTCATTTTATTAATGCTAATGTTTGTGAATTGTGAAGTTTGTCATTTTCAGAAGAAAAAAAATCCCCAGCAGTAGACATCGGACGTCGAGGTAGGAGCAATGCGATTGGACGACACGGTCTCACCTCACGTCATTTACTCAACCACAGTTTCCTCCGGGCTCCCTAGTTGCATAATACTCACTTTGCGGGCATCGCGTTATGCACCTCCTTGTGCCTTCGGGTCTGTGTGTGTGTTTTCTTCAGCATCAATAGGAACTTTCCCACCAACATAAACCAGACATAAAGCTCTCCCCATCACAGGCCCCCCATCACTCAAATCGCATAATCTTTTGTTGAATGCCTGTTGCTTGTATGACATGTGCAATACTGCTGTATTATCATTCCTAGGTCAAGATAAGGTCACTGGTATTATTTGGAAACTTTAGTACCAGGGGAGTAGTTAGAGATGAATGGATCGGATGGCCTTTACTGAGGGGGTACTAGGGGTACTTAAGTCAATAAATACACAATAATTTGGGGGGTTAAAGCCTCCCTGAAATAGGCCTAATGATTCCCCTGTTTAGTACTGTTCTGTTGTCATTCCTCAGCTTGTATCTTGCTAAATTAGAAAAATATCCATTTTTTTCCTGTTACTATCGATGCAAATGAATCCACTGCCAAATAAGCCCATCAGAGCTCATTAAAACTCAACCATGATATTTTGTTGAGGCACAGTTGACAAATACCGCTGCATGTTCCCTAATCAAAGAATTCTAGCAACGCCCACACTGCCGAAGCTCAGGAACCTGTTTCCTGGTTCCAAGTTCCTGGGCCATCTTGACCGGGACCTTCTATACATCCTGGCCACTTTCATGTGTTGCTTTCCCACTGCACAACAAAAACCGTGACCTTTATGCTAATTAAGCATGGGAGACACAAAAAAATTTCATAGGTTAAATTTCATAGACAATTGTAAACAAAACTACACCACCACCCCAAAACATTGGCGGTTGAACAAGTCGTATTATTAGTTACTAGGGAGATCGATCGAGCAGTGTGAAAATACGGGACAAGCTGCATTTTAATTATATGGCCCATGACATGTTTTTGATTCATTGTTACATCTGGCCAGAAGATCGATCTTTATGTGGTGGGAACATGACAGAAACTCCTGATTCCTGAAAAAAAATTGTGGTTCCTGAAGAACATTCTTGCAGTGGGAAAGCACCTAACAAACCAAGTCTTAGGTAAAGTCATTCAAGTGGAATGAATGCAACATGCTGTCAGTCAGAAGGCATCTGCATTTATGGATTTAGCACATAGACACACTGCTGCTTACATAACATATGCTTAATACACCTATTATTATCTTTGACATGCAACTGGCTTTGAGAAAAAAACAAACATCGAATAGACAATTGGAAGATAATAAAAATCCATTTATGTTGTTTATGGTTGTGATCTAAACTTCTCTTGAACGTCCTTGGCCATTAAGTACGTTTGTAAATTTTACCTACAGCATGTTCAGCATGCCAGATTTCTTGTTTGTGGGCAGTGGTGGCTTGATGGTTAGGGAAGTGCACTTGTAATTGAAAGATTGCAGGTTCGAATCCCCCACCAGCAAGCCACCTCTGAGGTACCCTGAGCAAGGCACCGCCTCCAAGCACAGGGTGCTGAATTAGCTGCCCCCTGCTAAGTCACGAAACTCACATATGGGTCAAATGCAGAGGTCACAGTTCGTTGTTGCGCACTGTGTGCTGTGGTGTGTTGACAATGACCACTGATCACTAAATTCTAATTCAGTTCCACTAAGCATGGACTTGAAGATGAGGTGATTAGCACTGGTGTAGATTGTAAATCATTGGTATATTGCCAGTCATTGCATTTTAATGACAGGAAATTGCAAAAAATGGATAGCTGACTGCCCCATTGACATTCACGTTGACTAATGAGCCTAAGAGTGCCTTCCAGAGGGCAGCCAGCCGTGATAACGGCAAATGTACTCTTATGGTTGTCCAAACACCAGCGGAGGGTCAGTGCCTGCGTGATAGAGGACTGACAGCGTCACATTGACGTGTGTGTGTCAGTGTGTCCTCACCTGCCCCCTTTGCATCTGCCAATGTAACAAAGTGGCTCTGGTTAGCGGCACTGTTGTTGTGGTTGATGGTGAATGCCTTGCAGTTTTATAATTTATAATGACCCACATGGGTCTCTGGGCATCGAACTCGAACACGGGTGTCAGGTTTGACTAGCCAGCGTTTTGAAGCTAGCAGTGTTCCCGGTTGCCACACTTGAAGTGTTTTCCAGTCAATCGCCTGGTTTTGCCCAAAGTAAAACTGTAACATGGTCAATGGACAGTGGAATGAACAGAATCAGCTTTAGGGATGAAACCTCATTTTATGTATGTGTTTTCATTTGTGCCGCAGACTCTACAATAAGTACGGTCTTCATTTCCCCAAATGCGGGACTACGAAGAATACCCTTTCCAGTAAACTAATCTCATCGTTATCTTGAGACAGGGATACCACACAGAACCTTATCCCTCTCACCTGTCACTTTGACCATCTGGTCCTCTTTCAGTAAACAAGCTTTGGGAGGTCAGACCTCGGCAAGTACATACTGTGTGTGCTAATGACGGTTCATTTCCTGCGACATCATGACATTAAAGTATGTCTCTTCTCTGACTTCGGCTGCCCCAGTGAGTTTGTTGGACCAGAAAAGTCACATTGTATGCTCTCCGACCTCACTGCTTCCAGATCCATTTGACAGATATTTTCTCAGTCATTTTCTGGGTTTACATTTAAGAAGACACTCAGACCCTAGCAGTATCAAGTAGTTTATGTAAAAATATTAATATGTTGCTTTAGAATTTGCTGTACCTTGCTCTACTTTCCTCCCGTTGCACTCCTAGACTATCTGTGCAAGCGAGAATTGGCGACAGGCCTCAGTTTACTGCATGGCCT